>QTSX02003914.1:0-43916 GCA_014839935.2 Entomophthora muscae | reverse complement strand
TTGAATCCAATTTCCCCTGTAAGTTGACATTGATAAATTGTTGTAATTTAAGGGTCACCAGATATGAACTTGTTAATCAGCATGGTTGTCAGAAATTGATCACTCAAGGGTTCTTTGCAACCTGGACTAGATACTCACTTGACAATGTGGAAGGAATAGGAGCCCAGAATTCAGGTGGTATTGCTTAGTCAAATTTTGATATATATTGAATAATTTTCACTGTTTCAACTCTTAAGAGTTGAGTACTCCTAAATTTTACTCAATAAAATCACATATTTTCTGGTCTAACTTTACTTTTGAAAATGCATCCTGTAGTTGGACTGTTGCACTACATTCCCTACAATTTAATCCTTAGCCAGATCATTACTGGAAGATGGGGGCCTGCCACCAGTACTTTGTTGTTGTTTCCGCCAAATGTTAATTCAATGCCTGCCAATCTTGGAGCTGTTCCCACCCCCATCAAAGCTGAAACTATTTTGCTATACCAATGTCCTTATTTTTATGCTGAAGACACTCTGATTCTCTCACAGACATTTACCTAGGGCTTTTCTGGTTGGGTTTAATTATTTTAATTAACCCTAGTATCTCATTTGAAAAGCTTTAAAAAATGGTATTTAAAGCTATTTTGGTGGTTAATTATTAACTCTATGTGGATTTGGTGGGTGATTCCTCACCACATGGAGACAGCTTCTTATTATCCTATGTGTTTTCTGTTACATTGGCCCTGTGTTGTCACAATTGTGGAAAGCTCAGCTAATCAGGAGGTAGGAGAAGGACCCACTGAGAGGCAAGGGGGGGGACCTGTCATTCAATGAATCAATTAATTCACTCATTTCTTGCACATCTTTATCAAGTTCAGAGTGGTCCTGTTTCAAGTGGTCCACCTCATTAGCTAGAGCTATCAACTCTCTGGCACAGTGGATTTGGGGGCTCTTGACAGGCCAAAGAAACAACCATCATATTGATAACCCCAGTTGGACTTGCAATAGTTGCCACCATTTTGCGTAAGGCAGCAACCTCTTGTTGTAACTCAGCCACTTGAGCTATTAAAGCAAGCACTTGGGGATTTGGCTGAGGTGCTTCAGTAGGGCAATATTGACTGCTGGTAGAAGCTCAAAGCTCTCAAATGGCATCCCATAGTATCTGTTCTCTATCCACTAGATTGTAAGATGAAGGAGAAAAGGCAGAACATCTAGCTTGGGGGTAGAAAATTCATTTACTTGAGTCTGGAGCTTGGTATGACAGCAGCAGTGCTAATCCTTTCTTGATTAAATTCTTCACTGAGATTGCAAAGACATCTAGCAGCAAGGTCTGCTGCTTGTTGCAGTTGATTAAAGGAGTAAGCGCTGAATGCATTGAGCTGTTGTAAAAATTGTTTGAAGTTGGTAAGATAAGCATTCAAGGTAGAATCTACTTGGGCTTGCCAGGGTTGTTCTAGCTGGTGGATTTCATGTAGACGTTCTCTGACGTATTTGGGGATGGAATGGCACATTTGCTCAATGGAATTAACTAAGCAAGTTTGGGAAGTGAGAGAGTTGAACTGATTGTCTGACACCAAGGAAAACAAGGAGTGGATCCACTATTGATATGCAGCAAAATGATCCCAGTGATGAGTGACGGCTGCTTGTAGAGACAAAATCTCCTGAATGCAAAGCCCCAGCACCATTTGATGGTGTGCTAAGGCGGGTTGTAAAAAGGATGACAATAGGTGCTCAGCAAAGCCAGCTGCTGAGAGGAGATTCTGTGGAAATTTTGGGGCCACATTCAATTAATAGTATTCCGCTTGACTGAACTTTTGCTTGAGGAAAGGGATGGCCCCATCATGGGCTAACCCCAGGGCTACTGCCATGACTTGTGCCAAGTCAGGGGTACCCAAAGGGAAGGCCACTAGGCAGGGACCACTCCCAAGGTTCAGCACAGTAGGGACAATTGGCGGGTTGGTGATGTCTTCTTCAATAGGAGGACTGTTAATTTCAGGCAAAGTTGGCTCTTGTATAGGTGGAGGCAAAGGTCCTGAAAACGTTGTTGCAAAGGGGTAACCAAGGGGCTTACAGCCCCTGTAGTGAGCACCATTTTTGTTGTAATCTGAGGCGCAGCACAGAGTCACAACAGGAAATCCTAACCTTAGGATTGAATTTGTACTAAGTATCGGTTAGAATGGCAGGGAATGCTATGCAATTACCTTTTGGCCCTGATTGAAATAATATCTACTAGTTGTGGCTAGAGAGGCGCCAAAGTACTGGGAGACCAAAGACAAAATGTAAATAGAACTTAATTTTTATTGGTGAATAATAAATATAATATATAGTGGTTGATGATACCACAAAACACTACCAGGACAGTAGGATCACTTGCACCACAAGCATAAGTGGGGCAAGTGAGTTGTGCAGAATCAGGAAACTGAACAATTGAATTTACCAATTTGGAGCCAGACTCATTTCAAAGGGCAAAAGCAAAAGAGAGAGATTTGTCCTCAAAATAACCAACCAAAGGCAAAAATGAAACACTGTGAATGGCAGCATTCACAACAATGATGGAGATTCAGTGCTGGTCTACAGTATGAGCTAATTGGATTTCTTCTCTTCTACTGGATAGTCCCAGGAATAGAAGCATTGGTTAAATCATGTTTGGGGACAGCAAGGATTTAGTGTTGAATTCTTCAATCTCTTTGGTGCTAGGAAAAATGTTTGCTCTTTGGCTTAAGGCATCAGGTACAATGTTGATCTACCAGGTTTTTAGCTGATTGATAAGTTGTAATCTTCTAGGAATAGGGACCATCTAGCTTGACACTGATTAAGTTGTTGTGGTTTGAAAAAGTATGTCAGGTTCTTGTGATTAGTCATGATTCTCACTGGGTGGTTGGCATCACAAAAGTATCTTCTCACAATGTTTCAAGGACTGGATGATAGCAAGCATCTCTTTATTGTAGATAGGGTAGTTCAAATCAGGCAGAGTGAAATTCCTTGAGTAGTAAGCTACAGGGTGCAGCTTACTATCATTCCCCTTGTTGAGCAACTTGGGTTAATGCTGGTATGTTTAAAGTTACAGATAGATGTTAGCCTTGCCAATGTACTCTACCTAATCCTATGCTAGAGCACTACAGACTACAATAGAATATAACTTTGAAGATAATTACATTTATTGAAACTGGAGTACAATCTAGCCAGTGGCTGCAATCTATTCAGGTGTAACTAAGAACTTTTTTGTCCTTTCAGGTGTCTGTATCAATATATACTACAGCTACCCTTCTTCTTGTCCTTTCAGACAGTTCTCATTGGCTACCTTTGCAATAGGTCCATCTTTGCTGGCTGCGTCTATCCTGATTGGCTGTCCTTGGCACGTGTACTGCTACTGGCCTTAGCAAGGTGTACATGGCACTTCAGCTACAGCCTGCACTCTTCTTGAGCTAGCCTACTGGCAAATATCAATTGGCTGTATTCTTACACACCTATTATTGAGCTAGGAAACTACACTGTATTTGGTTGACACTTAAAAATGATCCCTGTTTAGTCCTCCTATATTGGAAGATAGAATTCCAGTATTCCATTTGCAGGGTTTAATCAGTGATCTTTTTCCAGCTGGCAAGCCTTCTGCGTATTAATGCAACAAGTCAAATTAGGGATTATACGCTGTAAAATAGCGGAATTGATCCAATATCAACTAGGGGATTATCTGCTGTGTGATGCTGACCCAAACCAATAAGGACTCAATTATACGCCATGTAATGCTGATACAAACATGATGTTTCCTAGCCATATGCAATCACTTGTTTGATATACTCATATACGCCTATCAGGCTGGGTGAGACTGAGTTGATACAACATCCGGTAGGATGGAATGAGAGATGTACAATTGATGATCTATTAATTATAGAGTGTGTAATCAGTGATAATTATTATAACAGCTAACAATTATACAAAGTGTACTAGTCATATCAAATATACCAAAACATAGATTATACGGCGTATCATCACTACACATTGGAATTATAGTCAAGTGATAGTACAACATATAATTGTTGCATCTATCATAATAAACTAATAATTGCACGGCGTATAACTGCTTATAAAGTATGATAAATTCAAGATTATAAAGTGTATAATTACTACACTTAATAGAATATTAACCTAGTGATAATATAGTATGTAACTGATAGAGATCTGTGTGCAATGATTAGCCTGATCATTTGTGGTCAATCAGCCTAATCTGACACCCCTTCTGAAGCAAAACCTCCCCCAATGCAAAGTAAGAGGCGTCTGTCTCCACAATGAAGGTCTTATTGTAAACTGGCATTGTCAAGACAGGGGAGGAGACAAAAGCTTTCTTCAGCAACTCAAAGGCGGATTTTGCGGCGTCATCCCACACAAAGGGGTGTTTCTCAGAGGTGAAGCGGGCCAAGGGAAAGCAGATTGAAGAAAAATTTTGACCAGATTCCTGGCAGAAGTTTGCCAGGCCCAGGAAACTTCTGACCTCCTTGTGGTTCTTAGGTTCAGGCCATGATGTCACAGCCTCTATTTTTTCAGGTGTCATTTTAAAACCTCCTTTCAGTACATTGTACAAAAAGAACTCTACTTCCTCTTGGAAGAACTCACATTTCTGGAGTTTAAAAAAGAGTCTGTGTTCCTTGAAGCGTTGTAGGACAGCTTGAAGGTGTTCATCATGTTTCTTAGGTTTGCAACTTTAGATGAGGATGTCATCTAAGTAGGCTACACAACACTGATCCTTGAGTCCTCCCAAGACCATGTCCACCATAGTTTGAAAAGTACTGGGCGCATTGCACAACCCAAACGGCATAACCAAGTATTCAAAGAGACCTTGCCTAGTCTTGAAGGCGGTCTTCCATTTGTCGCCAGGCCTGATCTAGATCAGGTTAAAGGCATCCCTCAAATCAACCTTTGAGAAAACGCTGGCTCCTAAAAAATGGCTGGAGAGGTCTTTGGCATTAGGGATAGGGTATTGGTTCTTTACAGTGAGGCTGTTTAGGCCCTGGTAATTGACACAAGGACGTAGGTTGCCATGTCAGGAATGACAATTTGGATGCTCCTAAGTCTCAAAATATGGAATTGGAGTCAAACCCTGGATAAAACCCTTTGCAGACCGTCAGACTCATAGGTTGGGAACACAATAACCCACTACTAATTAGTGAGTTGCTGCCAGCCCGCCAGGACCTGGACCCTTAGCTGCCCCGCAGGATTCTGGAAGCAAACCACCAGTGCAACATGCCAGAAATTTCCCTGAGGTTTTAACGCCTGACACTGGCAGTTTGCCCGGTGAAATAGACAAATTTCTCCCTGAAAGGTATTCCAAACTGCTCCAAAGTCCCAGGGAAGGCACTGAACCCAAAGAGGCACCCAATACCCAAATCAATAAACAGAAGGATTTGAAGTCTTCTCACCCCAAAGCAACCAGTGGCAAACTGCTAGTGCCAAGCGCCACACTGCCATCTGAGACACCCAATGCCAACCTGCCCAAGCCCAGAAAACCCAAACAGGTAGTAAAGCCTGGCAGTGTGGTATAAATACCTTCAAGGCCAAGATCAGCCCCCATTGTCATTTTTAAATAAAGATTATGAGATATTGGTTTCCCTAACTATTGCCGTATTTTATTCTTGCCATCTTCCAGTTCACCCCAAGATTGTCTGCCTCCCCTGCCAGCCTGCCAGCTACGTACCGCCCACCAGGTGCCCCCTTTGGTCCTGTCCATTTCATAGAGTACCCCTTAAAGCCTGAGTACAAGGACTACACCGCCAACAACATAAAAGCCCAGGATCCCTTGGCCAGAACTACCGAGTTAACCAGATACAACCAAGAAGGCCCTTGGTACGTTACCAAACCCTGCCTGTTCAGAGATAAATACACTTTCTTCCCGCCTACCAAATGGACACAGAACCACCTGTTACCCCCAAACCAATGCCTGCCTCTGCCGCCAAGCTCCCACTGGACCATACCAACAAGCTTTTTGGAATTGTATATTACTCTCACGGGAGTAATAGATAATATTGTCCCAGCCAATGGTCTGTGGTTGTGGGTGGGCAAGTCAATGTCCTACCTCATTAAGTTAGCACTAATCCTTTGATGGGCTCTGCCCACCCAGTCCACAAACCGCCAGTTCCTAAAAACTAGTGAGCCAGCCAATCAGGGTTGGTTCCCTGACATGCCACCCTTCTTTTTAACAAATAGTAAGGGGGATGAACAAGGAGATTTGGAGATATGTATATATCCCTTCTTCAACATCTTGTTGAAGTACTCTCTTAAGGCAGCTTATTTCTTTGTTTTGCAACTATAGACAGGTACATACTTAGGTTGGGTTTCAGGGAGGAGGTCAATGGCGTGGTCAAACTGACTGTGTTTAGGCAAGGCGGTGGCTTCTTCTTCTGATAAGACTGACTCCCAAGGCTTCAAACATTTTGGGATCTCAGCTTTTGCAGGATTCAATGGTGATGTTGTTTAGCTCAGGGGTCTGCTGGGAGTTCAAGCAGGGGACCTCTAAAGTTTGGCTCTCATGAGTGACAGTCACCTGATGGTTCTTATAGTCCAAGTTCAATTGATGGTCAACCCACCATTCAAACCCTATCACTACAGGTTTGGGAAGCTTCTCCATGACGTGGAATCTGGTTGGCAAGAGTTTCCCATTTAGCTTCTGGGAGACAGACTCTTTGAATTTGTGGAACAGGTCTTTTGTCTTGTTACCCAAGGTTACCAGTTAGGAGTTTCCCTGGATTGGTACACCCAGTTTCTCAGCTAGGCTACATTCCATGTAGTTGAGGGTTGATCCTCATTTTCTAGGAGGGCTACAGTGTTCACCTCATGAGTCATGGTAACATAAGGTAGGGTTAATGAGAAGATAAGAATGGGAAGCATTGCTTATTGATGAAATAGTGGCTCCTTGGGTTCTGTTGGAGCATCTAGTGCAATCTTTGCATAAGTTGCCAATCTGGTGGCAATAGAAGCATATCCTCACTTCTGACGTGGTGTTGGTACTCTTTGGGGGTCATGTTTAAACAGGGCCTACTTGCACCAGGGGTTTGGTTGTTCTGGGGCTACCCAGCGTGGTATCCTTGTGGTTAGCTGAAGTCCATGCCTCTGGCAATTGCCAGGAGCTTGTCTTTGGGGAGGTTGCATCAGTGGTGTCTCATTAGGCTGGCATGGTGTGGGCTTAAACTGTTTCTGAAATGCAGGCCTGATATATTGTCAGGGATCTCAGCGGCCTCCACCAGGCTTAGGAATTGTTGTATGTTGGTCTCCAGGCTGTCCCTTCCTTGGGTCAGGCGGATAAGCCTCATGTAGGCTTGGATCTTGGCCCCAGCAGGGGTGGCTGAAGAGTTCATTCTCTCCAGGATTTGATCTTAGGAGAGTATGAGGTCTTGGTCTTCCTCTAGGCTGGCCAAGAAAGTTTCTCTGGCATCATCCTTCAGTTGGGCGGCCACCATCATAACCTTCTGGATGTTGTCTCTGAAGCTCTTGAGGTGGGCACAGAACAGGGCATTGATTATGATCATTACTTTTCTGAAACCAGCCAAGTCCATTTTTTGGTAGGTCAGGAAAGGTTGTGGAAGCAGCGGTATTTTGGTTCAAGGTGGAGATGGTCACAGTCTGAACTTGGGATGGCTTAGTAACAATTTCTTCTTGGCTTTTATTTATTTCTTGTTTCTTGGTCATATACTGTCTTAGGTAGTAAGATGAGGTGAAAAATAAAATCATACAAGATGCCCCTATAATCAAAGAAGAATAGAGGTCCCAGGGTTACTAGTTTTGATATGGTTGACATACTGTCACAGCCCAAACCAGAGTCCAAATGAACTCCCGCAGGGGAGGCTGGCCAGGCCTGGAAGGCCAGGTACACAATAGGCGCAATCCTGGCCATATAGTTGACTGCAGTAGCTAGGGATTACCAATTCCCAGTATGGGGCATGAGCCTGGTTGGCCAGTCCTCAATACTGTGATATAGACAAAGCCCTACTTACTACAGTCCTGGGCAGGAGGCACAGTTGGGTAAGGGGGAAGTGGTAAGAGTCTCCTTCATAACAGGAGGGATGGTCTCTTTAGCACAACCAGGAGTGAGATCCAGATGATGAGGGTGGAAATACTCTAAGTCAAGAGCGCAGGGTGAATTGATCTGAAGTAGCAGGAGTATATCCAGGGGGTACAGATAGGCAAGTTTTTATTGTGTAGTGACTCACAAATAGATGAAAATGTAATGATTATATTGGTGCAAAAATAGATCATTCCTGCAAGAAGATAATGATTCCTGGGCATAAACTTGCTTTATTAAGATGTCAACAGTGAGAAGGGCTTTCCCCTTCACTACTTATACTTACTTGTAAAGATGCAATCCTTTTGTGCCACCAGGGATTCGGCAGCAGCATTATTTTCAGTTAAACTTACAATTTTGGATGGAATTTATGTACTTGGGCCTGGAGGTGGATGCTCATTAGTTGGTATATCAGGAGCCTTACTTGGTCTGTAGCAAGCCAAGGCGCCACTTCTATTGATAGAACCCACAAGCAATTGAGCTCCCAATTGTGCAATTGAACAGTTGCGCTCCCAATGTACCATGTCCCAATAATTGAGAGGCCCAAATTTGATAATATAATTGAAGCCAGGGATCTGAGGCTTGTGTGCCTCTCAAATCCTGGGCCATTTGTTAATAAAAAGGGGACTTTCTTGCTATGGGAGACAATTGGTAAGGGTTCCTAAGCTGTGGGTTGTTTGGCCTCTAGGAAGGCCAGCTTACTGTCCAGGGCATTCTGGGCCCTGAAAGGTATACTTATACCTGGGCTGCCAGGAAGTTGCCCATCACCATTCTTTCAATAAAGTGACATGAACCTTTGGTTCAACTAGGTTATTACTAATTTGATTTTAGTTGTATTTCATTTGCAGTCTACCTCCTGCAGTTCCGTACCTCACACCTAATAATCCCAAGAAACCTCAGACCAACTTCCCAAACTATATTGTCCACCAGGAGCTCCCTTTGGCCTGGTACATTCCACAGAATACCCACCCAACCCAGCGTATTTGGAATTCACCCTAGAGGAAATCCTAATCTACGGCCAAGAAGCCAGAACTAGAGAAACCAAAACCATTGGTAGAGAAGGAACTTGGGTCATCATACCTCCCCTGCTGTTCTGTAACAAGTAAAACTACCTGCCTGCCTATCTGGTTCCAATGACACCACCTCTCACCCTGCAGCCCAACCGCCTGCAGGAATCTGTTGTGACTAATAAATCCACCTCCACACAGATATTTGGGGTGATGTACATCACCATCACTAGACTGATAGATTTGATGGTGCCTGCTAGCGGACCCTGGGCTCTTCTGGAAAATTTTTATCTTGTATTGTAAAGTTACCTCCAATCTTGTGTTGGGCCCTTACTCCAGGGCCTACAGGCTGATCAACTGTAAGTTCTCAAGACCCCCCTACAGGCTGGACCCCTGACATTTTGGATCCCACCAAAAGTATGTGAGTGAAAACTGCTGCAAGTATGGCAATGTGAGCAGAAGTTTCACCTATCCCCTGGAACCAGATATCCTAAATGATCTCAGAGTCATCTCCAAGGATAGACAGTTTCTCTTCCATGATGATGATCCTGATGAGCATAAGAGAGTAATATGCCATGCTACTCAGGAGAATGTGAAGAGGTTGATGACAGCCAATAAATGGTTAACTGATGGGACCTTCTCATTATTCCCAAAGATAATTTCCTGAATCTGGTGCATCCATGAGAATTATCATGATAAGGTTCTCCCAATGGTGTATCTTTTGATGTTAGGGTCAAAATGAGGTTTTTATACTCATGCCTTGGAGATTATAAAGGAAAAATTGGATCTACTTCCCCTTCACAGATACCCTCACCTCTACCCCCAAGCAGAAGAAGTAAAAACCTATCCAGACTGATGATGACGTGCATCAGAGCCTTATCATATCCATCTTCTTTTTGATTTTGAGTCTGCTCAAGAAAACATCTTTTAAAAATATTTAAGAGCAAGCCTCATGGCTGCTTTTTCACTTTAAAAAATGACTTAGAAGGAAGATAAAGAGCTTCACTGAACTCAATAGACTGGTTACCAGATCCACCTCCCAGGAGCCCAAGGTGGCCTTCAACTTCATTTCTGCTGTTGCCTTGATGAGAAAGAAAGGCTCCAGGACAATAAATGAGGCATCCAAAAAGACCAAGTATATGGAGGACAATGTAACTTTAGTTTTGCTTCATTTGGTGATTACTTTGAGCAGTAATGAATTGGCAACCTTGGGGGCAGATACTTTGAAGAATTGTTTTCAAGGGATTGTGGAAAGCATAATTTATTAAGTAATTGCAGATAAACAATTAAGATTAGTTTAATTATCCACATAGAGAATGTTTATTAATCAGATAAATTTATGTGTACACAACATGCCATGACGTTGTCAGGAAGGATAAATTATACTAAGGCACCACCAACTATTGAATTATGCTCCAAGTCTCTAGCACAATTAATTCTAAGCACCAAGGTATCACTAAATTTAACATTGAGTGCCAAGGTGGCAATCTTTTGGTGAAAATAACGCCAAAACACAAGACTCAATTCAACTTAATTTTTGACTATCACACCAACTTGAAGTTTCGAGTTTTCATGTACAAAAAAGGAGTATAAGACAATGCACTAGCAGAGGGCGTCCTTGTGCTAGGTGCCATAGTATTGGGGATTGTAACTTAATATGAGATGTTGCCCCTTTTTCTGCCAGAGCAAAAATTCCTACAGGGAGTTAGGATTTACTAGAAGGCATTCCCAGTGACTATTGATAAGTAAAAAAGATAAGCCTCCTATATAAGGTGCTAACATTAGGTTCCAAGGAGGAGTTATTGTCATTTTCCTACTAGTATAAGATTCAATAAACATACATTCTACCAAAAATTCCTATCTGGTCAATGCCTATGAAATCCTCACATTTATTGGCACCCATCAAGCATGTGCCCCTCTCTACTGATAATTTTTTGAAGCTGCTGGTGTACACCAAGTTTCAATAAGGGGTACTCACTACAGGGGTATCACACACTTTATAAACAAGAGTATTCAGACTCCAATGTTGCTTTTGCTTTACCTAAAGGCCTAACTGGATTTAGTGAACTGCACTTGGTCACTGCCATGGAGATCAGCAATGTTAAACATGACCACATTTTCTGACAACAGGAGGAAATAATAAATTTGTAAGTCTTAACTGTCCTCTACCCCAGGAATTACACTAAACTGCCTGTTGTATCCTTGGAGCGCCCTAATAGAGTCAACTGTCAAGCCATAGCTACAGTGGCTTATAGGCTTATTTTGGGGTGCTAGCTAAATCAGGAGCCCATAAATATCTAGCTCTCTTTGTTTCATCAGTATCTCAAAGCTCACCAACTAATGTCAATCTTCCAAAGCTTCCCACTGACAGAAGAAGGAAGACTTGAGCACCTTGCCACTGTCAAGCAGAAAGCTGACTATCTCCAGGGGTTTGTTGACCCTGCTTTACAACAGCTACTATTAGGGTAACATGGTAAGCTGTGTGGTTCAAAGAAAATACAATGAGGATATAATAAACAAATAATGAGTTGCTTGAAAAGAAGGAGACTAAATATGGGAGGACAGGTTCAGCATCTTGGAGCCGGTGGTAGTGTAGCAGAAGATGAAGGTGGAAATCATCAGCTCACAAATGATTTGCAGGGGTAAATTAGAAGAAGAATATGTGGGCGTTGACATATAAAGGGCGGGTCAGAATGCATCCAAGGAATTGATAGCAGCCTTGACCATGACCAAAGCTAATCTCTCAAGGACAAGGGAAAACAGTCCCAGATGAGCTAACCTTTTTGGGAAAACTTTTGTTTATTTGGGGGTAAATAAGCTATCTAGAAACAAGTTTCTAGAGGGGAATGAGGAAATGGTTAAGGGAGTTTAGGATAGAGCGGGAGGATTTTACGGCTTCAGATTGGTTGGGTTGTATATTTTCTGCAGTTGAAGGACAAGCATTGAAATTTGACTCAATGTTGTCATAATTTGCAAAAATTTGGCGGCTGCCATAAAATTTGGCTATAGGTTGCAATATTTATACAATAGTTAGTCAGTAATCCTAACTCTTAATACTATACCTGTAGTTGGTATAGTGACAGCCTTTAGTAAGACAGAAAAATATAAGGATATAAAGGCAAAACTGGTATTTATTAAGATAGTGGTGTACCTATACAGCAGAAGGTGGGGAATTACCACCAGGAGTTTGGAGGCACCAGACAAAGGACTTACAAAATAGAGGTGAGGGAAGAGGTAAACCAGAAAGGGCTGCACAAGAAAACAACCTGTTTCACATGCCTTTCCTAATGGAGGCAAGTGGTACTAATTGTGTTGTCCTATTAATAACTTTGTAAGTGAAACCCACACCAGATGTGCAATGGAAAAGCAGATCAAACACCTGTTTTTTTAGGGGTTTAATTATGTACAGTAGTTTTAAAAGCTATGATAGCAACCAAAAATACCTCAGGTTTAAACAAAATGGACTCAGATTTAAGTAAAATTCCAACTTTCAGGTTAAAATACACACTCTGTTAATAGGGATTTTTGGCAGTAATGTGCAAAATGGGTCAACACAGCAAAGAAGTGCTCACACGCAAAGCAAAAAACAATTCAAAATACAATCCAAAATACATTGATTCACAAAAAATGGTGTAAGTTGACTTTTGGTGTAGATATGCTTACTATGTAAATTGGTGACATAATAAACCCAAATCACAAACCCAAAAACAAAACACAATAGCAACTCACTATGTAAACAAAATCACTCAAGCAATGTGTGCAATTATATGTACTCAAGAATGATACCAAGGTATTTAAAATAAGAACACATAATCCAAGACATAAATTTTAAAATATTGTGTTGGGTGCTTAATATGGCATAAAATCTGAGAAAATGTGTGGAAATTATTTTGGGCGTTCTAAAATGGGTGTGGTAAAACCAAAAACAACTAATTAAGAAATTAAAAATCTATACTTGGGATATGGGGGGAATATTAATTAAATATTCATATTCAGATAAAAACAAAAATTAAAATTAGGGGGTCACTTAATTAAAATTTATTTAGTACTTTATTAAATTCTTAAAATAGAAGGAACATAACAACAGAGTACCAATGCATCTGTTGTGTGCAGCAGTTGTGGTTGCCCTCACAAGTCAAAGAACAGAGTTAGTGCAACCCAAGTGCCTACTCAAGGAGGAAAATAGGAGAGGAGAGTTCAATAATGATGCTGCACTGATACAGCCAGTTTCAAGGAGCACAAGCTGCTAGGGTGCAGAGCATAAACCCTTGGGTCCCAAAGCTGACCCAGAAGCCCACTAAGGTTACCACTCACCAAGAAAGTTAGAAACAAGGAGGTAGAACTTACTTTGTATGTGTTTGACGTTGTGTACTGGCAAGAGTTGGTCCTGTCAGCCATGCTGGAGAAGGTGAAGCCTGTACTTGATACTAGCTACAAGCCCTACGTCAGTGATGGAAATCAGGAGGAGACAATGAGAAGCCCAAGTTCTACCAGAACTGATGAGGGACAGCTGGTGTTAAAGAAAGTTGCTACCTTATACAACAAGGTACCCATGCCCTGTAAGCTGTCACCAATCAGGACAGTTCAATCCCCACCCTAATAAGCCTGTCCAGAAGCGCATTCCTGATATCAAGACAGATCATCCTGCTCTAGGCTAATACAGGAATAAGGTGATTACAAGGCAGCTACAGCTCTTAATGGGGTGGATCCTGAGTACACCTCAAAGACCTTCAACAAGTTCATTGATACTGGACAAGTCCTTGCCGCAGAGAAATCCTTGCATGTTTCAACCATGCTCACCAAGGAGCACAAATGGGCAATCTGCCAGTAGGATCACCTGGGACTGCCATCTTGAACTGGAAAATATACAGGCCATGGTCATAGTCTGCTCTTGGTGATTGAGGCCTAAATTTCCTTTTATTATCATTTGGTGAAGGGTATGTGCTTTTCCTGGAAAAAGCTTAGTGATATCTTCCATACAATTGAAATAGCCCAACTAATATCAAGACCTAGAAAAAATACACTGAGGCGTACACTGGCTCTCAAAGCCAAGGGGACAGTCAAATTCTATTACATTGATAAATCAGCATTTGCCTTGTCTATGTGCAATGCATATGGATATGTCCCCAAAGGCTCAAATGACAGGGTAGCTTGGCGTGCTGCAGTCTGTGCCACAGCGTATTTGATGGTGGCTCTCCTTGGTCCAAAGGGGATTGAGCTTTATCAAATGATATTGGGTTCTCACAACAGCCATGCCTTCTTGTCATTCCTCTAATTGGTCCAGGAGCACCTGAGGTGTACAAGCCCAGGCTTCATCAATGTAATTATGCTGGATAATGTTGGTCTTCATAAGGCAGCAGATATTCTCTAAAAATTTCCATCAATTGACACCAGCATTGCATTGGGCCCCCAGCAATTTGCCACATCAAATTTGCGCCTTCTATTACTCTCTGCCTATTTGCCCTTCTTGAATCCCATCAAGGAAGTTTTTGGGTGGCTCAAGCAAGCCATCAAGCAAGTGACCCCAAATGGGACTGAGGACCTCTTTGATTTGCTGCAGGCCAGGATCCACACCCTCCCAGCTGAGACCATTGCCATAGATTCTATGGCCACACTGATTTGTTCATCCTCTGTGTGCCTTGCTAAACAGCCAATCAATTAAAGGCTTAAGATTGTCAAACTTTTTTATATTCTCTAATTTATTATTTAAGATTTATTAATTATCATTTTATATTTAGAAGCTTCCAATCCTGAAATCACATTCAGCAGGACCATCAATGAAGGTTTGTACTGTATTTATTTTATATTATTTTTTATTATGGCATCTGGTGCTATCCCAAACACTTGATGCTGAATTATGCAAATATATTTATATCACTCTTATTAAATAAATATAAAAATAAAATTTAAAAAATAAATGGTTAATGTACAACTTAGAGGTATATTTTATTAACGTATATTATTATGCTTTTATGAAAACCTTCTCTGGGATTTATTACTCAAAACTTGTTTTCTAAAATAAAAATTATAAAAAATAATCTAAAATGTAAATATATTTATTGGAAAAGAGAGTTTTAAGGGCGCCTATAATGGGTTCTTTGGTATGTACTCACCCAGCAATGGAGGTGGCGCACAACCTCCAACCCACACTGTAGACAGTGGATACACCCTGATTGAAATATTCACAGCGGCTGGTAAAAGGGAGAACAGTCAGGTGGGAGTGAAGTAGCAGCTTATCTGGTAGGGCTGCAGACCCATAAATTCAAGCCAGGACCAGGGCAACCTGGATTACATGGTCAACCTTGTTGTACCCAGGGGGAGCTTCTTCCCATCCAGGGAGAGCCTGGCCTTGTTGATCCTGTGAAGGACCCTGTCCAAGTCTGCAATGTTCACACCCATCCTAAAGTAAAAGAGGAACCCCAAGTAAACCACAAGGTGAAGACTTTGCCCAGCAAAGGCTTCAGTAACCTCACACAGCTTATTGAGCACAGTTATAATCTTCTTTTCATGTTTTGTTTTAGAAAAGGTGAGATCCATTGCCGGAGGGGCCCCTGTCTTGTTGGCACTTCATGTCAACCCAAAGTTAGAAAGGAGGATATTGGTCTTCTTTACGGCTGTTGCATCTGCAACAGCCAAATTTGAAACCTCCTGCCTGATTTTTCCAATAGGTAAGAGAGTGTATACTCAAAGGGAAAGCAGAAGCAAGCAGCCACATGGGCCTGTCCCATCTACAGTACATTCTTGAATGGGAGCGTCTCCAGGACACCCCAAACAAGCCCAATGGAGTTTACACAGTAAACTCTACTGAGGAGTACAGGGTCCAGGCAGACCAGTTGGGTATCCTTGTAGGCAGTAACTGCTCAATCAGAGGCCCCCTTGTCATGTGTCAGCCTGGCTAACGCCTCCCAGGACATTGTAAAGATACCATGAACACAGTCCTCTAGCTTGCGCAAAACAGGTGGGGACAGAAAAAGCAGCCTTGCCACATGGATGGTGTAGTTTGCATAGAATGTGGAAGGGACAAAGGGGACCAGGACCCGGCAGATTTCACTGTCTATGTTATCTAAAAAAAAGATAAGTATTTTGAAATCTTTATTAATTTGGATTATTAGGTTACCTTTGCATGTTTCCTCTTTGCCTGCAGCCTTGGCTGGCTTGGCCATTCTTGGTGCAAGCAGTTGGGCAGGCAATTTGTGTATCCTCAGTTCTTGCTTGCTTGGCTGGCTTGAGATGTGCATACATCTCAGGGTTGCCAACCCAGACAGACAGAGAAGAGAGGGCAAATAATTTGAACTGGAGGCCCTCAACTAAAGTTTTTGAATGTTGAGCAGACGCTCAATTGTTATTTTGAGGGTGTCTGGCATCTTGGCCATACATGCCTTGGCAGACACTTTGTCAATTCTGTCCCCAGTAAGGACGGCAGCCTTGACTTTTGCCTTGACCTTGCGGTCAATTTCTTTTATTTTTGCAATTGCCAAGTCAAGGTCCTTTAGCAGCTTCTCCAATTCTCTCATATGATTTTTTACTAACCTTTCCATATGTTTTTATAGCTTTTAACCCCAATAAAATCTGTATTATTTCTGATACTGTATGCCTCTTTGTTTATTCCTGTTTGTTTTCCCATTTACTACATTATCCTGTTTTTTACCCATTGTGTATATGTTTTACGCTTAACTCAATATGTGTTGTTTGCTTTGTGTTGGAATTATTTCCTTGATTGCCATATTATTTTTGACGCTTTACATAGCCCCTTGTGAAAATATTAATAACAATTTGGTGGTCAGCTAAATTTGAATTAGAAAATTATAGGCTAATTGTGTTTAGATAAAGTTGTTACTGATCTGAATTCAAAACATTAATGATAAACTTTAAGCTAATCAGGAGCCAAGTGATAAAGTGATTGTTGTGACATAAAGGGTCATTCAATAATTCTTTGGTGCATGTGCACTAATTAATATGATTGGCTGGTTGCTTTGCCATTATATGCCATTGCTGCTGTGGCAAGTTGTTGATGGACTAGTGCTAACCCAGCAGCTGATTGAGCACTAGTCCACCAACAACTTACCACAGCAGCAATGGTGTTCAATAGAAAAACAACCAGCCAATAATATTAATTAGTGCATATGCACCAAAGAATTATTGAATTACCCTTTATGTCACAACAATCACTTTATCACTTGGCTCCTGATTGACTTAAAGTTTATCATTAAGGTTTTGAATTTGGATCAGTAACAACTTTATCTAAACACAATTAAACTATAATTTTTTAATTCAACTTTTAGATGATCACCAAATTGTTGTTAATATTTTCACAAGAGGCTGTGTTTAAGTGCTAAAAATAACTGTGTGCTGGATCTAGATACATGGCATAGTAAATATATGTCTTTATAAAAATAAGCTGAACATAAAGAATAAAACCAACTATAAATAAAGAGAACATGAACAATCGAAATTCAAAATAAAGATAATATAAATAGAAAATGTTTGGCAACAGGGGGTTTATTGGGGCGGGGAAGAGTGATGCCTAGTAGGCAAAACAGCATGGGAAGGAAGGCGTAGAGGCAGTGCTGGCCTGGGGGGTCTGGGATTGGATGGGTGGGGCTGGAAGATGGTGGGTAGTGGTGGCAGGGGTAGGGGTAGGAGGATTGTATGTGATGGTTGCCATATAATGCTTGTTATATTCCTTGTCTATCATTGGCTGGATGGGTTGATAGGTGGCTGTGGCAAGGGGTGGGAGGCACTTATCCTTGTGTGATTGGTTGCCCATGTTCACATGGAAAACCATTTGTCACAAACAAGTCAGTCACTATTTGGTGACCAAAGAGAGAATTGTGGTCAAGGACCCCAAGATAGAGGTTGTTGAAAGCCTGAGGGCAGTGCTCCCAGTAGTGTGTCTCCAATGTTGAAGAAAACAAAATCATCCAGATGGATGTCTGCATGGGACCAGCTGGGTAAACAGAGGCCTGGTGCCCTGCATTCCTGGATGGCCTCAAGGGCAGTGGAGCTACCCTCCATCTGGTGGCTCAAGAAAACCTAGTGCTTGGAATTTGAGCCATAACAGGAGTTGAGTAATCCACCAAGGATGTGCCTTTACTTGTAGCCGTTGGTGAAATATTGTTTTTCTGATAGTAGACAAAACCCTTGGCTGAAACATCCAGAAATGCACCAATGAATGTCCCCTTCTTGACCTTCTTCCTTCTATTCTTGGTGGTGGGTTTTCCTTGCTCACCAAAATTATCAAAAGCTATTAATAGCTTGTAGTAGGAGATGAATATTATGTCATCTGATAGGCCTTTTAAGCATTTGACCAGGGTTGATTTGATGGCCTGATAATATGGGGAATCTTTATTGCCATCCCATTGGTTGCTGCCAACATTTGTCAAGAACCCTGGTTGAAGCACCTTTCCCTGCATCCAGAGCTGCACCATGCGCTTGAAAACCCATATGTTATGGTGTAAAAGTTGTTTGCAGACCTGGGTAAAGGGAAGCTTGGGGTCCTGCTATAATAGATCAAGTATAATTGAGGTAAGCCTTGGTGATTTGGGACTTGGTGGCCTTCATTGGCTTCTTGGCTGTCCCAATCAGATTCCCCTTGTTCATTAAGTTATTGAATTCCCGCATTATTGTGGCTGTTGGGAATTTTGAACCAAGCAATGATGCCAACTATGATGAAGCCCACGGATTGGGATTGCTACAACTAAATCCATAAATTAGTAGTACAAAATACAATGATGCTATTTATGACAGAGCTCGCAGATACAGATTGTAGCTACTAAATAACAAGAATTGGTAGTATAAATTATATGCATATTGGATCAGATGTAGTCTGCTGACCTGAGCCTTAAACTAGCTAATGATAAGCACCACTGCAGTAATTAAACAATACATGATTTGCTGCTCACGTCAATTTAAAAATACATAGGCACCACAGCGCCGCCTAGCAACTGGATTAGGTGCCAAAGCACCAAAATACTTTTACGTCAAGCGCCACCACACCAACTGAAAATTATTTGCAGGCACTGCAGCGCCGTCTTACTTTTACATCAAGTGCCAAGGCGCTGGGTTTGATTACCCTTAATCTTGAATTTCCATATTTCTCACAAAAATAAGCATTAAGCTTTCAGGATTCCAGAGAAGTAAGAAGTGATCCTGAAGTACTAAATTATTCCATGCTAGCAAGGATCACCTATGCTGGGTGAAGATAAAGATGTTCTATTGGTTGATGTGCAATAAGCGCCAAACCTAGATTAATAATTACCCAAATTAGGGGCGTGTTAGAATGTTCTAGAAGACAATGAAAGCAGTCCAGAGATTATCCCTGTAGAAGGTATAAGAAGAATTATTCATTTACAATAAAATCATCTTAATGGAAACATCTTTATTTTATCCTTAATCTGGTTGACATATATTGTCAGGGCCCAGAATGGGCCAGACAAAACCCTATGCTGCATAGGTTTAACGCCTGCAATGGAGCAATTACGCGACCAAACAATTGTGTTGTTGATCACACAGATTAACCTAAAGGAAACTTTAATTCTAAGTGGAGAATTAAACCCTGGTCAATTCCAAGCCTGGGGACAATTGAAAACTGTCCCAAAGCCAAGTGGAAAAGATTTTAATTGGCCCACACCCTCTGAAACCCAGAATTGAGGACTTGGGTTGCCAAATGGCCCAAAATTCCCCTGCCAGCTTCCCCAGGGCAAAAATAATGAAAGGATCCATCTAACTGACAAATCAGGAGTCACCAATGGAACCCAGCTTGAGAATAATCCATTGGCAACCAATAAGAAGTTGCCAGTAAGCCCAATTGCAGTTTCCCAGCAGGACATAGCTGGGAACACTGGCATCCCCTTTCTTTGTTGACATCTTAAAATTAAACATCTTTATGCTCAGGATTCCTTATTTTCTTGCAATATCTATCTACTTTTGCACCAATATAACTATTCTGTTTGCATTTATTTGCAACTCCACTACACTTTACAACCTCACATATTTGCTCCTCCTGGCCACCAAGAGTGATCATTTTGCCCTCCATGCTGGAGATTCTTCCTACTCCTCCCTTACCAACTGTGCCTCCTGCCCAGGACTTTAGTAAGTTGGGTTTTGTCTATATCACAGTATTGGGGATGGCCAACCAGGTTGTGCCCCATACTGGGAATTGGCAATCCCTAGCTACTGCAGTCAACTATATGGCCAGGATTGCGCCTATTGTGTACTTGGCCTTCCAGGCCTGGCCAGCCTCCCCTGTGGGAGTCCAGCTGGATTCTGGTATGGGCCATGACAGTATGTCAACCATATCAAAACTAGTAACCCTGGGCCCCTATTCTTCTTTGATTATAGGGGCATCTTGTATGCTTTTATTTTTCACCTCAGCTTACTACCTAAGACAGTATATGACCAAGAAACAAGAAACAAATAAAAGCCAAGAAGAAATTGTTGCCAAGTCATCCCAGGTTCAGACTGTGACCATCTCCACCTTGAACCAGAATACTGCTGCTCCCACAACCTTTCCTGACCTGCCAAAAAATGGACTTGGCTGGTTTCAGAAAAGGAATGATCATGATAAATGC
Organism: Entomophthora muscae; assembly: GCA_014839935.2. Lineage (NCBI taxonomy): Eukaryota > Fungi > Entomophthoromycota > Entomophthoromycetes > Entomophthorales > Entomophthoraceae > Entomophthora > Entomophthora muscae. The sequence continues at coordinate 23,308 of QTSX02003914.1, read as the reverse complement.
CTTGTTCTGTGCCCACCCCAAGAGCTTCAGAGATAACACTCAGAAGGTTATGATGGTGGCCGCCCAACTGAAGGATGATGCCAGAGAAACTTTCTTGACCAGCCTAGAGGAAGACCCAGACCTCATACTCTCCTACAACCAATTCCTGGAGAGAATGAACTCTTGCAACCACCCCTGCTGGGGCCAAGATCCAAGCCTACATGGGGCTCATCCGCCTGACCCAAGGAAGGGACAACCTGGAGACCTACATACAACAATTCCTACGCCTGGCAGAGGCAGCCAAGATTCCTGACAACATATCAGGCCTGCATTTCAGAAACAGTTTGAACCCACACCATGCCAGCCTAATGAGACACCACTGATGCAACCTCCCCAAAGACAAGCTCCTGGCTATTGCCAGAGGCATGGACTTCAGCCAACCACAAGGATACCACGCTGGGTAGCCCCAGAACAACCAAACCCCTGGTGCAAGTAGGCCCTGTTTAAACATGACCCCTAAAGAGTACCAACACCACGTCAGAAGTGGGATATGTTTCTATTGCCATCAGAGTGGCCACTTATGCAAGGATTGCACTAGATGCTCCAATAGAACCCAAGGAGCCACTATTTCAGCAATAAGCAATGCTTCCCAGTCTTATCTCTATCATTGACACTACCTTATGTTACCATGACCATGAGGTGAACACTGTAGCCCTCCTAGATAGTGGGGAAACCCTCAACTACATGGAACATAGTCTAGCTGAGAAACTGGGTGTACCAATCCAAGGAAACTCCCAACTGGTAACCTTGGGTAACAAGACAACAGACCTGTCCCACAAATGCAAAGAGTTTGTCTCCCTGAAGTTAAATGAGAGACTCCTGCCCACCAGATTCCACGTCATGGAGAAGCTTCCCAAACCTGTAGTGATAGGGTTTGAATGGTGGGTTGACCACCAATTGAACTTGGACTATAAGAACCATCAAGTGACTGTCACTCATGAGAGCCAAACCTTAGAGGTCCCCTGCCTGAACCCCCAGCAGACCCCTGAGTTAAACAACATCACCATGGAATCCTGAAAAGCTGAGATCCCAAAATGTTTGAAGCCTTGGGAGTCCGTCTTATCAGAAGAAGAAGCCACCACCTTGCCTAAACACAGTCAGTTTGACCACGCCATTGACCTCCTCCCTGGAACCTAACCTAAGCATGGACCTGTCTATAGTTGCAACATAAAGTAACAAGCCGCCTTAAGAGAGTACTTGAACAAGATGTTGAAGAAGGGATATATACACGTCTTCTAAATCTCCTTGTTTGTCCCCTTTATTGTTTGTTAAAAAGAAGGGCAGCAACCTACGTCCTTGTGTCAATTACCAGGACCTAAACAGCATCACTGTAAAGAACAGATACCCTGTACCCAATGCTAAAGACCTCTCCAGACCAGCTTTCAGGAGCCAACGTCTTCTCAAAGGTTGATTTGAGGGATGCCTTTAACCAGATCCAGATCAGGCCTGGCAACAAATGGAAGACTGCCTTCAAGACTAGGCAAGGTCTCTTTGAATACTTGGTTATGCTGTTTGGGTTGTGCAACGCGCCCAGCACTTTTCAAACTATGGTGGACGTGGTCTTGGGAGGACTCAAGGATCAGTGTTGTGTAGCCTACTTAGATGACATCCTCATTTACAGTTGCAAACCTGAGGAACATGTTGAACACCTTCAAGCTGTCCTACAACGCTTCAAGGAACACAGACTCTTTGTTAAACTCCAGAAATGTGAGTTCTTCCAAGAGGAAGTAGAGTTCTTGGGCTACAATGTACTGAAAGGAGGTTTTGCAATGACATCTGACAAAATAGAGGCTGTGATGTCATGGCCTGAACCTAAGAACAGCAAGGAGGTCAGAAGTTTCCTGGGCCTGGCAAACTTCTGCCGGGAATTTGTCCAAAATTTTCTTCAATCTGCTTGCCCTTGACCCGCCTCACCTCTGAGAAACACCCCTTTGTGTGGGATGACACCGCCAAGTCAGCCTTTGTGTTGCTAAAGAACGCCTTTGTTTCTGCCCCTGTCTTGGCAATGCCAGTTTACAATAAGCCCTTCATTGTGGAAACAGACGCCTCTGACTTTGCATTGGGAGGGGTGTTGCTTCAGGAGGGGCATGATAGTAAGCTGCACCCTGTAGCTTACTACTCAAGGAAGTTCACTCTGCCTGAGTTGAACTACCCCATCTACAATAAAGAGATGCTTGCTATCATCCAGTCCTTGAAACATTGGAGAAGATACTTGTGTGACGCCAACCACCCAGTGAGAATCATGACCAATCACAAGAACCTGACATACTTCTTCAAACCACAACAACTGAATCAGCGACAAGCTAGATGGGCCCTATTCCTAGTAGATTATGACTTATCAATCAGCTAAAAGCCTGACAAGATTAAAATTGTACCTGATGCCCTAAGCCAAAGAGCCGACCTTTTTCCTAGTGCTAAAGAGATTGAAGAATTCAACACTAAATCCTTGCTGTCCCCAAAAATGATTGAGCCAATGCTCCTATTCCTGGGACTAGCAAGTAGAAGGGAAGAAATCCAACTAGCTCAGACCTGTAGACCAGCACTGAATCTCTATCATGGAAGACTTAAAGAAAGATATCAACAGTCAATACTACCAAACAGGTTACTCCTTACATGGAAACACCCTGCAGCTATACAGACGCACCTATTTACCAGAGGGTCCACTGCGCTTAGAGATACTGAAGGAATACCACAACTCTCCCATGTCAGGACACCCTGGGCATACAAAGACACTTAAAGGAGTCCAGAGAACCTACATGTGGCCCAGGATGAAGCCAGAAATTGAATGATACCTCAGTGGTTGCAAGACATGTGGACGTACAAAGTTTAAGCAAGGAAAGCCAGAAGGATTACTACAGCCTCTTCAGATTGCAGAAGGCCCTTGGAAGTCAGTTTCCATGGACTACATTGTGGAACTACCCAATTAAAAGGATTCAACTGCCATCCTTGTAATTGTTGATTGTTTCACCAAGATGGCTCACTTCAATCCAACAACAACCAAAGTAACAGCAAAGAAAACTGCCACTCTATTCTGGAACCAAGTATTAATGAACCACGGACTCCCACAAGAAGTGGTCTCAGACAGAGGCCCACAATTCACCTCAAAGTTTTGGGCCCAAATCCTAAAGGACTTGGGAATAAAAAGATCTGTTGTATACTGCATATCACCCTCAGAGCAACAGGCATACCAAGAGAGTAAATCAGGTCCTCAAACAGTACTTATGATGCTATGTTAACTTGGAACAGAATAATTGGGTAACCCACCTACCAATGGCTCAGTTTGCGTACAAAAACCAAGACCACAGCTCCACTGGTATGTCCCCTTTCAAAGCCAACTATGGATTCAACCTCACATGAAAAGCCCCCCACAGAGGAAGCCAACAACCCCAAAGGACAAGACTGGGTCAGCAACATCCACACTGCCAAGAAGAATGTGCCAAGAACCTGAGAAGAGCAGTACAAGTATACAATAATTTTTCCAACAAGAAACAAAGCCCTGGCCCCTCAATTGAAGTAAGAGACCCTGTTGTGGGGTTCCTGTCCACCATTCCCCAAAGTGTGTCATGGATCATAGCCAGAGACCAGCTGGAAGAGATTGTAATTCTCTATTAAGGGAAAATGTATCTCAGAAAAATGCATAGGGGTCAAAATGGGCTTTTATTCACTCTCAGAAGGAAGATCCCTTAGAAACCTTCTGGTATATATCCCAGTGGGTCAGGGGAATAATACAGTAGTTTTAGAAGCTATGGCAACAAGCAGAAATACTTCAAATTTAAACAAAAATAACTCAGATGTAAACGAAATTAAAACCAATAAATTTATATTAATTTACAATAGATTTATTATTTTTTAATTTTGTTTACATCTGAGTTTTTTCATTTAAATCCAAAGTATTTTTGCTTGTTGCCATACCTTTTAAAAACTACTGTATAGATTTGCCAATACTTGGAGTCCTCCAACAACATCTTGGACTCCTTTTACTTGGTCTTGGACTTCTGCTCCTTAGACTTGGACTCCTGCACATTAAACTTGGACTTTGGCTCCGTGCTTAGGATCCAGTTTCTTATTCTTGGGCTCCTGCTCCGTTATCTTGGGCTTCAGCTCTATTTATAGCTCTAGTAGCCTTGTTATTCCACTTGTATAAGTACAATCAAGCTCCTGCTGGTGATCTAAAGGCTTCCAAAAACCTCTTGTCAGAAACTCAAAAGGCCCAGGAAAGACCTCCAAAAAGACCCAGAAAGACCCTGTAACTTTCCAGCTAACCACCTTGTTATAGTGTCCTTTTACCAAAGGTTTTGCTTTCAAAATGGCTTTCTTCAGAAGCCTAAACCATTTCTGCTCACTTTTCCTATAATAACTTAAGCTTACATACTTAATTTCTCAAAAGCTTAAAGTATTAATTCACTATTTTATTGCTTATACTTTAAGATTTTGGCTTCCAACCAATCATTTTCATCAGGAAACCTGACAGAACTCAACCAATGAATGCAGAGCACAGAAATAGAACATTTCTGAAGTTCCACTGGGATCCAACTAAGAAATCAATTTCCATTGCTTAAACCACTCAAATTGATAACTCTTTGCGCACCAAAGCGTTAACCGGTCCATTTTTCCAGAACCAATCTTCCAAGCATTTAAACTAAAGCAATTTAAATGGTAGAATACTATTTAAATTGTTTTTTTTGGACCTCTTCAACGTTTTCCCCATATATTTACAAATATTGTAAAATACAAGGAAAACGTCTTACCAAAACAACTTTGTATCAAGCTCTCATAGCAACATACCTTCATCTATCCTAGGAACTTAATAAATAAATATCTTACCAACACTTCTATCTACATTCCTTCCTGATTTTACTACTAAACCAAGGCAAAACATTCTACATTTTTCCACTTTGGCAAATCAATTCAGCAAAATCTTGGCTCATTTCTCCGGACCACTAGTCCTTCACCATTATCTTTGGGTTCTTCAGCCAGTTCTTCAACCACATCTCCCTGCTCTTCAGCTTAACCAGAAACCAATCCATCTTAGTTCATAGAACAGCTCCTTTTCAGTCTTTAAACAGCCTATCAGTCCTCTGGCTACTCCTTTATCATGATCTGCTACTTCTGCATCATGATCTTTGAGCCCTTTCACTTATCTTCACTAGGAACCATCCTGGTTCTACCAGCACAATGAACCATTTCAGTTCCAAACTTCAATATGAACCAACAGTCCTTCAAATAGTCTTCTATGTGATCAAACTGTATCTCTCACCAGTCTTCTCTTCTGATTCTGTGAACCACCTTGGTTCTTTATCTCAGTCCCCGTTACCAGAACCTGTAGACCCAGGCATGAGTCTACATTGAACTGGTGTTTGACTGGGCCCTTGCAAGTGGCATTCCACTTAGGCCATTCAACCATATATCAATGTCTATGTGTTGTCTTTACTCACCCAGGTGATTAAGTCTGGGCTTTCAGTTGCAGAGTAATCAGCTCTACCTTCCAGAGGCCTGATCACACCAAGTTCTGCAGCTTGCTTCCCCAAGCAAACCGCCATGGTGACACCTCCAAGAAAATCTATACCCTCCAATGCTCACTCTGGGTTCTCCCCAAAAGCTCCCATAGGGGCATAAATGAGGACACTCTACCAGTCTGTTAGGTAGGATGCTTGCTCACAGACCTCCTGTAAGTGCATCAGGGTATTTAGAGCCCTCAGAGCTCTCCCCCTCCCTGGCAGCCCGTGTTACCCGCCAGGGGTCCAAAACCTTCTTCACCTCAAACAGACAAAGTTCCCTTCTAGCTATCTCATTCTTCACCCTTTTGCAGCCACAGTTCCCTGCTAGGTGAAGAACTCTAGCCCACAGCAGCCAATATCTTTGCTGGGTGGAGGCAAAATCTGCCTCTAGTAGTCTTTACACCTATTAGCTAGGCCTTACTGTCCCTAGTAGCCATCATTCCCTACTAGGCCTCTACCTGCAACAAACAACCAAACTTTTGCTTGGCCAACATTAGCCCTGCCTGCAAACCACCAAACATGTGTAGTATCACACTTGTGTACCTCAGTGCAAAAAACATCAAGACCACTGCCCCTTGCGCTAGCTTGAGCCCCTGACAAACAGGTCATTACAAGGTCTTACAAAGCATTGGTACCGTGGCCTACCAACTAGAATTGCCCCCTGAATGGAAGATTCACAACATATTCCACCGCTCTCTGTTATTGAAAAAGAAAGGACCTTCTCTCCTGCATCAGATAGTGAGAACGGCTCCCCCACCCATCAAAATAGGAAGCTTCACAGAACATGAGGTTCAAACCATCCTGGGACACAAACGCTGATACCAAAAACTTCACTTCCTGGTAAAATGGAAAGGATACCCCATGAAGAGAATACCAGGGAACCTGAAGATAACCTTACCAATGCTAGTGTCCTCCTGACAACGTACAAGACTGGGCATACAGAGTTAAGCTGTAAGAGCTCAACTATGGTGGGGGATGATGTTAGGGCCCATAATGGGACAGACAAAGACCTATATTGCATAGGGTCAACGCCTGCAATAAATCAATTGTGCTCAATCACCCATATTAACCCCAAAAAACTTCAATTTTAAGTGGTAAATCAAACCCTGGTCAATGCCAATCCTGGGGACAATTGAAAACCGTCCCAAAGCCAAGTGGAAAAGATTTTAATTAGCCCATACCCTCTGAAACCCAGAATTGGGGACTTAGGTTGCCAAATAGCCCAAAATTCCCCTGACAGCTTCCCCAGGGCAAAAATAATGAAAGTGTTCATCTAACTGATAAATCAGGAGTCACCAATGGAATCCAACTTGAGAATAATCCATTGGCAACCAATAAGAAGTTGCCAGTAAGCCCAATTGCAATTTCCTAGCAGGACATAGCTGGGAACACTGGCATCCCCTTTCTTTGTTGACATCTTAAAATTAAACATCTTTATGCTCAGGATTCCTTATTTTCTTGCAATATCTATCTACTTTTGCACCAATATAACTATTCTGTTTGCATTTATTTGCAACTCCACTACACTTTACAACCTCACATATTTGCTCCTCCTGGCCACCAAGAGTGATAATTTTGCCCTCCATGATAGAGATTCTTCTACTCCTCTCTTACCAACTGTGCCTCCTGACCAGGTTTTTAGTAAGTTGGGTTTTTCTATATCACAGTATTGGGGCTGGCCAACCAGGTTGTGCCCCATATTGGGAATTTGTAATCCCTAGCTACTTCAGTCAACTATATGGCCAGGATTGCGCCTATTGTGTACTTGACCTTCCAGGCCCAGCCAGATTCTGGTATGGGCCATGACATATATCCTAATCCTTAAGTGCTTCTGCGCAATCAAAAGCCATGGTGGACAATAATCCTGGTTCCATTTAATCCTGGTTCTTCTGATACAATACTACTCATCTTCTCACATATGAATATATTTAAGCAAATGTCCTGTGCCCTATAATATCAAATAATTGTGACACTGTAATGCAAAAAGCACAACAGTGGCTCAAGTGAATTTAAATTGAGTTGCAATCTGATCCCAAGACAGACCCTGCAGGTTCAGTGCCACAATTTCTTGAAAAATTTGGGCAGTAATTATTCTGTGTTTGGGGAGCTGGGCCAGGGAAGCTGGAGACTGATTGTCTGAGGGGATTGCAGGTTGAGTGCTGACGGGAAGTTGTTCTAAATCAAGTTATAATCCTGATTGGTTGGTTGATGGGCAGCTTGTGCGGGGATGGGTATAGGAGCAGGGGCAGAGATAGACACTAAGTGACTCTCAAACAAGTCAAAGCCATATGGGTCGGGGGACAGTAACAGGTCAGCTTTCTTGTTACCTGCCTCAAAGGCTTGGGTGTAAACGGGTGCCTCCACGTTCTGAGCCTTGCCTCCACTGAAGCTGGCTTGACTGCTAGCGCGGTTGAAAATTTTGCTGTTGAAAACCATCTTGAACTAAAACCTAGGATAAAATCACTAAAAGTAGAAATTTTAAAAATTAATGATTTATTTTTATTGTAATCTCAAGTCCATATTTGAAAGGTTCTCAAAAATCTTTTCATACAAATCAAGAGCCATGAAAATGAATAAAATGCCTCTGTTCCTAAATTGGATAGCTGTTGATCAGCTATATTACTGTTTTTTTTTCTATTTTAGGTTGCTCATACTACACATCTTGTGTGACTCCATTTTGTTTTATGCTTGTTGAATCTTGCTTCTAGATTGCCCATTTTTTGTTTCATTTTAGACCTTCTGTTAGTGCCTCATATGAGTCCTGATTGGATTATAATATACTCTGGAATGGCATCCATCCATCTCCCTTGCTGAATCAGTTCATTTTGTTTGTGGTTTAAACAACACCGCTTGATATTTGCTATAATTTTGTATAATGGGCCAGTGAAATTTTGTTTTTTTGTTTAACAGTTTGTTTATAAACTATTTTTTTTAAATTATTTGAATCCTGAATCTTGTGCAACTTGGATTTGTTCAAATCTGAGGTATTTTTGGTTGTTGCCATAGCTTTTAAAACTACTTTATATTGCTTATTTATCCATGCCACAATAAGATAATTGCCAAGCTTTCCATTGTTCTGGATCCTAAGTGGGCATCTGGAATGTCTAATCCATTAAGATCTGCAACCAGCAGGTCAAGCGCTACCATCTCTTGCCAGGGTATAATGCATTTTTTTATTGTGATTAATAGGGGAAAGTAGTGCAAGTCTAATTTTTCCAGGGCTATTTGGGTGACCCCTGCTTTGAACCATTTTTTGTCAATGACAGTGTTTAATTTTTCTATTTTCTTTCAAGGTTTTGGTGGCGGTTCTTTGCTGGTTTCTGTGTTTACAAGGGTGCACTATTACTTCTGTTTGGTCTTCTATCATAGCAGCTACTAGGTGTAAAGACATGATACCACAAAGAACTTTGGGATCTTGTGACCTACAATGTGCGCCAGCAGAACTACCAGGAATGACTTGTACAATAGTTAGATATGGGTTTTAAAGAGATTAGAACCAATACTCATATTAACAGACTAATTCAGAATATGCTTTCACAATGTATTGAAAATCTCACTGCACAACTTAAGAACCAATTAGCCTCCATTGTAAAGAGTTTTATGAAGTTTTAAGGCCTCAGCTCTACTTGGGCGCATAACATCACTTGAAAATCACTAGTAGTAGAACACTACATGACTAATGCCAGTAGTGATAGGGCTACTCTTGGTGATACACTGTCAAAACAAAGTGCTTCCCTGAAACAGCACACCAGTCAGATAGGCAATCTAGAAAACAAGATTGCTCTTAATAAGGAAAATATTGACAAGGTACAGAGCCTTTCCTTTTAAGTAACCAAGGAGGCAAGTAATATTACTAACACTGACAAGGCTAAGTCCTGGCCCTGCAGGACAATTTTATTCAATATAATTATCACATAAAAACATTTAAGAGAAGACTTCTTTACTCCAACAGGAAGTCTTATCAAAGATCTTCACTCAGTTAAACTCCACCAGCTTTTCAATACCCACACAAACCCATCCCAAGTTGAAGAAAATGTGTCAGCCAATGGACAACCTTACAGCATCCAAAAACAGCATGTTCTAAGAGGTGAAACAAGTGGATGACTTCAGGGCCCAAATCCCTGCTTCCATGAAGTAAAGTTAGAGGGTCTAGAGGCTGAAGTCAGAAGTCATTCTAAGTGGCTTGCTTCACATGATGCATTGCTGGAAGACTTTTGGAGAAAGCATGTTACAATGTATGTGGCTTATAAAACGCCTTCAATCTTCTTTGGGCAGCGTGAAAGCAGAAGTCTCTGATGCTTGAACCAAGTTAGCAGAAGCTAGATGTTGTTGTGCAAATAAGAGCACCATAGAGCTTGATCATGTCTCTATGCCATCAGGAGAAAGTATCACCCTGCAGCCCATCTCCAGCTTGCTCTATAACAATGAGGGTGCTTCCTTGTTTTCTGGTTGCTGTAGCTTTTTTCAGGTGCTTGCGGTCCCACTTGCTCTTTTCAAAACTCTTTGTGCCCTCTGAGATAGCAGGCAAGTTCCTTAGTTCAAAGTTCCTAAGGTCAAAAGTGCAAAAATTGAAACACTATGTTGGGTGCAAAAATCAAAAATATCAAATATCAAAGATCAAAGTGAAAAATTGATTTTCTGGAGGTTAACTTTAAAGCCAAAGAAAACCAGTTCTTAATATAAAAAATATATATTTTAAAATTTTTTCTAGACCAAAGAGAACCTAAGAAATTTATTTCTGCAATAAAAAATATGCTAGATAAAGAAAACATTCTTAAATTAGCTGTTTTTTAAAGAAAGTTTATTTTGGTTTTAAAAGCATAATTAGACTAGAATTTATGTGTAACTGTATTCAATTAAATATAAAATATAAGACTACACAAAAAACTGCTTTCTAAACTATACTTTTAATAAAAAACTAATTTTGTTTTCAGCTTATGAAAAGCTATAATAATACTTCAGTATAAGCAAAATAAAGGATATTTCCTGCAAGAAACAAGCATATGATTTTAGGAATTTTGTTTATTATTGATCTTATTTCAATGAAAAAATTATAGAAGCCCATCATTAAAATAATATAAAGTACATTAATTTCTTATTAAAGCTATACTATACAACTTTATGCTTAATAAAATATATAGTCCTATATTGTATTTATAATAAGTCACAATATTCAAAGATAACAAGAACCTGACACTTACATCTCATAAAATGAAGACTTGAATATTTTTATGTGAAAAACACTTTATTTCCACAAAAATATGATATAGATAGTTCAAAGTTGTATATCAAAAAGAAAATTTTTATACATCTTATTTTGCTCTAATACATATAGTAAAAATATATAATATAATTGAGGTTAAGAATGGAGAGAGGCTAAAAGAATATAATTGAGGATAAGAAAGGAGAGAAAAGAGAAAAGAGAAAAGAAAAAGAGAAGAGGAGAAGAGAAGATAAAAGAAGAAGAGGAGAGAAGGAAGAAAAAGAAAGTTTTTCTACTTGGTATCAGATTATATATGATCCACCCTCTTGATGACGCAGAAATCTTTTAAAAAGTTTCAAGGAGGAATGAGAGGTGGGAAAGGAGAAAATTCAAAAAAGAAACCTTCAAAAGAAAAACCAAGAGCTTATTACACTTTGATTTAGGCATTTCAATTTCTACACTTTGTTTTGGGAACTTCAATTTTGTCTCCTGAAATAATTATAGGGAAACATAGTACAATATTATAAATTAAATTCTTTTTTAAATTGCCTCCTGTCATAATTTTTGGTTTTGCTCTCAGATCTGGCAGTCTTATTATGATTTGCTTTATTAAGTAATTGTATTATATTGGTCATTATGTTGATAGAAATGCTTGTGTGACAACAAGCGTTACTGCAATGTCTGGGTTTTCTTTGGCAGGGCAACAACTGGCAATGTCAAGGGAGGCAACTAGCAAGCAGCTTCTTACTTTGATGGCTTGCTAAGTTCTTTGAGTACTGACTATGGTCTTTGAACTTGGGTATCTTCTTTTACTGTGAAAATTTTCTACATTAGGATCTTCAACTTGTCTGCCTTCCATTAGTCCAATGGAAGGGCTTTTATAGAGCTTGTGCTCTCTTGCCAGGATAATATCATCTGGCGCATCTAAGTTTTGCTTGGTCAGTTTTCCATCCCCAGACTTCCAGCATCAACCCCCAGAGTCAGGCATCCATGCAATGGCATGGGATTCAATATCATTTTACCCTGAGCTGGGTACTTGTTGCCATAGAGTTATGCATAATCTATTAGTGTGCCGGTGGTGGCAGTGCTAATACATGACCTATTTTAATTGCATAGTTTACACTCTTAAGCAACCTTTTAGCAGGAATTTGCACAGGCACCAGTGGGTTGCCAGCGCAAATTGATCACAACCCTTTCAGATCCACAGAAAAACTCATGATAGCTAACCTGGCGGTTTGCTAGAGTATTCCGGAATAACTCTAGCCAATTGGGAATCAGTCATAATTTGATGTCTATGATATTCCTGGTTGTTCTTGTAATGGTTGATCCAAATCTACTTTACAAAGGCTTTTCAGATCAATTAAGCCTGCTAGTAAAATATCAGAAGCTTTTCCAATTCATGGCTTAGCAGGCTGCCAAGATATACAAGGTAGAACAGAGTCATTATAAATTCCTGATACCTCCAAAGCACACTAATATATTAATATTGCAATAAAATAAAAACCTACCAAAAAACTTCATTTATTTTTATATATATTTAAACACATGGTCATAAAGAATCTACTTGAGGAATTTAAAAAGTTTTTATTAATTATTTAAAATTTTATAAGCTTATAAAAAGTGTGACTAAATCAAAAAAGTCAATTTTTGATTTCCTCATGTTGATTTGAGGAACTTAATAAAACCTAATGAATAAAATATTAATTTTTTGCAAAAATTTAATATTTAGTGGACCTAGTTTTTTGGTACCTGTTTGGATTTTAATTTGACTACTTTTCAATTCCTGCACCCATTAAGAAACTATATGTAAATTTTTATATAAACTTTTATGAGATAAAATTTTATTTTTAAAAATAAAGAGCTTAAAAAGTAATTCATTTTAATATTTGAACAAAACAAATTAAAAAGTTTGCCTAATGTTAAAAAAGCTTTTTTAGCTCTTGATTTCTTTTTTTACATATAGAATAAATTTAAATTTCAAATTTTTTCAATTTTGATGTGTCAAATATTAAATTGAAGATTTTTTGCACTTAAATTTTTGCACTTTTGATTTTGTCCCTTCTATTTAAAGAGTCAAATAAATTCTTATTTAAAAGCAAATTAAATTAAGTGTCAAATCTGCAGGCTCAACCTGCCAGCAAGGTTCCAACCAAGCGGGTTTGTGACCCGCAATCCAATTATCCGGTTACTCAAAGCCAGACTAGGAAGTCAACTTGAATTACCAAATCCAACAACATGAACAGATGATGATCCTTTACGGTGGATACCTTGTTTTGGCGCTTGACTCATTACCAGGATCAAGCCACCCCCTTCTTTCATCCAGCTGTGTGATCACCAATCATGTTCCTGTTATCCTTGATTCACATGAACTATATAATCATTATCTCACAATAAAGATTATTATCTATCTTCTAAATATTTTTCCCCGTGTAACTCTGCTAAAACAGCACAGTTACAACATTGGTAGCACAGGTAGGCTCTCCATCCTACCTTATCTTGAAAAATTCCGCCTGTTGCCCGCACACGCTGCGGCCAACAAATCCTTGACAGAATTATGTCTGGCCTCCTGCCTGACTGGACTCTGTACACCCCTGGTACCGCCATACCTGATGGCTTTGTCCTGTACCAGAACACGGTAATCCCGCTACCCGCCTTCAACGCCATGTCTGCACAAGGTTTCTTTCAGGCTCCCTCCTTGATGCCGCAACCAGCCAACAAAACCACCATGCCTGCCTACGTAGCTCAAAGACTATAGAGCGCCGCCTTGGAACCTTTTGCCGGGGCCAACAATAACAACGCCGCCGCATGGATCCAGTCCGCCCAGAGCAAGCTGGCTCAGATGGAATGCCCACAGCGGTTTTGGATTGCAGAAATTTCCATTTGCCTGACCCATGACGCTGGCACCTGGTGCAACAAGTGGCATGAAGAGCACACCAACAAGAACTGGGATACCTTTAAGCAAGACTTCCTGGCAAGATTTGTGCTTAAAGATACAGCGCTCATGATCATACACCAAGTAAAGAACCTGACCCAGACAGGCACTGTAAAGGAACTCACCCGCGCCTACAAGGAACTCTGTCTTTGTGCACCATCCAACATGGCCTTTGACACCCCAGCCACACACCTCATGTACTACAATGCTCTTAAGTTGCATGTGATGAGGCATGTGAACCTGGATCAGGTGACCAACCTGCAAAGCCTGTACTGTGAAGCAGAGAAGGCGGAGCAAACATCCAACACACTGCATAAGGCACAAACTGGGAAACAAGAGAGACCCAAGGATTCCCATCCAGGCAGGCGCTCCTCTTGACCACCTCCTGGAGGCAATGGGAACAACACCAACCACAAACCCACGGGTTCAAATGGACAGGGAAATGGAAACAATGGCCAGTCAAACCGGACCCATTTCTGTATCACTGCCACACAAGGTAACCAAGATGAGGGAAAAGCCCAGGGAGAGCACTAAGCAAGCCAAGCTCTCCCCACGCAACTCCTGACTTGCCCAATGATGAATACCAACCCAAGGACGTGGACCAATGCCCAATGATCCAGGTGCCCTTGGAGGACCTGGTACTGTACACCATTGCCAGACATCCCAATAAATTGATGTCCTATCCTTTCCGCTTTTGCAGTTACACAGGCTCAGCACTCCTGGATTTGGGCGCAGACCAAACCCTGGTCAACAGTAGCTTTGTGGATAAGTTCAAGCTGGCCACTAATCCTTTGCAGATTAAAAATGTGGTCCTGGCTGACAAACACCACATTGCCGTGACAAAGGAAACTGCCCCCTTCTCTGTCATGCTTGAGAACCTTCACTCCACCATTCAAGGTCCCGTCATCAACTTTCCCAAGTTTGACATTGTACTGGGACTAGACTGGTTACAAAAGAACAATCCTCACATAGACTGGGCAACCTCAGTGTTGACCATCAAGCGTGAAGGTGTCAACCACCAGATCTACCCTGACTCTGTGGACCAACTGCTACGCAACCACGTCTTTGTACGTATCACAGAGACCCAGGACAAGAAGAAAGACCTGAAGGCAATTGACTGGGACTCCTGCCAGTACAAGATCATACACTTCAAGGATCACCAGGATACCTCCACGCCTCAGGACCGCAACATTGTGGCCCACCATCCAGAAATCTTCAAGGAAGCGCTACCTGGGCTGCCCCCTGAAAAGCATATTCAGCACTCCATCCAACTCAAGGGGGCTGTACCCAAGGCGCGCCCTATCTACAGGCTGACCCCAAATGAAGACAACACCTTACGCGCCTACCTCAAGGAGGCATTGGAAAAAGGACTTATCCGCCCCTCACAGTCTCCCTTTGGGGCCGCTGTATTCTTTGTGGCTAAGAAGGACAGTACCTTGCGTCTGGTCACAGACTACTGCGCCCTAAACAAAGTTACCATTAAGAATTGTTACCCACTGCCACTGATTGACAGACCTCTTTGATGCCTTGGGAGGAGCCACAGTCTTCTCCAAGATTGATCTGATTGCAGGCTACAATCAGATTTGTATTAAAGAGGAAGACATCCCCAAAACAGCCTTCCACACTAAATACGGCTCCTACAAATGTGTGGTGCTCAACTTTGGCATGACCAATGCCCCATCCACCTTTGTAACCTTCATGAACAAAGTATTTGCGCCCCACATAGGCAAGCACGCCCTAGTGTACCTAGACAATATTATTGTCTACAGCCCCTTGGTGGAACAACACCACAAAGACCTAGAGGCAGGTCTTTGCTACCTTGGCACAACACAAACTGTTGGCCAAACCCTCCAAGTGCCAGTTCTTCCGTGAGCAACTACCCTTCTTGGGACACATAGTCTCAAAGGATGGCATCAAACCCAACAGTCAAAAGATACAGGCCATCTGCAAGATGCCACCACCCAAGGATAAGTCGGAACTCCGCACCTTCTTGGGAATGGTGGCCTATGTACAATGCTTCATACCTGACTGTGGCGTTTTGACTGCCCCCTTATCTGCCATAACAGGCGCCAAGTCCAAGTTTGTGTGGACCCCCCAACGTGACCTCTGTTTTAGACGCCTCAAGGAGAAGCTCACAACAGCTCCCATCCTACAATACCCCAAACGTGACAGGGAATACCAAATGGAAACTGACGCCTCAGATGCATCCATTGGGGGAGTACTACAAATCAAAAATAATGATGGTGACTTCCTGCCCGTAGCCTATGAATCACAAAAATTGACAGATGGCAAGTGCCAATACCCTATCCACAACAAAGAACTGCTGGCTATTGTGCACTGCCTAGTCAAATGGCGCTGTTACCTGGAACGCCAGGAAGAATTCACAGCATTAACCAATCAAAAGTCACTCATCTATTTCAAGACTCAAGAAAATCTGTCACACCGCCAAGCGTGGTGGATGGAACTATTGGAGAGATTTAACATGCTCATCCAGTACAAGCCTGGGGCCAAGCTTGCCATGGCAGACGCCCTGTCCCACCTGTATGTCTGTGCTTCAAGAGGAGAGAATGGGCTCAACCCAGACTGGCCTCTTCTTAGTGCTACAAACAAAGGACAAAGGGTTCCCTGCAGGAACAACCAACATAACCAAAGAAACGGTCATCAAGAATGAACATCTCTTTGCTGACGTATATGGGACTCTTCACAGAAAAATGATGTGATGGCACAACCATTCCCTACATTCCCACGCATCAGCAAGTTGACACCATCCTATGCTATCACAGAGACCTTGGACATACCAAGAGCTAAAACCTATATGAGTTTCTTAAAGCATAAGGCCTGGTGGCCAACCTTATACCACAATGTTCAAGAAGTTCTAGACCAATGTGAGGTATGCAAAATGTTTTCCAAAAGCAAAACCCTGCCAAAGTCAGTACTTCCCATCTGCACACAACTGCCTTTCAAAGTATGGGCTCTTGGCATTATTGGCCCCATGCCAGGAAAACACAATGACAAGAAATACATCATCACCGCCATTGACTTTGCTATGAGATGGCAAGTAGCCCAAGCAGTAAAGGCACACACTGGTAATGATGTACAACAATTGATTGGCAAGGAGATAATCAGCAAGTTTGGAAAGCCTGAACTCCTGATAACCAATGGAGGCAAATAATTGACCTCTGAAGACACCAATGTATACCTCACCAAAAATGGGGTCAAACACACTGTGACAACACCATATCATCCACAGGCCAATGGACGCGTAGAGCAGCTTAATGGTAGCCTCGTGCAAGCCTTAGCCAAACTCACTGCCAGGAGACCTGAAGACTGGTATAAGCAGCTACCAACTGCACTACTTGTGTGCCAAACCCAAGTGAACAGATCCACCGGAAAAAGCCCGTTTGAACTGGTATATGGTACACAGCCAAATATCATTCAAGCATTGAAAGGACCTAAATTGGAAATTCCAAGTAAAGTCCCTCCACACTCAGACCCTCAAGTGATAGAGGCTAACAGCAAGCAAACAGCAAAGGAGAATGAACGTCTTCAAAAGACATTTGTCCCCATCTGCAATAGAAATGAAGTTGGGGACAAAGTTTGGGTCATGAATGTTGACAAGAGTAAGCTAAAACCCAAGAAAGTGGGGCCAGCAATCATTCTAAAGGTAAACAACAATAACACTTACCTTGTGCAAGGGCTTGGAAAACGTAAGCAAGACAAGACCCTACACCATGATTGCCTACTGACCCTGCAAAGCAGGACAAGAAACAACAAGAAACCGCCCTGCCTGCCACAGAAAAGCAACTAGTTCAATTCAGCGCCCAGGCTCCTGACAACCTCCTGACCCTCCCCCAGAGGAGGCCAACCTTCAGTTGGGGGAGGGGGTGTCAAAACTGCAGGCTCAACCTGCCAGCAGGTTACAACCAAGTGGGTTTGTGACCAGCAACCCAATTATCCGGTTACTTGAAGCCAGACTAGGAAGTTAACTTGAATTACCAAATCCAACAACATGAACAGATGATGATCCTTTACAGTGGATACCTTGTTTTGGCCCTTGACTCATTACCAGGATCAAGCCACCCCCTTCTTTCATCTAGCTGTGTGATCACCAATCATGTTCCTGTTATCCTTGACTCACATGAACTATATAATTATTAACTCACAATAAAGATTATTATCTATCTTCTAAATATTTCCCCCATGTAACTCTGCTAAAACAGCAAAGTTACAACATAAGGTTTATTTTAAATTGCACTGATTTGGGAACTTTGAACTTGTTTTTTTATTTTAGCTACTAGTAAAAACATTTTAAATAAAGTCAAATTTAAGAAAAATATTAAATTTTTTGGGAAATCTTTTATTGAAAAAAGTGCAGAGATCAAAAAATTTATTGATTTGGAGATTTCAATCTCTGCACTTTGACTTTAGGCACCTGCCCTGGGATAGCCCCTATTTGGGAGTTCTCAAACTAACTTCTTTGACATAAACTACCACAAAGAGTCTCCACCCCATTGATGACCCCAAGACAAAGCCCCTTCTTGTTTAAAGCCAAAGAATCCGCTAGGAATTGACATATTTTAATTTTCTATAAAGGTTAATTTAAATTCCTAAAATTATAAGAATTTTAAGTTAATTAATATATTTTTGAAGCCCACTACCTTTATTTTTTTCTCCTGCTTGTGTTTGCTTTCTTTCCCTTTATGGTGTTAAATTTTCTTTATAAAAACAATTTTTGTTTTTTTGCCTTGGTTACACAAAACCAAGTGTTTGCTTCTGGTTACAAATAAGTTGTGTAATTGCTGTTCTTCAAACTCCTCTATACTTCAAACAGTCACAGAAATCACTATATTACCTTGTTGCATATACATTAGTTGAGAGGCTTCCTTTATTTCTTCTACTATAAATAAATATGAACTTAAAGAGTAGGATTTAACCCAAAATTCTTGTTACTTGCTTACAAAGGATATTTTTAGCTTCATTTTACTTTCAATTGCTTAAATTTTAAATTTATCATATTTATCTTAAATTTACTAATCTTACTTACAAATTGACTTCAAAATTTCTTCCTTGCCTCTATTTTACTGATAGAGCATGATAGCCCCTATAATTTACCATGTAGGTAATGACTCAGCAAACTCCTTATTTACTATCAGTTGAATTAAATCTTAAAGCCAATCTTTATAAGTTTTTAACAAATTATACACACAGAAATTTCCCCAACATAGATATACCCTGGTTACCACTAGGAATTCAGTCAATATCTTGTTTTATGTTCTTATTTTATAAGGTTTACATAACTTCCCTCATCATTTAACTAGTTATAAGTTGTTAGCTATTACAATTAAAGTTATTTTTCAAATTTTATCAACTTCCCTTTACCTTTTAAACCTAAATACAATAGCTTTATATTTTTTTGTATATAAAAATTTCCCTTTTGGGTAAGGCCTTATAATGGCACCAAAGAGGCCAAGCAGATGTTCAATTGCTTTGTGGCCTTGAAAATGATAAGAAAAGAGAAACTCAACACTTTTTATGATGTGCTACTCAAGGACAAGTACATTTTTGACAAAAAAGAATATTTTGCCCCATTAATTTAATACTTTAAAACCAGTGAGTGGGCATATTTCAGGGGAAATTCTGTACACACAAGGGAAGGGACTCCATCAAGTGGAGCTTCTTCTAGAAGGTTAAATAAGGTGTAAAAAGTTGTAAGAATTAAGACTTTTTCAACAATGACTGAAGTTGTATCAAAGCCTGTGCTCAACCATCATCAGTAAATTACTATTTCCCAAGATTACAAAAGATAAAGCTAGAATTGCAAAAATAGTTTCATTGATGAGCCTAAACAGAAGGAGATTAAATTGCTTGAAATAATAGAACTGTGAGGGCTTTTATACCCAATTCAATGAAAAGGGGGTGATAGAGGAATTATGTTTAAGTAAGATTAACTAATAGTTTTGAATTAAAAATATATTTTCAGAAGTAAGATTTTAAAAGCTGGAATAAAGGGCTTTTGTATGACATTAGTTTGGGCTGAAATTGTTCTAGTATTAACAAAAAATATAGGCAACCAAAGATGGTAAAGAAGAAATAAATAATCAAACAGAAGTATTGGCATAAATATCAACAGAATAGAATATATCAGTTGATACTTAAATTATCAGTCCTGAAACAAATCCCACCTCTTCAATGAAGGGTGGAACAATCCTTTTTCTGCTTGTTTAAGGTGAGGAAGTCAATTTTCAATGTCATTATCAGCAAGCTGAAGATCCAGAATTCCCATGAGGACCCACTTTAACCCCAAGCCATCAAAAACAAAACTGTTGTCACAAAGCATGCTGGCTAGTAGGTCAAGTTTACAAGTGTGCAAATGAGGCTTTGGCCTACTAATCTAAAGAAGTCCACCTTAATCATATAAGGGCATTGAAAAGGCACATGGAGCCAAAGCCTGACCATTTTTACTTACTAGCAAAGTCTTTTTTCTTGAAAACATGTAGTTTTTAATTTAGTTTTATTAGGCAAATATTGATACTTTTAAATAATGTCAGCATTTTGGGATATTGACTAATTAATGGATCCAACCAATTATTGTGGTCCAGCTGTCAATCACTCTTAGGAATGGTTTAAATAGAATGATGTGGGCCGCAGGTTGCGTGATCAATGAATCAATAACCAAATCATATCCTGGCATTAACAAATTCATGCATTGCAATTAGTTAATGGAGCATACAATTACTGCTCATTAATTAGTCCACCTCAACAACCACCTCAAACATGCTTCTCATAATAATTACTGTTCTAATCTTTAATTATATCCTAGAACAAGGGCTATCATATGAGCCATCATTTGAAACACTTCTAGAAGAGTCCAAAATGGACTGGGATGTCTGGCCAAACACTCTAAGATAAAAGGCTTTAAGCCTATTGTATTAGAGTAGCTCTGATTAATTAAAAAATCATCTCCGTGAACTAGTAGCCAACCACTGGCTAGCTAGCCCTGGAAATGACCCAGGTAGACAGAAATAATACTGATCTGTGGAAGATGTCAAGCAAGCTTCCATCAAAACCACCCCAAAAAGGCTGGGCCTCCTGCCATGCTGCCCTAATGATACTCTATTCTCTTCTAGCAATTGTGAGCTAACTCAGATAGCACGTATGCAGGCAGGCTGCCTTAAAGTCAGTCCATTAGAATAAAAGAATGATGATTCCTTATTGACTTGATGATTGATCCAAGTCTTATTTTCTTAATGTGATACTCTCTTAGGCTTTAAGTGGAGAGAAAAAGCTGATACTGTTATCATAAAGTATGATTATCTATAGTAACATATAGAGACAAACTATGAACCTATATCCAGAAGTAGGAAGGACTGTTTTAAAGCCTCTGGGCTTTGGGCCTTGTCAGGCTTGCTACTTCTGATGATAACAAATATTCTGGGCCAAAGGTTCTGCCAAATTCACAGGTTCTCTGTACTTTCCTAATGTTAGAAGACTTAGGATATCATCTGGCAGATGATAAAATACCATGGTCTGTAATTTTCTGACAAAGACCAAAGATAAAAAATGAAAAATTACAACTTTTAATATGGTAACTTGGAGCTTTGCACATTATAGTTGCCACTGACTGATTGCTTTTTATTGCAGATATGGAATCCTTGATTAATTCTGAGTCTCTAAAAATGGCTTCTAGTTTTATTATGATATATAATATAGGGCTAAGTTTCAGTATAAAAAATTACAAATTTTTAATGTGGTGACTTTGGAGCTTTCTTCATTATACTTGCTACTATTTTGCCTTGTTTTATTGCAGATTTGGAATTCTTGGGAAATTTTGAGTCTAGCTGTGTGTTTTTTATTTTTAAAAAATATTTTTTTTGCCCTTCAATTTATGTTTAAAATTATAAAGTAAAGTTGGGCCAGAAAGTTAAGTTAGGGCTTCTATATGGTGTTTTCTTGGTGGCATTTTCTATGATTCCACCTTTTTAGATAGTGTATCTCATCAATTATAAAGGGAATTTAAAATTTGTTGTTAGTCTGATTGAAATCAATCATTGTTTTTATTTAGAAAAAAATTATTTATTTATTTATTAGGGTTTGAATTACATTTTAAAGAAAATAATAAAATCACTTATGAATAATATTTTATTATTACTTATTGCATCATATCTTATTTAATGAACTAACTAAAAATTGTCTAAATAAAATAGAGAGTATTTAAAAAATATAATAATGATAAAAGTATGCACTTATAATAGCAATAACTTTAGATCATATAAATTTTATATTAAATATTTAAAGAAGCACTAAAATATATTAAGGGCTCTATAAAATTTAATATTTTTGTTGGCTGTCATGAAAAGAGCATTGATGATAGTCACGTTTGTGCAATATCAAAAAAATTTAAAGGGAAATTTTTTGGCTTTATATCAATGGTATCAATGATATTAAAATTATTTGTGAGCAAGAAGTAAAAAGAATATAATTAAATAAATCAGTGCTATCAGGCTCAAATATTTGTTAAAAGTCTTTCTATTATATTTACTGTAAATTCAAAACCTGAATGTAAAAATACGGGATTGTCAAATCCTTGGTCCAAATTTCAAATCACTTTTGCGGGATGGCCTTTTTTAATTAAATTGATTTTTTTATATTTTTATTTGAATTTTTAAAAATGCGGGAACTCATAGACACTTTGCAAAGTTCAAGTCAAACTGCATATTTTCTAATGGACAGAAGGAATTAACTGGAATCAGATTTGAAGCGTTCAAATCCATCAACCATTTTCATTAAGTTACTATGTTTTTTGAAATTGCAGGATTTTCAAATCCAGGAACCAAATTTCAAATCACTTTTGAATGCCACTAGTAAACTCAGATATTAATTGTGGGAACTGGAATCCAAATTTATTGTACAGTAAGCACACTAGGAAACACTAACCCAAATTAAGAAGCTCCACCACAACTAAAATCAAACTAAAAATTCAATCTCAATAACCATGTTTAGACATTGTCAAGTTTATACTTCTTGGAAGTATAATAAATACAATAAGGGGAAGATTTTAAGAAGAGAGTGATACTTTATTGAATATGAATATAGGCAAATATATAGTATCATGATAAGCCACATGCTGTCCATGTTTGTCATGGAGATCATGGGCTTATCTGAGTAATATTCCTCTTGGGTCACAAGGCTTAATTAAGTTGTGTTCCATTTAGGACCTGGATTGAGGTGATCCTTGTCATAGGTGGTTAACTGATAATGGTGCCACCAGTTTATTGACTGGACAGTGAACCATTTGTTGGGCCATTTGGTGATTTACTTGGGGTGTTATTTCCCCAAGAGGGAGTAATCAAAGATGTTGCAACATCTCCCCCTGGGGTGCTGGAAGGTGGAGCCTTGGGAATTTTCTTGAGAGTATCTGGTATGCAGGCTTGGTATTGATCCAGTTTGGTGTTGGGAACAGGGAGCCTTGAATTTTTTTGGGCTGTTCTTGCTTTACACAAGCGGAGTTGGCTGTGGTGCATATGTTTCAGTTTAGTTCAAGCTCCAATCTCTTTGATGAGGTAGGTGTTTTTGGGCTTAACTTCCATGACAATGCCTGGTCTGCGTAACCCTGGGTCTAGTTTGTGTTGGTTGTGA
>QTSX02003913.1:0-44307 GCA_014839935.2 Entomophthora muscae | reverse complement strand
GGATTGGTTTGGGAAGGCTACTTCTGAAGACGTGGAGTTCTGTTTAGACTATGCAAAGTTTGAATCTGGGCTTATGGCAACAGGGAAAGACTGTGATACTAGACACCAGGAGCTTGTCAGGATGAAATCAGAAAGAATATGAGATCTATTCAGTCCTACACCAACAATTTTATCATCCTGAAGAATTGAGCATTGCTTGAAGATGAGTTGTTGGCTATCCTGTACCAGAAAGGTGTGAACCTAGGCCTGAAGGATCTCCTGCAATACCACCCACCTTCCCTTCCTCTGGATGAACTTTTAAATCTTTGAAAAGGGTTAAACCTGAACCAGGAACCTGCTAGTCAGGGATAAACCAGAACCACCAGAGCACTGCCTGCCCACAGACCAGGATTGACCCCTTATGAACTTCAGTGCCACTACCATGAAGGACTGTGTTTCCATTGTCACAAAATTGGACATCTTACTCAGGTGTGTCCACACAAGACCCCAAACACTGCTTCTCTAGCTCAAATAAATACTAGTGCCCAGCCTTACAAGTATATTCCTGTTAAGATATTATCTGGCAGCCAATCCAGACACCTGGAAGCGTTTATTGATACTGGGGCAGACAAAAGTTTTATGGAAGTAGGACTCACTAAAGAGCTGGGATTAAGAGCTGCAACAGAAAAATACTGTGTCACCTTAGGGAATTGTTCTACTGATACAGGTTGGGGATGCCTTCAGGAGCTTCTGGTAAAGTTGGGATTGAATGTATATCCTACCTCTTTGATTCTGATGAAGTGACTTCCTCATCCACTGATCTTGGGTGAATCTTGGTTGGCCCAACATGGGGCTATTTTGAACTACCAAGACCAGACTGTTACTCACGGTAGTCCTCCCAAAATCATATTACACCCTTTTGCTTCAGTGAGGATCAGGCCACACCAGGAAAGCTGATGGTGATGAGGATGGAACTTTTGAAAGGTGTGTTGCCACCACAGCTGCAGAAATGGACTCACATATTCAGTGAGGAAGAGGCCACTTGTTTGCCTAGCCACTCTGTCTTTGACCATGCTATTGATCTGATGCCTGGTACTCAGCCCAGCCACAGACTAATATACAGTTGTAACCACAAGGAGCAAGTGGCCTTGAAGTTCTACATTGAGGATATGACTAAAAAAGGGTTTATCTGTGTCTCCAAGGCCCCTTATTCATTGCCAATGTTGTTTGTAGGGAAGAAGGAAGGAGGAATGCATCCTTGTGTCAACTACCAAAAACTGAACAGTATTATCATTAAGAACTGATACCCTATTCCTAACGCCAATGCTTGTGTGACATATTGACTGGAGCTCAGGTGTATTCCAAGATTGATCTCCATGATGTGTTCAATCAGATCTAAATCAAGGAAGGCAATGAATACAAGACTGCATTCAAGACACACTATGGTCTTTATGAGTATTTGGTAATGCCATTTGGGTTGTGTAATGCCCCTAGTACCTTCCAGAGTATGATAAACTTGGTCTTGGGAGAGTTTCTGGATCAATTCTGTGTGGCCTACTTGGATGATATTTTGGTTTATAGCCAGAACAACCAGGAACATTTGGATCACCTACACCAGATAATGGAACAACTTTCCTAGGATAAACCTCCATCTGAAGCTGAAAAATGAAGGATTTTCCAGTCAGAGGTAGAATTCTTGGGTTACATGGTCAAGTCTGATGGCTTTGCAATGGCGCAGGATAAAGTAGAGGCAGTGAAAGCCTGGCCAGTACCCAAATGCAGGAAGGACGTGAGAAGTTTCTTGGGCTTGGCTAATTACTTCTGGGACTTCATCAAAAGATTTCTCAGATTATACTGCCTCTGACCTGGTTCTGTTCAGAAAAAATCCAGTTTTTGTGGACTCAAGAGTGCTTGGCAGCTTTTGAGACATTGAAGACAGCCTTTAATTCTGCTCCTGTGTTGGCAATGCTGGATCACACTAAGCCTTTCATTTTGGAGACCAACAACTCTAACTTTGCGGTGGGTGGGGTGCTCCTTCAGGAGGGAGGGGATAGTATGCTACATCCTGTAGCATATTATTCAAAGAAGATGATACCAGCAGAAGAGAACTATCTAAACTATGACAAGGAGATGCTGGCAATAATGAAAACTTTGAAGTACTGGAGGAGATACCTATGTGGTGCAGAGTTCCCAGTCAAGGTCCTGACAGATCATAAAAACCTTGTCTATTTCTTTAAGCCTAGACAGTTGAACTAGAGGCAGGCTAGATGGGCTCTTGAGCTGGCAGATTGCGTTCTCACAATTGACTAAAAGCCTGGCAAGGTTAATGTAGTCCCAGATGTACTTAGTAGGAGAACAGACCTGGTACCAACCCACGTGGAGTTGCGCAGCCACAATAGACAAGTTCTCTTGGATCCAGTCAGCTCTAGGCATTCACTTGGGTTATATGAAGATCAGAGAAAGTTGAACAGATGTGATTAAAGCCCAGGTGACAGATCTGTTCTCAGTGCCCAGGGTGGCTGACTTTGGCAAGGATAAGGACAGACTTCTGTATAAAGCTGGGTTTTCCTTGAAAGGGACAATCTTGATGCTGCACAATAGGATCTATGTGCCAGAGGGTCAAACCAGGATTGACTTGATAAGGGATTATCATGACTCTGAGATGGCTGGTCACCCATGGAGACTTAAGACACTCTGAGGCATTAAACAGGAACTACACCTGGCCTAAGATTGATTGATGTGTGGCAGAGTACCTGGAGAGTTACAAAATCTGTGGGAAGACCAAGACCAGAAGAAGCAAGCCTGATGGGTTACTAAGTCCTTTGAAAATCCCCACAGGGCCATGGAGATTGGTATCTATTGAACTACATTGTGGAACTCCCCCCCTCTGGATTGTTCAATGCCATTCTGGCGATAGTTGATTAATTCACTAAGATGTTGTATTTTGTTCCTACTAGCACTCACTGTACAGCCAGCAAGTCCGCCAAGCACTTTTCACAAAAAAGTGCTAACCCAACATGGATGCCCTAGTGAAGTGATCACTAATAGAGGTCCCCAGTTCACATCACACTATTAAACTCAAGTAGTGCAAGACCTGGGAATCAAGCAGTGCATGTTAACGTCTTATCATCCACAGACTGATGGCCAGACAGAGCAAGTAAATCAGATTCTTGAGCTAGTACCTCTGTTGTTACGCCAATACAGACCAGGATAATTGGTCAGAAATGCTGCCAATGGCTCCGTTTGCGTACAACAGTAAGGATCACGCCTCAAAAGGAATGTCTCCCTTTAAGGCTAATTATGGGTTTGATCCTACCTGGGGTCTCAGGATTGGTGCCAAGGAGTCCAATGGAACAGGCCACTCAAGGGTGGAACAGATCTACAAGTCCCAGGTTACTTGACAAAAGAACTTGGAACAGGCGTTAAGGACTTACAAGGCTTTTGCTGAAAATAGAAGGATCCCTAAGCAAGCCGTTGATGGTTGGTGATAAGGTCTATTTGGACTCACAAAACATTCCCCTGAATGTACCAAGTCAGAAGTTGGCTCATTGGCGTAGCAGACCCTATAAAATTGTCAGGTTGATAGGTAAAGTGGCTTATAGGTTGGACTTGCCACCAACTTGGAAGATCCACAATGTTTTCCACCAGGCTTGTTGTTCAATAAAGAAGGAGTTTTGCTCCCTCCTCAGAAGCTCAAGTTGGCACCACCTCTCATCCAAGTGGGACAATCAACAGAATACAAAGTGGAGTATGTACACAGAGACTGAACCCATTACCAAACACCCCAGTACTATGTGAAGTGGTTGGGCTATCTGTTGGAGGAAAGCACTTGTGAACCTGTAGAAAAATTAAATAATGCTAAGCAGGCCATCCAGAAGTATCTGGAGAAGAAGTCTAGCTTTGAGAGATCAGAGGGGTTGGAGGGGGATGATGTCATGAATGAAATTTCTATCAAAATAAGTGGAAAACTCCATCTAGGAGAATTGAACTCAGGACCTGATTCTGAGGGTTGTGGTGATCCTGCGGGCCCTTAGGCTGCCTGCCTGTGTTTTTCACAGTTAGCTGGTGGAGGAGCTGAAACAGGCATTGGTTCAAGCCCAATTAATCAGGGGAATTTTCAGGTCCACCTGGCCACAAATTTGAAGGAACAAGCTGGATTACTGGAAGCGCTAAACCAATATGGTGCCACTCCTGTCATAGTTGATGGGCCATCCAAAAAGGGGTTTGCTGCTCAGAACAATGGGCCAAAATCCAAAGGAATTCTGATAATTGGCTAGAAACCTGGGCCACTGGGCCACGTGATCCCCAGTCATGTAGTGACCCTGAAGCCACTCCTGAGGATGAGCGGCTTATAGAGAAAAGATTGTCCCAGCTTAGGGTTTTCAGAGGTCTCTTGGTCCCTGATGGCAAGAACTCCGGTGGCAATGATGAAGGCGTGAAGAGGTTGTGTATGGACCGTCAGATGGAGATCATTCCAATAGAAGATATGACAGGCCTGAAGGATCAGAATGGGCCAGAAATCTCAGCCCAGAGGAAACTAAGCAAACTCAGCTATCAGGTGATGGGCTAGATTCCAAAATTAGTATTTTAAATGGTATTTAGACCCTGTAAGGTCTTGACAAAATGGTAATGTCATTCTGAAATAAATAAGATTATGGGACCTTGGTTCTACCTATTTATTCCTAATTTTTTCTTGGTTGTTTTCCATTTTACTACTGTTCCAACCAAAAATCTTGGGCAAACAGCCTACATTCCTGAGGAAGCCCCCAAAACCCGGCCTGCACTTTATTGTCCTCCTAGAGCACCCTTTGGTCCACTGCATTTCTCTAACTACTCCCTTAAGCCAGAGTATCAGGAGTTAATTGTGAAGAATAACCCCAGCTCAGACTACCTGGCCCAACAGATTACCCCACAAACAGCTTTTCACCATAGGTGATTGGTGCAAACAATCAGCCCCCAAAATCTGTGTGAAGTATAAATATTTGCCTGCCTACCAGATAGATATTGAAGCACCCCCAACACCCAAACCTGATTGCCAACACCTCACCCTAGGACTGTCTCTTCCCACAGCCAACCAATATGCAGGCGTTTCCTAAATCAGCTTGGCTGGGTTAGTTGAGACTATGGTACCTGCCGCTGGACCCTGGGCCTTAGTGGGACAATCAGCATCTTATCTCATCAAATTAGCACCCTTCCCATGGTGGGCTCTACCCTCCTCCCAACCACGCAAGTTGGTAGCTGAGGCTAACAGTCCCTCCCCTGGGATGTGGTATCCTGATATTATCAAATAAATTAAAGCTTAATAAATTTACTTAGAAAGAGCATTAGAATTAAATAGGTTTTGTTACAGTAAGTTTGTAAGCTTATTATATTATAGAAAAGTGAGAGTCCAGATATTTTGAGCATTTGAAAGAGCCTAGTTCAAGGGTATTTAGCCTAAGAGAAGGGGAAGCTATGTAAGAGCAGTAGACTTAAAAGGTGCTAGAGGCAGGTCATTGGCAAAGATCTTAAGCCCAATTACCTCTTTGGGGTTCAAACTTGAAGATATTTCTCCTTCAAGCAGTGAAGCAGGATCTGGTGGCACCCAAAGTAGTAGTTAGCCCCAAACAAGTCCAAGAATATTTGTATTTCATTGAATGTTTATAAGGGAATCTTCCTTCT
This sequence comes from Entomophthora muscae, assembly GCA_014839935.2. Classification (NCBI taxonomy): domain Eukaryota; kingdom Fungi; phylum Entomophthoromycota; class Entomophthoromycetes; order Entomophthorales; family Entomophthoraceae; genus Entomophthora; species Entomophthora muscae. The sequence goes on along the minus strand of QTSX02003913.1, from coordinate 38,667 downwards.
ATTAATAAAGGTTTGTTGCAAGACCTACCTAGTTTTATAGTGTTGAGAGTATGGACTCCTTCCTTCATAGATTATATCACAATATTGGGAAGGAGGAATAATATAGGCAATAGTTCAGAAGGTTCTCCATAATTCAAACCCCTGGTGATGAGTGTTGTGTTCTTGGGTGCGTCCAAGGAACAAAACAGGGAATTGTAATAGTAAGATTGGGTCTGTAATTAGCCAGAGGTTAGTCTTCAGGGATGCATAAGAAGAAACTTGAGGCCCCAAAAATGATAATTATTGGAAATCTCATATAGATAGAACTAGGAGATGCCACTGAATTACAATAGAAACCAAAAAGGGAAAATGTGAATATGACTTAATTTTATTGGATAGAAAATGATTCTTATAAAGCAAATGTTGACCAAAAAACAGTAGGGGGACAGATAGATCACTGTTCACTCTCATAAGTGGGACAAGGATCAATTGTCATTGTCATAAAAAAGGTAAATGTGACCTTGACTTGATTTGGGTCGAACCCCATATTGAGTTGCAAAGGGTAATTGAAGAATTTCACACTCAAAATATGACTCTATCAAAGGCAAAATCAAAGGATCAGGAATATTGTGGCTCATGACAAAATTCTTCTATTGGTTATTTTTGCCAAGAAATAACTCAATTTATGAGTAAAATATGGCCCAGATACCAAAGCCAACGTTGGCTAAAACAACTATCCAGATAATAGGCAGAAATAATTGTCTCAAGCTCCATGACTGCCAAGATCTACATAGTTATTATGTGGCTTATCAAGACAGTATATACATATTCTCTTATTTATCAATAAAAATCATTTTTATTTATTGAACTCTTCCCTTTTATCATGTTCTATATACTTCCAAGAAGTAAATGCTTGGTAAAACCAAAGATGAAGAGACTATATATATATGTATAATTTTTGAACCCCCATTGCCCAAGTAAAAGCTCAACCTTGAATCATCGCATGGTTATTTCCATAATAAACCCTACCCATTACCAGGAGCAACCATGTATCACTCAAGTACATAAACTAACTATAGAAGCCCTCAGGGTAATTTTTAGAAAGATTTTGTATTCTACTATAATATTTATTCCCATAACCTGTTTCAACACCTTCAGTGTTGTATACACTATAAGATTAGGCTGATTGACCACAAATAATCAGGATAATCATTGCACACAGATCTTATAGTTGCATGTCATGTTATCACTTGATTACTATTTTATTAAGTGCATTGTTTATATACTGTGTAATCACTAGTTTATTATAATTGATATACCTATTATACACTGTATAATTGTCAGTGTATAGTAATATCATTGATTTCACAGCGTGTAATTAATAGATGATTAATCATGTTACACCCACTATTTCCCACTGGGTATTGAATTATCTCAGCCTCATCCTAGCCTGGGAGGCGCATATACACATATCAAACTGATGGAGGTGCAAGAGGCTATGGAATACTGGCTTTGCAACAACATTGTACGGCGGATAACTATTGGTTCATTATCAGATTAAGTCAGCTATTATACGGTGTATAAGCCTTAATTCAACCCAAAGAATTAATTAGCAGAAGGTGTACCATCTGAAAAGGATCACTGATTAAATCCTAAAGGAACCACAAACATTTTTATTCTCATATACAGAGAGACAAGATTTGTAATATACCTAAGTGTCAACTAACTACAAGGGTGGCTTTAGTGCCATTGGAAGCACAGGAAGGTGCAGCCAATTGCAAATTGCCAGTAGGCTAGCTCAAGAAGAGTATAGGCTGTAGCTGAAGTGCCATGTAAGCTTTGAGAAGGCCAATAGCAACACACATGCCAAGGACAGCTAATTAGGATAGGTGTAGGCAGCAAAAATAGACATATTGCAAAGATAGCCACAGAGAACTGTCTGAAATGACAATAACAAAGGTTGTTGTAGTATATAGATAAAGACACCTGCAAGGGTGATAACAATTTCTTAGTTACACCTGGATAGATTATAGCTGCTGGCTAGATTGTACTCCAGCATAAATAAACGTAATTATCTACAAAGTTCTATTCTACTGTTGTCTTTAGTGTCCTTTGCATAGGAAAGATGTAGTAAATTGACAAGGCTAAAATCATTATGTAGCTCTGAACAAACAGGTGATATCCACAATTGCTTGACAACAGTGGCAAACTTGACTGTATAGTTAAAAAGTGAGTATCTGAAAGTGGCCATGCTGACACTTTATAAACTTCAAAATTTAATTTAAAACACTTTACGTGGAACTAAGCATTATCACGGTCATACAAAATGCCTTTTATTCATTCTTTCAACTAAAAAAGTCAAGAAAAATTGGTTAATTAATTTTAAAAAGCATTTTGAAAATTCAAAAAGTGCTGACTTGGTCACTTTTAGATTCTCACTTTTTCATTCTTACAGTCAAGTTTGCCACTGCTGCCCAATTTCTCAACATACATGCTTTAGATTTCCATGGTTTTTTATCTGCATAGTATTTATCAAAAAATTACTTGTATGTTTTGGTTATAGAAGAGTATTTCTTACAAGTGCAGCTGCTCAAATGGTATCTATCTGTAGCCATGGGTTATCTTTTAATGCATAGCTTCTATACTTTACCATCATGCCCTCCTATTATCAGTGTCGTTTTTTACATGAAGCTCCTAGACTAGTAACTTTTAATGTGAGCAAACTTGTATTAAATTATAATGTCCTGATTAATTTTACAAAAAAACCGCTAGAATCCTTGTCATTGATATAGCTTTCTACCAGCCCTTGATATATAAAAATACTTCCGGTTTAAATTAGCCCACCTGGGTTTAATCTGTCAAGAGATTTCAAATAACTGCCAAGCTGGTGGTAGAAATATTAGCTGGGGAAAAATAAGGATATTTTTGAAGGATAACCTAAAGGTAAAGTATATATAATTTCTTGCTAGGGAAACAAAACATATAATACTTGGGGACAACTGGAAATGGCTATAAAGCCACTTTAAAGATTTTTTGGGGAAATGGTATCGTTGATAAATATTATATTTCAAATTGCTTCATAAAAGGATAAAATATTATTTGCACTAAACCTAATAAGCCTTTTATTTCAGGTTTAAGAGTATACAAATTGTAACAAGTGCTACGGCGTGAAAGATAAGATGGGATATAACCCTTGAAGATCTCCTTGGTTTTTGGATGCATGCCCTTTTTAGGCTGAGCTGTCTGTCACAACCCGTATGTTCTTATTGATTAAATCTTCTTAAAAGTTAGTGATTATAGTTAAGGTTTAGTTACCGATAACAGGGTTCCCTTGACTTTGAAGCTTGTTTGTGCTTGACGCAGAAAACACTAGGATGTCAGATATGTTAAAAATGGGATTACCTTTAAATTGACCGTTCTGAAGTTTGTAGGTGATCCCCACTTCTTCAAAAATAATCACACGAAGTTTAGGGCTGTTAATGATGTTGATGGGTGTGGTTAATTGAGTGGCTTTCAGATAAAGAACTTCAAGGTTGGGATTGTCTTTGAGGGTGAGCTGATCAGCACTAAGGAGAGGTAGATGCATCTGGCTGTATTGAAAATTCTTAATCACGAGGTTGGTAACATCAAAGGAAGCACATAAAATCTGTGAAATATCTTCAGCTCCCGCTGCAGAGATAACAACATTTTTGACTTTCTGTAGGCCCAGAAGTGACATGTTGTTCATCTGTGGACAATCTTCGATTGTTAACTCTTCCAGTTGGGGGACATCAATGCCAGAGATACTGATAAGGGAGCTGTTGCTGATTCTTAGCGTGTCAATGGCTTTTAGAGAATCGAATTCAAGATTGTTGGATTGTTGGTGAAAGTCAATAGATTTGACACTTTCTAACTGATAAAATGCCTGTTCATGAGAGATATTTGAATTTGTAACTTCTAAGTTGCCTTTGATTTGTTTGAGCTCTGGGAAAGAACAACCATTTGAATCTTTGATTGAAATGCTACCACACACTTCTTCAAGGTCAGAAGCTGATAGGCTAGAGTTATGAATGGTTATGCTTCCTTGTATCTCATCAAGTTTGCGTGCAGCAAAGGATCCGGAGTCCAGGATCCTTATATCCCCTTTGATCTTCTTGAGATTAGGTGCTGAAAAGGAGCCTGAGTTCTGGATGGTTACGCTGCCTTGGATCTTCTTGAGGTTGGGGACAGAGAGGGAGAAATTGATGGAATTGATGATCTTGACGTTTCCAGCTATTTCAGTGAGTTTGGGTGCAGAGAATATTCCATTGTAGTTGGTGATGATTAAATCACCAGCGATAGTAGTTACTTCGTACAAGGGAATGCTTCCAACAGACTTTTGGTTGATTTCAATTGTTTTGAATTCTTCGCAGTACATATAAGATGTTAAGTTCATGGGAGTATACGGTTGCTTGCAATCAACTTGGCAGCGGTTATTGGTTTCGAAAGCAAGGCCGCGGTCAGTAAATGGCTTGAAGTACTTTTCACAGAAATCATCAGAATTAATAAAAGATGTTCCTTCCCATCTCAGGTTCTCGTTCAAAATCAATTCGGTGGCATGTTTTATCTCCAGTCTCCCCCAAGTCAATTTAGGTGCTGAAAATAGCTTAACCTTGTTTGACGCTATGATTACATCATCGGCGGTCTCCAGGTTGTTGAGTAGTATGCTTCGACTACCCGAATAATCACTGGTTGTAATGTCTAGTTTCCTTACACGTTGAAGGTTCATGTCGAAGTCCTCCGTCAAGTGTCTACCCCGTACATCGTTTACATGCGTTAGCCCTGGAAAGGTGGGATAAAGGCGGTTATTGAACACAAGGGACTCAAGGCGGGTTACGTTGTCAAACTGGATCGTGTTATGAACATCTTTGCCTAATACGACATGTTTGAGACGAGTTCCTGTGATCCCAGTGATGGTTTTAATTGATCCATAATACCACTCGAACACGGAAGGCTCCTCGATTATCAATTCATCCGCTTCAAATCCGAAAATCCTGATTTCTTCCGCCTTTATTTGCGAAAAGTCATTATTTGTAGCCCTCGCATTGTAATTCAGCACAAGCCTTGACACCCTCAACGGCCATTTCAAGTTCGAAGGGAGCTCATCATCAACGCTAAGGTCTCCAGTAACCTCTTGAAGCATGAACTCCTTTTCAGGATCAACTTTATAGTACCGACCAATGTCAATAGACCCATTCCATTTCACACAGTTCACGCCCACGTTAATAAGTTTAGTCGAAGCTTTAAAACCACAACCTAAAAATCAATATTTTCCTAATAAACGTTACCTTTCAATGCAGAACAGCTAGCTAACAGTAAAAGCTTTCCTACAAAACCACACACCTTCATAGCTACAAATTCAATTCCAAAGCCATAAGAGCTTTATACTAGCTCATTTCTCATATGAATTACAAACACTTATCAAGTTTTTTTGTCCACTTAACTCCACTATCTGATAATCAGATTTAAGCCTTCAACAATTGATATTTTAACCAGTCGACCGGAATGAAATCACCATCTTGCTGCACAGCAATATGATACTACAACTCAATCATTTTTACCAAACATTTAGGGTTCCACCCTTATTGGATCATCGCAAACATCCGAAACAAGTGGCTTAACTTTAAAAAATTGTTACTAGCCTAGAGCAGTTGTAAGCTTGTTCGTATTATACTTAATTTTATTAATCTATCAACATCTTTAAAGCTCTTAAGTTGCAATTGGTCGGATACCAGAGTTCATTCATGCGAGGTGGCGCCAAATTTTTATCAGTAAACAGACAAGCACACGACATGCTAGCGATTAATAGCAGTCCTTTAGATTTCCTATTGTGGACATTGGATAAATGATTTAGTTTCTTTAAGGGTTGGTAAAGCTCCCGCCACAATCAGATTATATGATCGTCAAGCAATGGAGTTGAGTCTTTAAACTTGGCTGATGTTTGGCTTAATTTTTTCCAAGACCCTTTGATCCCACACTATGCATTAGTTTTCAAAGTTGTGGCGCTAGGCAAAATTAAATCAGATTAAATGAAATAAATAAACCAATGAATTTATATTGATTAACAATAGATCTAGTTCCACCTTTATCTCGTTTAAATCTGAGTTGATTTTGCTTGGCGCCACAGCTTTGAAAGCTACTGCGGGATGGCTTGATGTCCAAGCTTGGAGCCCACCCTATCAGATTCGCAGATCCAATTAGCAAGCCATATTAGTTTATTATAAACGCACCAACTTTATCAAAATCGGTCTACTTACTACTGTGGAAACCGTTTCATCTCCATCGCAAATCCAATCCTCCCTTAGATTCCCACTCTGAACCCATGATTACCCAAATCATTTAAGGATGAGGCATAAATTCCAAGAAATAGAATCTGATACATCTAGGGAATTTTGTGGCCCAGATAATAAACTATTCATAATTGGCTATAGACACACCAAGGAATACTCGAGGAAACTATGTACCCATCCATAGCTGCTTCAAAACCATACTTGTGCCACCGAGAACCTCGTCGCTTTCTTACACCCAATAGACAGTTTCCTGCTAGAAATGGGTTGGAACCGAATTTCAAAACTGGTTTCAGAACAACGTCGACTTGAACACGTGTCCAAAATGGGTCTGAGACACTCGAGTAGCATCAGATTTCTAAGTTGGAACTGAAAACTTGACACTTTGGGATAACAATATTCAAAAGTTGACATCTGTCACAACATCGTTGATTATGCCTTCTTGGGAAACCATTTCTCTTCAACATGACTCAGCTACTGGATATTCAGTGGCACTATTGCTACACCTAGGGATAGGACTGTACCAGCAATTGGGTGATCACCGAGCCACAACCCTGTTTTTAAGATGGTTTTAGATTAGGCCTAAAACAGTCTGGATGGATCTATGCCACAACTTTTTGGAGCAGGTCACAACTTTTACCTCACTCCATCGCATAATCACAAAACTTAAAAAGAGTGAGATTTCCAATAATGAAACAGATGATTTCATTCAACGCAAGGCATAGGATGTAAGATTACGACAGTTTTTAAAGATAAAATATATTATATAGTTTTGTGCAAGGCACATGATGTAAAACTAGGGAATTTTCAGCTGTTGGATTTTATTTTTTAGCTAAAACTCATTGCCTGCTTTATCCATCATTATCTCACAACAATAGCTTGAATTTGAACACAGTTTGTTTTAGTTAACTATAATAAAATACTAGTTGAAAAATGAACAATATCCATCTTAATTAAAAGGATAGTTTATATACTTTTTACAGACAAAGCACAAAACATGAAATGTCTATGATAAGTCACATAACAGTCCATACAGATTTGTTTCATGTTTTTAGGGGCAGGTCACAAAATGCAGCAGTTGCAACTGTGTCCTGCTCCAAGAGTCACAAAAAATATCTGCATGAGCTGTGATGTGACCACTGCTAAAGCCAAAAGACATATTGTGACAGATGAAGCTTGGTCACAACTCAAACTGTGACTTCTTGCCCCTGTCTCATCTCTATTCATACCCCATTTAATGTGAGGATAAAGCATTTAAAATCCTATAAGGGATATTAATTGAATAGACCACATTGCTGCTGTCAGGAACAATCTGCTAGGATTTAAATCCTTAAAATGCTCAATTATAGCCAAAGTATTAAGTCCAGTGATTTGAGACTATAATGGTATGAAGGGCATTCACACGTGGTGTATTTTTCCAAAAAGAAAGTAGTGACTTAACAGAAGGTTGAATCTTCCCAGGAATAAGCAAGCTTCCAAGTAGCTCAAGAGAATTATAGAGCCCATCAGATGAAATACAGGAAGGGTTGGCTTCACTGTAGCATTAGCAAAGGACTGAGGTTTCTCTTTAATAGGTGGATTTTTTGGGAAGGAAGAGACATGACAAACCATTGGGCAGGAATTATTTGGTACCATATATATTGTAAAATATGAAGAGAATTAGTACTGGTATAAGTTCTGGTTCTTAAAGAAAATTTAAACACACAAAATTGAAATAGCTAGATCCAAAACAACCACTTAACCCAAGGGGCTCCAAGGAAGAATAATTTGGCAATTCTATGTGTTTGCTAAAGGAGCCCTTTTCAAACATAACTAATTGGTAGCTTACTATTGTAATAGAACAATTAAACTATATAAGAAAACAAGGCTTAAATACCTTCAAGATAATTCCCTAAAAAATCTGGTTAGAAAGGAGGATTTAGGGAATATAAGTTGTAGCATTTCACAATCAATAGGCCTATTCATAACTTAGCTCTTTCTATCAAGCATAATGTGGGGACATATAAATTTGAGCCTTTATAACAGGTAGGTATGAAAACCTAGACCAAAAGTAGGAAAATCTACTATAACAGTTTGTTTTGATAATGGAGCTAAAAAACAGTGTCAGGCAGGTCTAACAGACCTTTCTCATACAGGAGAGGGCTTAAAATTTCTTCACTGACGTTGAGAACAACATCTGCATCAACATAGGCAAATGGTTTGTCTAAATGACTCTGATGTTAAGTTTCTGGCTTTAAGATAAAAAACATCTAAAACCAAAGGGGTTTGCAGCAAATAATCATTGCTTAACAGGGACCCAGGTTAAACCTTGCGGCTGGCCATTATTTCAATAAAATACATCATTCAGGCTCCAAACCAGGTATTTTATCACTTTAAACTTTCACTAACTATTCACTATTATTTTTTGATTCCAAAATGACCTTCACACAAGCTTTAGCCTTCAATATATTAGCACTATATACCAAAAGGCTTGAGATGACAGGGCCATAAAAAGGAAGGTTTCAGATAACTACCATAGCATAAATGAAAAACATATAGCTTATCACAATACTAAACTTTACTGCTCCTCAATATAAAATAAAGTATCATAATTTTCTTAATTTTCTCTTTTATCTCATTTCATATTGTCATAAATTTTGCTTCTGCCCTCAGACCTGGCAGTCTGGTTCTAATTTTCTTTATTAAGTATATGAGATATATGTGTCATTTGTAAGAGGATTTGCTTTTGTGAAGACAAGCGTTATCTGCGGTGTCTGTGGGTTCCTTGGCAGTGCAACAGCTAGAAATGTCAAGGGAGGCAAATTCCAAGCGGCTCTAAGTCTGGTGGCTTGGTTGGGTCTTTGAGAACTGACTACAGTCTCTGGACTTGGATATCTTCTTCTACTATGAAAAGGTTCTACAGTAGGATCTTTTTATTTTTGTCTGCCTTCCATTAGTCTAATGGAAGGGCTTTTATAAAGCTTGCACTCTCTTGCCAGGATAAGATCATCTGGAGCATCTAATTCTCACTTGGTTGTCTTTCCATCCCCATACTGCCAGCATCAACTCCCAGAGTCAGGCATCCATGCAATGTCATGAGATTCAATACAGTAGTACCTTGAGCAGGGTACTTGCTGTAATAAAGTCATGCGTGATCCATTAGCATGCCAGCGGTAGTGGCATTAATTGACACACTATTCTTAGTGCATAGTAAACGTTTCACAAGCAACCTTCCCAGCAGGAATTTGCAGTGGCACTGGCGGGTTGCCAGTGCAAAAAAATCACAACCCTTTAGAATCTTTGGAGAAACTCATGTTCTTCAACCCGCGGTTTGCCAAAGTATTCCGGAATAACTCTAGCCAATTGGGAACCAGTTGTAATTGGAAGACCATTTTATTCCTGGTTGTTCTTGAAATGAGTGATCCAAACATATAATACTAAGGCTTCTCAGATCAATGAAGCCTGCTGGGAATATATTAGAAGCTTCTCAAATTAATGACTTGGCGGGCGCCAAGATTAACAGGGTAGAACAAAGTCAGTATAAATTCCTGACACATATACTTCCCAGAAGTATAACTAGACATTGATAGCCCAAGTAAGTTATTCACACATACTTAACTTAAAAATTCCCCTCAAGAAAATAGCCTAGAAATCAGTGCTCCTGGCTGGCTGAAGAAGATACAAAGGGTGTCAAGACATCCTCACAGGTTATAAATCTTCAACAGCATACTTGTACACATTTAACAGTTCAGTTACCTCATTACCAAAAAAAATCCTTAATTGGTCTGCAACAGCAGTAGCCCCTAAGGCACCAACCATAATACTCCAGTGCATAAGGTCTGTTGAAGTTGATACCTTTGCATGAATCTTTCATGAGAATGCCAACCTCTGGATTCAAAGTGCACAAAATAAATTCACATTATTCAGTTATTTCCAGAGACTATGAGCAGGCAAAAGAGCCCTTCAGGGTACATGAATAGCCTCCCAATTTGTAAGTGAATGGTTTTAGAGTAATCTTGCCTAGATTTAAAGCTGGAATATGTTAAAGAAAGCCTTCCTTGTGTTATGTTTGGCTCTTGGGCACAACATCCAAGAAGACATAGTAGGAAACCTGTATTATGAATGGTTTGAAGCTAGCCTTGGGTTAGCCTTCAGGAAAATCAAGGGGATGTATCTTGATTTCCTATAAAGATTGATGAGAGTTTCCTTTTAGTGAAAAAGAAAGTAATAATCTTGAAGATTATGTAAATTCAGAACCTAAAAGTAAAAATGTGGGATTGTCAAATCCTTGATCCAAATTTCAAATTGCATTTTCAGGATGGGCTTTTTTAATTAAATTGAATTCTTTGTATTTTAATTGAATATTTCAAATTATGGGAACTTGTAGACACTTTGCAAATTTCAAGTCAAATCACATATTTCCTATGGACAAAATGAATTAACTGGAAACAGATTTGAAGCGTTCAAATTCATCAGCCATTTTCATTAAGTTTACTATGTTTTTTGAAATTGCGGGATTGTCAAATCCAAGAACCAAATTTCAAATCACAAATGAATGTCACTAGTAAACCCAAATAATAGTTGCTGGAACTGGAATCAACTTTGAATATATGCTAAGCACCCTAGAAAACACTAACCCAAATTGAGAAGCCCAATATGACTAAAATCAAACAAAAAATTCAATCTCAATACCCATGTTTAGACATAAAAAGTGATTAAACTTTAAAATCATCCAAAACTGGAAAGGATACAATATTATACACTTCAAATTACGGATATAGAAATTATGCTACTATTTAAGGCTGAATCAAGAGAAAACAACTTGCCACAACTAAACCAATAAATCCAAATAAATACATATTTAATCTAAAATATATATATTTTTTATTTTTATGGACCATGTTGGGAATTTTGACCAAGAAATGATGCCAATTATGACAGAGCTCACAGATTGGGATTGCTACAACCAAATCCATAAATTAGTAGTACAAAATACAATGACACTAATTATGACAGAGCTCAAGGATTTGAATTGCAGCTACCAAATAACATAAATTGGTAGTATAAGCTACATGAAAATTGGATTAGCAGTAGTCTGCTGACCTAAGCCTAATACTAGCCAATGACAAGCGCCGCCGCGGCAATTAATGACACATGATTTGCCGCCACAGCACTTAATAAATACACAAAGCACCGCGGCGCCACCTAGCAATGGGATTAAGCGCCAAGGCGCCAAACTAATTTTACGTCAAGCACTCGCGGCGTTGCCTGGCAAATATTACAGGGGCCACCACGCCGCCTTACCTTTACATCAAGCACCAAGGTGCGGGGTTTGATTCCCCATAATCTCAAATTCCCTTAATTGTCACATTAATAAGCATTAAGCTGCAGTACGCTAAGAAAGCAGGAAGTGATCCTGAAGTAACTAAATCTTTCCACACCAGCAAGGATCACATGTGCTGGGTGAAGATGAAGATATTCTATTGGTTGACGTGCAAGAAGCGCCAAACCTAGATTAATAATTACCCAAATTAGGGGCGTGTTAGAATGTCCTAGAAGATATTGCTAGCAGCCCAGGGATTACCCTTGTAGTAGGTATAAGAAGAATTAATCATTTACAATAAAATCAATCTTGAATCTTTGAACTATCTTTATTTTATTCTTAATCTGGTTGAACTTTATCCTAATCCTTAAGTGCTTCTGCGCAATCAGAAGCCATTGCTGGGCAATAATCATGGTCCTGCTCAATCCTGGCTCTTCTGCTATAATACTACTCATATTCTCACATATGACCGTATTCTGGCAAATGTCCTGTGCCCTATAATCTCTAATAATTGTTGCGCTGTCATGCAAAAAGTGTAACATACCATCAATCACATTCCCAACCAGCTCCTGCATCATCCTGCAGGGCAGCCTGTCCATGAGGGCGTCCCAGAGGGTCCAAGAACAGACCCAGAACACAAATTGAAGGGATTCATGCCAATACACAGGCCTCCCAAGTTGTCAGCGCCAGTCAACCACCTCCCGCGTCCCAAGCCAAATCACACAGCCTTAATCCCAGACAGGAGCTGCTCTCAAGGCCTGCAACCAAAGTCTCTTACACAAAGGTCATCAGGAATAATGAGGTTACATACACCTCCACCGTATACCCAGTCATCACCTGGCCCTGCACTCTTGATCCAAGAGTTGTTACTTCCTGCCCCTGCGTCATTGACACCACCTACAAGCCATTGGCCACCACTGTTGAGCCATCTACGCCTATTGTGTATTCTACTATTGACAGCACTACTGCAAGCAAGCGTGATCCCACCTTCTACACAAAGGTCCCTGTCCCCTGTGTTGAGCCTGCTAGCCAGGATGCTGTGGTACCTGCCAAGGGCTGGCGTTAGTTGATGGATAGTGAGTGTGAAGCTCTCCTCAACTGCTTGAACGGGGGAATGGTGGTCTGGGATATTGCATCCCAATTTGGTGTCACAGCCAGATACATTGCCAACATCAACTCCAAGTATGGCAACACCGGGAAAATTGCCAAATCCACCAAGGCTAAGCGGCAGCCAAAACTCTTGCAGCCTGTGCATATTGACGCAATAAAACAGTGGGTAGCCAAGGATTGCCACCTGGACTCACTTGCTGTCCAATCAATGCTTGCCACAGAGTTAGGGCTTTCTGTTTCCAAAACCCTTGTTTACAAAACAATGGTTGATTTGGGCTTCTCCTGGAAAGTACTGGGAGTTTTGCTGTATAACAGAAACAATGAGAAGACCATTGAGGATTGACACATTTATGCCAAGACATATCTGGCACTAAAGGAGACTGGGAATGTCCAGTTCTTCTACATTGACAAATCATTGTTTTCCTCCTCACTCAGGTCTAGGCATGGGTGGGTTGAGAAGGGGTCCAAGGACGGTGTAGCCCATTGTGCAGCTGTCTGTTCCCAGACCTATTCAATGGTTGCGCTTCTTGGTCCTTGCGGGTTGGATCAATACCAAATGATCAAGGGTTCCCACAATAGCAGGACTTTTCTCAATTTTCTCTGAGTTGTCAAGGAGTATCTCCGGATCAACTACCACAGTACAACCAACATTGTTGTGCTGGATAATGTTGGGCTCCACAAAGTGGATCTGGTTGTGTCCAAGTTCCCGCCAATCGATAAAAATAGCCATTCGGCCAACCACTGCCTGGCTGACTGCCCAATGAGACTCCTCTTCCTCCCCCTGTATTCTCCATTTCTGAACCCAATTGAGGAGGTGTTTGGTTGGATCAAGAATAAGGTGAAACAAGGCCTTCCTCAGGACACTGAGGATCTATTCAATATTCTTGAGGTCAGTCAATTTGCAATGCCACCTGATGTGGTGGCAGCTTTTTACAAGCACTCAGAATCCTTCCTCCCCAAAGCCCTGGCCTCCAAGCCAATCAGATAAATGGGCGCTCTGGGTTTTATTTGTTTTTATTTTTATTTATTTTGTTTTTAGTAGGACTCAAAAATTATTATTTATATATAATGATGTGACATTTGTATTGTATTATAGACATATAAGAGTATGTAGAAAAGGTAAGTAAAATTAATTATACTAGGTATGAGGAATATATTTTTATTATAATGCACTGAATATTATATTGACTGTTGCGCTAACAAATAAATAAATTAAAAAAGATAGAAATAGATTAATTTTATTTAAATAATTGTGAATCCTTGTTGGTACTTTGGCTTTGTTAAGCCACAAATTGGACCTTGCAGGTCATCATCTGATCCTTATTAAATCAGTGCCACTATAGCCACACAACACAGAAGCCAATGATTTTTATGTATTGCTTACTAATTAGTACTTAGGACGCAGGTCAAGCATATTGAATATATTTATCAAATCATATTACAAGGGAAAGGTAATTTGAGTTCTAAACAATCACTTGTTTAGAATATAAGTGGAGCGGGCCGCATGATGCAGATAAATTCAATTCTTGTTGTTTGTATATGTAATAAATGAACCTGTACTCAACAAGCTAGTAAATAAAAACATTTTTAACTTATTTTTATTATTTGATGTGGTTGCAACTTTAACTAATGTCTTGTAATATATTTAGATATATTAATATTATAATTTACCTACTAAAATTTAAAACAATCTTAAAATATTAAAAGTAAAATTATAATTATAAATCTTAAAAGTTATCTATTAAAGTTTAAATATTCAAAATTTAACTATTTTTATTTAATTGTGATATATTCAATATTGAAATATTATATATTAAAAATTTTAATATTGAAATATGTATTATTAAAAATTTAATATTAACTTTTAGATACTAAAATTTTAATATTTAAATATTTAAAATTAAAATTTTACTATAAAAATTTTAATATTACATATTTCAATATTAAAATTTTAGTATTAAAATATAAAAATATTAAAAAAATAAAATTTAATTTGCAAGGGAAAAATATTTATTGAGGGGATGCTAATTGCAAAGGGAATGTGATTATTCCGGGGAATTATACCCCAAAATTAAATTTTTGGCTAGAGCGTCTAATTGGATCCACATACTCTTCTGTACGTGGTGGACAACCCTGGATGCAATTGCTAGAGGGGTGGCGCCCTGTACCCCGGTGGTTGTTGAACGTTTAATAAAAGGAAGGCGGGTGAGTGAATCAATTAATAGGTTTTTTTCAGGGGGCACATAGTACCTGTACAACGTTGCCAATGCAAAGGAGTCATACAGGACGTGCTCAACTGTCCTATACCCCCGCGGTGTCTTCTGGCGTTTGAGTGCTAACTGGCATATGTCCATTTGAATAGGTACATCCTCCAACTTTTTGACATTGGTTTTTAATATGCAGTGAAGGAGGATTCCCAGGTATACCGCAACGTGAATTCTTTGCAAGGTATATTTTTCTGAGAACATGCACAATTTTTTGAAGACTTGAACTAACCTATTGATATAGGATGTTTGATTGAATTTGAAGAGGGTTCCAGGGGGCGCCTGACTTGTATCAGCCCCCCATGCCTCGGCAAACAATATTAATAAAGGTTTAAATGTGTTCACAAGGACTGTGTCCCCGACTTTGTTTGACAATGCCTTGAATACTTCATTAAAAATTTCAGTTTTTAAATATTCAGTTCCTATTTGAAAGTCAGTTTTTATTAAGTTTTTTTCATATTTGTTGATGTTTGCAAATGGGAATCATTGAATGCTTTCATAGATATATTCATCAAAGTTTAACTTGACATCCCCGCAAATTTCATTCATTTCTTTGAAGTTGATATTTGATCCTATTTCATATGCTTCCCTTAACCACAGCAAGCACCCTGCGGGTGGTAAATATTCCCTATCTTTAGCTTCAATACTTGAAAAATTATTCATATTCTGTTGAATTATTTTATTTATTTGGTTTTTATTTATTTGTTTTACAGGGGCTACCAGTGACTGGTAACCCCCGTAGAACCAACTCGGCGTAAAAGCTGCCACTTCTGCAACCTTGTCCCCATTCCTGGTGATGACTAAAATAAATATAAATAAAACATAAAAAGACTTACTAATTGTTTCCCCTGTGGCCCCCTCAGCCACAGGCGCCACCTCAGCAAATTTCATGAGCGTTGGCTGCTCTTCATTAATTTTTCTAGGCTTAATTTTTCTTATATTTCTTGCAACTTGTGTTTCTTCTTGGTTTTCATTTGATAAAATTTCTGTATTTCTTGAAGCGCTCCTGCTTCTTGACTGAGTTTTGTTTTTGTCTGTTTCCATTTGGTTGGTTTCCTCTTCATTTGTGTTGATTTCCTTTGAAATTTCATTTCCTTCAATTAGTTTGATTTTTTGAGTATTCTTTCTATTGGTTTTTGCAAATTCCCACAAGTTGTAACTTTCACTTTTGAAATCTAACTGCTTGAGTATTTCCTTTTGAAGATTTAAAATTATTTCCTTGTGTTCTTCATTGACTATTGTTCCCAGGCTATTTTTTTCAATTTCCTTTTGCTGGACCAAGGCTCTTCCCTCATTTCCCAGTTGATTTACCACAATTTCCCTGATGTTGTATTCAAGCTCAACAACCTTTTGGAGGGCTGACTCTAATTCATTGATAAGTGTGTAAATATTTGACATTATGTTTGAATTCCATCAAAAAACTGGTTTTTATAGTACTACCTTCAACACATACATATTTTTCATCATCATTAATAAATTAAAGACAATAAACGTAAATATTGCATTAGAATATTGCAATTAGACGTCAACTCTTGATATTTAGAAATTATGTGCATAACTCAATGCATTTTGATTAATAAAATTCATTGTAAACTTGGCCTTTTCCATTGTAATTTAATGAAATGGACTGTGTTTATATTGAAGAGCCATTAATGCTTAGTACAAATATTGATACATAGTGCATTTTACAGCCTGTATATTCCCCTATTGGTAATAATTCTTTAAAGTTTTCAGTCAGATTTTGCGAGGTAATAAAAATGTAATGTGTTAATAGAATACTGTTTATTGTCATTAATTGACTGATTTTCTTTGCTATGGCAATTGTGCATTTCTGATATTTGTGTACTAGTATCCAATTGGTTGGCTTCACATCCAATTGCACAGGCAATAGGAAAACAAGCTGCCACCCTAACCACATCCAGTCTCAGGCTGGCAACCATGCTTCCTATTGTCTGTACAATGGGATGTGAAACAAACCAATTGGATACCAGCACGTACTTATCAGAAAATGCACTATTGCCACAACAAAGAAAATAAGCCAATTAATGGCCATAAACAGTGATTGATTGATCCATTGAATTATTAATAATACACAAAATCTGGTTTAAATTTTACAAAATCTTCATCAATAGGTAAATATGCAGTCTGTAAAACACACTATGTATCAATATTTGTAATAAGTGTTAATGGCTCCCTATTATAGACACAGTCTGATTATAGAATTATAATGAAAAATGACACATTTACAATGAATTTATTATACAGAATGCATTGAGTTATGCACATAATATCTAAATATCAAGAGTTAACATCTAGTTGCAATATTCTAATATAATATTTACATTTGTTGGTCCTTACTTTATTATTAATAATGATAAAATGATTATGCAAATAATTATATGTTACCAAATCAAATGTATAACATTGTATTAATTATGATGGATGTCAATAATGTAAAAAATATATTATTATTATGAATTGGAAGAAATAATATCAGTTTTAATAATTTTTCACAAAGAAAGGTTTTATTTTACTCATCAAAGGAAGGGTGGGGGGAGGGAATGGGCAGAATGTATGTTGCCATCATTTGCGCCTGTAAAAGGGACAGCATCAGAGGTAGTGGGGAGGGAATGGGGGTGGTTTGGGAGTCAGGGTTGGAAAGTGGGTGGCTTGGTCTTGATGGGGGAGTTAGGAAGGCTTGGTTTGTTGACTGGGAAGAGGTGGAAGGTAGGACACGCCATCTTGAAAACGCCACTTCAATTTACGCCATCTCAAATTTAATTTGAGATGGCGTTTTTTGCGTTAGTGATTTTGAATCACAAAAAATTAAAAAAAAAATAAAATAGTTAAAATTTACATATACTTTATTAATGCAGCATCTCAAATTTACGCCATCTCAATTCTGTCACTTCAAGTCAGATTAATTAAATCTTATTTTGCTAACTTTATTTACATATGAAATCACTTAGTGTGGGGCGTGTTTACGCCATCTCGACTTTACCTCATTTTGAATCACGCTATTTATCTTTAACTAAAATAAGCTTATACCCAAACTAAAATAAAGCCTGTTGTATAGTGCCAGAAGATGTTCCTATAGTATTAATCCAAGACACTTATACTAAGAACAACCTAAATAGATGCCACTATGATAGTCCTTCTAGTGATTGTCATTGCTGGGTAAAAAAAACCAGTTTTGTTATATGTAATTTATAACTTTATTATACATGGATACGTTGATAAGGGTTCTCTTAATAAAATATTTTAATAGTGATTTTAATATGGAAGGGGGTGATTACGCCATTTCAATTTATGTCACTTCAAATTCCACTGAGTTTCATATCACCCAATTGATTCAATGCGCACAATGGATAGGGGAAAATAAGGGGAAATTACCTATGACGCCAGGCTACGCTATATCAATTCCCCCACCACAATTCCTGCTTTCCACTTTTCAAAAGTATAGTTTCACGTCAATTATCATAGTATTAAAAAATGTAAGAAAACATATGAAACTTTGAAGATATATATTTTTTGGCCTCCTCTAAACAACTGGGTACTTTTTAACCCCAGTTGTATAAGCTAGTTTTTGATGAAATTCAAGTTTTACTCTTTGGCCCGGTTGAGGTAGCTCCACTGTAGATTTGTTAATTTAATATAAAAAATGGTCAAAAACACTATGTTTTTGAGCTACAGCACCTCAATTATGTCACTTTCAAAAATGCCATTTTAAAAGCAAGTTTTCAGTCAAAACTCAAAGTTTTGCCTACTTGTGTTACTAATAAAAATTTTATTTTTACAAAACAAAAAACATTGAAATTTTGATATTATATATTTTTAGATCTTTTCTACAATTCTGTGTAAAAAAATTACTACTTTTTTTATATTAAAAAACATTCTCATTTTTCTCTTTAAAAACAACCCCCTAAATTGCTCATATTTTTAAACTAATTCACTTTTAGATGCCTCCCAAGTCAATTACCAAAGCTGCGCCCAAGGCCTCCAAGGCCTCAAAGTCCAAGATCACTCCTCCAAAGGCCAAAAAGGCCAAGACTACCCCAAAGAAGCAGCCTTCTAAGGCCAAAGCTCCCCCCAAGACCCCAACTCCATCACCTGAGCCAGAGGGAAACAGTCCTACCCCTCCCCACTCTCCATTTGTGTACTCCCCCTCAGACCCCCAAGAGAAGTTATTCAACTTCAATTGCCACTCTGATCCCACATCAGAGCCTGAGGAGGAAGAGGAGCAGGAGCCTGAGCCTGGTGCTCCTGCAGATGACCAAATTGAGCTCTGGGATCTTAATACCATCCATAATATATGCAATCAAAATGGCACCTTTGCTGTGCCCACAATGTACCCAGCCAGCTACCCCATCATGACAAAGAAAGGGGGTGCTGGCTTTGTCTACAAGGGCTACAGCTTCAGCTGTAATGATGAGAAGAAAGCCATCCGCCAACATCACTATAAATGTGATAACGTTGGCTGCCCTAGCTAGACTCACTACTTATGGGTTCACTAGATTTAAAGCCCTAACTGTCAACCATGACTGCGCTGAGCCTTTTGACCCCCTTTACCAACTTATCTGCTGGTTTCTTTGCCAGGTGATCCCAACCACCAAGGATCAAACCGCAACTGAGGTTGTCAATTATGCCCTCCTTAATTTAAATGATACCCAACTTGCAACTGTTGGTGGCGCCTCAAAACTACAGAGATATCTCACTGATCAGAGATATGCTCTGAGCACTGAAGGCGTCAGTGCTACGTCCATTGACCAATTGATCCTTACTGAGGAACAAAAATTATCCCGCCATGAGGAGAGATTCCTTCTTCACAATGATGGTCAACATGCCCAGGAGCGTATTATCTGCTTTGCCACAAGCCAGGATCTACGCAACCTGCTGAAATGCAAGACCTGGCTTGCAGATGGCACTTTCTCAACCTGCCCAAAGCTCTTCAGCCAGCTTTGGAATATCCATGGGCAGGTTGGTAATCTAGTTCTTCCCCTGGTATTCTTTTTCCTTCCCAACAAGAAGCAGGAAACATATGTCTGTGCACTCACAATCCTAAAGGCCAAGCTTGATGAAATCCTCCCAACCATTGAAGAGGAGCCCAAGGAGACCAGAGGGCGCAAGAAGAAGACCCTATCCCAAGCAGAAGATGTCCCCACCCCCAAAAAGAAGCCAGAAAGCCTTCCCTACCATGAATATCTGGTAGTGGATTTCAAACAGGCTCAGGCAAATGCCTTTATTTGAGTCTTTAAGAGCTCCCCTCAGGGATGCTACTTCCACTTCTGGCAGGCACTCTGCCGCCACCTCCAAAAGTGCTCTGACCTCCATGAGCTGGTCAACTCTGAAGGCACCAAAGAAGCCAAGGACGTCTTCAATTGCTTTGCTGCCCTTGCTCTGGTTAGAAAGGAGGAGACAAATGCCTTCTACAACGCCCTACTCTGTCACCCATATATTATAGCCAACCAGGCAGCCTTTGCGCCCTTTATTGAGTATTTTGAAACTCAATGGGTTGGTATCTTTCAAGGAGTACACCACATCAGAAAGGGCAGTGACTCAATAACCTGGAACTGCTTTAAGCAGGTAAAAGATGGTTTAATCAAGACCACCTCTTCCCTTGAAGGGTGGCATAGCCAGTTTGCTACAAGGGTCAGGGTTCATAAGCCCAAATTCAACAAGATCATGGTCCATTTAAAAACCCAGCAGGCCATCTCTGCCCGCCTCTTTAAGACTGGTATGAAGACCAAGGGTGATCCCCCAAGCAGACCAAGGCAGTGAAAAAGTATACTGAAATCAGCAAGGTGGTCCTTGCCTACTATCCTAAGGATAGAAAGCTTGAGCATCTCAAAGCTATCTCAGTTGCTCTTTCTACCAATGTTTGAGTCCTTTCCCAATAAAGTATTCTTTATCTTCTCTCTTATTTCCTTTGATTTTACCATTCTTTGACTTTTTTTGGTATTTGGTAAAATTATATGCTTATTTTAAAGTATGGTTTATAGTTAAAATAGATGAAAATAGTTGTTTTTGGGATATATTTTAACTTTTGGGCTTTACGCAACTATGTTGCTACTAATTAATCCCATTTTTTATTACAGATTTGAAATTCTGAGGCTTTTTTAAGACTAAAAATGTTTTTTAAATTTTATTTTTTGAGAATTATTTGGGTAATTTTTGGAGTTCAAAAAATCTAAAATTTTAAACCCGTTTTTCTTAGTCAAAATGCTGTAAATCAAAATGGTGTTTTTACTATAAAATTGAGATAGCTAAAAATAGAGATGGCATATTTCAGGATGGCGTTTTTTGAAATGCTGTTTTTGAAATGGCGTGTCCTACCAGGTGGAAAAATCTTATTACTTTAATTGATCAAATTCTTCTTCTGTCATGTATGTGGGCTTATCAAACCAAATGAATGAGTGTGAGGGGAGGCAGGAGTCCTTTCTGGACTTATCACTATCACTTGCATAGAATATGACAAGATCTGATAAGTCCTGGGAAAATATAGAAGTGAAAATCTCATACTGCTTCTCAATTTGGGTGCACAGTTCATTGTATGTGGCAGGCTTTAAGCACCTTAGAGCTGAACCAAAATATTAAAGACATACATCTGCAAGATGCATGTCAGCGTGGTAGGTGGGGGTAGGACCAACAGGTATGCACTGCAGCCCTAATTTTCTTGGTTGCTCACTCCTGCTATTTCATCTCAGCACTCAGTATAACTGTGTGCATGGCTTGTTGTGTGGTCCACTCCTCCAGCATGTCCTTGAGCTCTGTTGGTAGGCATACCTATCTGCAGTGTTTGATATTGATGAAATATATTTGATACCTAATAGGGAAACTGCCAGTAAACCCCCAACAAATTGATATAAAATTGGGCCGCTCTTTTAGACATCAGATTGGATATGCTTTTCTCCATAATCTTATATACTTGCAGAAATCTTGGCATATGACGAGAAGATGACATCATTTCAAGTCCTTATTGTCCACCCTTTTATAAAAATTAATCATGGTTGAATTTTAGGGGTCAGTATCCACCAAACTGGGACCAGTGAGAACTTGATTAGAAAAGATTCTAGCAGCAACCACAACTCTGTGCATCCACAAATTGACTGTTCTTTTATTTGTGAAAATGCCATGGAGTCCCAGTTGGAGACAACCCTGGACCAGGGGCATCCACAGGTCACGTTCCATGATGGCTATCATAGGGGGATGGGCTTTTTTGCTATCAGTTGATGTACAGGCTCCAGTTGGGGTCTTCTTGGGAGGGGGGCCACAATTGGTGTGGGCTCGCAGGGTTGCAGCCACAGTGGACTTTGCAAAACCCATCACGGCTGCAATTTCCCAGAGAGACATAAGCATCCCTTGCTTTTTGACCATTTTGAGAACAATTTCTGGGGTAATTAGCTTTCTTCTGCGTTTTTCAGGATGATTGGCTGGAGGTGGGATGTGTTTGTCTTGGGAACTGGATGTTGCCATCTGATTGGTTGTTTTGGGATTTCAGCTTCCCTAAGCAACCTCTTGGCTAAATTGGATGATTTCAGATGCTAGTGTTGATACACAATCTGGATTAGCAGTTGCCTGTGCTTGGTGTGCAAACAAGGCTATGCTTGAGGACGTGGAAGAAAGAACACACTCCAGGGTAGTGCTTAGGGAGGGACATGCAGGTTGGGTGTGATCATAGACAGAGGCTCCACTGTTGGAAGACCCAGTGTAGCCCTGTATAATTTTTCAAGGCTGGGGAACAGCTCATTTATTTG
The DNA here is from genome assembly GCA_014839935.2 of Entomophthora muscae. Lineage (NCBI taxonomy): Eukaryota > Fungi > Entomophthoromycota > Entomophthoromycetes > Entomophthorales > Entomophthoraceae > Entomophthora > Entomophthora muscae. The sequence goes on along the minus strand of QTSX02003913.1, from coordinate 15,953 downwards.
GTTGTTATTAAAAGAAGGCATAATAAATTTTCATTAAAAAATTAAACTTGAAAAGAAAAGTGTGTTTTTTTAGCCAATTTTATTGTTAAGTATGTTAATTTTGTGAATAGTAGAATCCAAATTTTAGCCATCCTAAACTGGAATAGGGTGATTTTTGAGAATGACTGTGATTCCTAAAAGAATTATCACAAATCCACTCTAGATCCTTTGACTTCCTGTTTGAGACGCCCATAAATTATATTTATTTCAATTTCACCTCATTGTTGATTTGAAATTTTATTCTTGGATTTGACAATCCCGCAATTTCATATTTGTGATGAGGAGCGCCTTTTGAGGAAGCTTCAAATATGGAATTGAGAAAGAAGAGAAGTATATTTTATTGGATAATACTTTAGACTTATATAGTTTTGGCTGTGGCAGAGATTTGGTTGGATCAACCCTAGGGGTTGATCATGTGCAGGATAGGTTCATGCCACTGGATACTTGGACAGTCATGTGATATTGCTTGGTTACCATTTCTGGTATGTTGAACTGTATATTGGAAGGGCACCAAATTGGGCAATGACTAGATGTTAATTGAGTTGGCAGTAGCCAGAATACTTATACATCCAGATCCTTGACAATCTCTCTCTGTTTGTTTCAAATTTGTTTTATTATCCAAAATATCTCTTTTAATTGTTAGCTTTGTATTAAGTGTCTTAATTTTCACCTAAGTGGTCCCCGAAAATTTCAAAGATTTGAATGATTTTATATAAGTACTTAATTTTCAAATTCCTTCCATAGCTCTCCCACGCTTGCCCAAGTTCCTAATTATTAAGATAAATTTCTCCATCAATTATCATGTTTATATTACTACAATCCTTCTTGTGTATCCCTTCTACTTACCTTTATTAGTTCCAATATTACCTTCATAAATTCTTTTAATAAATTTTTATCCCTCAACCTGGATCAAAGCCACCAAGCAATCCAAAAAGCTCACTTTCATAGCCTACTACCCACCCACCAAAGGACCCCACAGAACCATTTTATTTCTCCTCTCTCTTACTTCCCTCCAATTTTCACCCAAATAAAAGTCATTACAATATTACTAATATTTATTATTTTCTAGTCTGAGTAACAAGCTCAGAGCTCTTCAAAGAATGTTAATGTTTCATTCTTTTCTCTTTTTTTTCCCCACAATTATTTTAGAATCTAGGACACCACCTTATTTTCTTGAATAAATTTCATATGTGGAATATGAGGTAGTATTTAGTCAGAAAAGTCAGGATCAAATGGAAAACCATGATTATTGTCACAGTAGGTTCCATCATGCCGGGTATTATCTGCCCAAGCAAGAAGGCTCAAAAAGCTGGAAAACCTTTATCAAAATTGACCAAGTTAACAGATTTAAATCAAACAGTCAATTGGAAATGGGTTATGGCTGCTCCAGTCTGTCAGCTGAAACTGGTTCCCCTTTTCAAATTGACATTGATAAATTGGCGTAATTTGAGGGTCACCCAATATGAGCTTGTTAATCAGCATGGTTGTCAGAAACTAGTCACACAAGGGTTCTTTGCAACCTGGACCAGATACTTACTTGACAATGTGGAAGGAATAGGAGGTCAAGACTCAGGTGGTATTGCTTAGTCAATTTTTCTGATATATATTGAATAATTTTCACTGTTTCAACTCTAAGAGTTGAGTCCTCCCAAAATTTTACTCAATAAAAATCATTTATCCCAAGTTCTAATTTACTTTTTAAAAATGCATCCTGTGGTTGGGTTGTTACAATATATTCTGTACAATCTGATTCTCAACAGAATCATTTCTGGAAGATGGGGTCCTGCAGTTGGAACTTTGTTGTTGGTGCCGCCCAATGTTAATTTTGCGCCAACCAATTTTGCAGCTCCTCCCCCCATTCTTGAAACTGAAAATTGTGTTGCCTCCCAATGTCCAGAATTTTATTCTGAAGATTTGTTGATGTTGTCTCAGGCCATTTATCTTGGGCTACTTTGGTTAGGATTAATTGTTCTGCTTAATCCTGGTATTACAATTGGAAATTTCACAAAAAGATATTTGAAGCCACGTTGGTGGTTAATCATTAATTCTATGTGGATTTGGGTGGTAATTCCCCATCACTTAGAAACGGCTTCATACTATCCCGCAATTTCTGTCACATTACTCAACTCTTCTACATCTGAGTTTTTGGAAGCAGTTTGTCATGAATTTGTGTTTCTTTTCTCCTGCTCTGTTGAGATATCTGTGTTTACCATGTTTATTTGTATCAGTTCCTTTCTGAGCTTTCAGTTTGGGCTTTTCTTTAATTTGTGGTTTCCATCTCCAGTTGCAGTTGTTGAGACTGGATCTTCTGTTTCCTATTTCTGTTGTGTCATGTCATTTTGGCGTCTGGATTATTTTCCTGCTCCACCCACTGATGAGATTTTGCGTGAAGTTTTGTCAGCATTATCATTCTATTCTGGTTCAAGCCTTAGTCATAAATCCCAAGTTTACCATGTGATGACAAAGGTTTCTGAGGATGCTTGTGAATGGTTGTTGTCTGTGGTGGAGCAATCCATGTGTTTAACTGAAAGTGCATCCTATACCCTTTTTAAAAAATTGTGTATTATTGACTCAAATATTTTAATTACTTCATCTTTTTTCTCTTTCTAAAAGTAGTTTGGCACTTTGGCACCTAATTTGATTGCTAGGCAGCACTTGTAACTTTCTAAAGTGGCACAGAAGCAAATTATGTAGCACTAAGCGCCGTGGCAGTAATTACTATTGGCTGATTGATGGTTCAGGTCAGCAGACTACTGCTGATTCAATATGCATGTGTTTTATACTACTAATTTATGCTGTTTAGAAGCTGTAATTTATATCTGTGAGCTCTGTCATGATTGGCATCATTGATTTTTATACTGCTAATTTATGGGTTTGGTTGCTGAAATCCTAATCTGTGAGCTCCATCATAATTGGCATCATTGCTTTGTCAAAATTCCCAACACTGGTAAAGAGCCTAATTTTTCTAGTGGTAAAAAAAGAAGGTCTCAAGGAAGTCCTTTTCTTCACCCTCCTCTTCTACTGATTATCAGGATGATCCTGAGGATCATTCAAAGAAGTTTAAGGCTACTGATCATGTGGCTTGGGATTCACTGGACATCCACAACATTTTCAATGTATATGGGGAGCTTAAAGTCCCCAAGAACTTTTCTTTTTGCTTCCTTACAATTTAAGTGAAGGAATTCCCTGGTATTCTTGCAGATAACTATATATTTGACTGTAACAACCAAAAGTGATCTATCAAGAGAAAGTACTTTTTTCTTTGAGGATAAGTCTTATGGTGCCTGCCTTAACACCAAAGACTGGGAAAAATAGTTGGGAAGGGGGGCACTTCTGTGAGCCTCCTAATCATCTCATCACTAGGATGCTCAAGTAGTACCTTTTGCAGATGACACCCTCTCCCTTTCACCCATATGCCTTTGACCTGGTTACCAAAGCCCTTGAGAGTTTCAAGCCCAACAATATAAAGTTAATTCTCACCCAAGAACAGCTTTTCAAGTATATAAAAAAACAAGTTACTGCCACTAATCTTTATCCCACAAGGCTTCTGAATTCCTCTCTGAGCTTATGCTCATGCATGAGCTCAAGAAGCTCCCAAATAGAGAGTGCTTTCTCCTCTAAGACAATGAGCCAGCCTTAAGGACGGGATTATCTGTTATGCAACACAGCAGAATCTGATGAAGTTGAAAAAGGTGTCAACCTGACTAGTTGATGATACCTTTGCCACTTTCCCCAGATGTCCTACCAGCTCTGGATGGCTCATGCCCAGATAGACATATGGGTTATTTCACTTACTTTCTTCCTCCTCTCTAGGTCCACTGAGGCTATCTATACCAGGGCTTTTACCATTTTCTGCCATGAGCCTGCCCTCCAATGACAATGTCAAGAAGACTCCCGCCCACAGATGTGCCAACCCCCCTGATGCTGACAAGGACCAGGCCACTCTGGATACCAAGTAAAGGCAAGGCTGAGATCTTTTGGTGCACAAATATGTATAATGGACTTTGAGCCTGCTCAGTTCAATGCATATGAATAGCTATTTATCTGAGATGTGCAGGATAGTCACTTTCATTTCTGTCAAGAAGGTGCTTTAAATGTACAAGCCAATGATAAGTATAGTAGGTTGAGCTGCAGGGATACCTTGGACACCCTTGAATTTTTTCTGGGAAAATTTAGTGCCTTGGATTTTTAAAACCAGGAGCACACTGTGCAGGGGTATGAGGTTCTTTCCCAGGCTCCCTACATAGTGAAGCATACAGAGTCCAGGCCTTTCATGGATTACTTTGAGCCCCAGTGAATAGGCAAGTTTTTCACTCAAAGATAAGGCAAGGCCAAAGCCAAGGGCTCCTGGAACATGTAATGGGCTGCCATCAATATTAAGCTGAAGACAAATTTAGTATTAGAGGCCTAACACAGGCACCTCAAGTCTAACTTTGGGGTTCATTCCAAGTTTAGTGTTGTAAATTGTACTATCAGTGCTATTTTGATTTGACCTGTGAATTTCAATACTTGCAATGACTTGATTAGTTTTTCTTTCGAACTCAATAGTTACCTCCTTTCTGCAAATGGGTCAACATCAATATCCACACATTCCAGATTGTGCTACCTGTGCTATTGTGATCCTGGTACAAGCTCAGCTCAGTCAACCTCATCAACCACACTTTCTATCTATTGAAAAATTCAAGTCTCCATTATCCTATTAAAATAAAAACTTTTACCTAAATAAAAGCAGATTTGTCCACATTTGTGTTGAGTTTTGTATTCTTCAAGCTTATTCCTTTTCTTTTTGTAAAAGGGAAAACCTCTTTATTTGTTCTAGGAAATTAATATATGTCCCCTTAATTTTGCCCTGAAGACTAACCCAAGGCTAGCTTCAAACCTCAAACCTTCTGTGATAAATGAGCACTGCTATGTCCTCTTGGATTTCCTCCCCAAGAGCCAAACACAACATTTAGTAATCTCTTTCTCCTCCTTCAGCATGAGCAGGAGAAAACTATCTCTAAGCTCAGAAATCTTACCAGCCGTGTGCCCTCACCAAGCCCTTTACCAAGCCTGCCCTGTTTGCCAAGGCCATCCAGGATACAACCAAGGTGAAGTATAAGGTCTCTGAGATAAATGATATCTTGATTGCATTACAACTGCCCTCCTGGAAGGAGCCAAAGTAGAAAGTGCTAAAAAGCCTGAGGAATAAACCTTGATTTTGTCAAAACAGCAGGCTTGACCCACCAGCAAGGTTCTGAGTAAGCGGGTTTGTGACCTGCAATCTGATTAACCAGCCACTCAAAGCCAGACTAAGAAGTCAACTTGAATTGACAAATCCCACAACATGAACAAATTCTGATCCCCTACAGTGGATACCTTGTTTTAGAGCTTGACTCATTACCAGGATCAAGCCACCCCCTTCACCATCCCACTGTGTGATCAGCCCTATCATGTTCCTGTTATCCATGACTCACATTAACTATATAATCATTATCTCTCAATAAAGAATATTATCTAGTTTCTAAATATTTTCCCCTTGTAACTCTGCTAAAACAGCACAGTTATGACATTGGTAGCACAGGTATGTTCTACATCCTACCTCATCTTGTAAAATTCCGCCTGTTGCCTGTACTTGCTGCGGTCAACAAATACTTGACAGACTCATGTCTGGCCTCCCGCTGGACTGGACTCTGTACACCCCTAGTGCCAAGATACCTGATGGTTTTGTCCTGTACTAGAACACAGTGATTCCACTACCCGCCTTCAACACCATGTCTGCACAAGGTTTCTTCCAGACGGCCGCCACCATCCCATGACCAACTGACAAAAACACCATGCCTGCCTATGTAGCCTAAAGACTCCAAAGCGCTGCCTTGGAACCTTTTGCCAGGGCCAACAATAAAAAAGCTGCTGTATGGATCCAGTCCGCTCAGAGCAAGCTGGCCCAGATGGAATACCCACAGAGATTTTGAATTGCAGAAATCTCCATCTGACTGACCCACAACGCTGGCACCTGGTGCAACAAGTGGCACAAAGAACATACCAAGAAGAACTGGGATACCTTCAAACAAGACTTCTTGGCAAGATTTGTGATTAAGGACACTGCGCTCATGATCATATGTCAAGTAAAGAACTTAACCCTGACAGGTACTGTGAAGGAACTCACCTGCGCCTACAAGGAACTCCAACTATGCGCACCCTCTGACATGGCCTTTGACAACCCAGCCACACACCTCATCTACTATGATGCCCTCAAATTGCATGTAATGAGGCACGTGAACCTGGACCAGGTTACTAACCTACAGAGTCTGTATTACAAGGCAGAGAAATCAGAACAAACATCCAACACCCTTCACAAGGCGCAAACTGGAAAACAAGAGAAACCCAAGGATTCCCACACAAACAGGCGCTCCACTTGACCACCCCCCGGAATCAACAGGAACAACACCAATCATAAACCTGCAGGCTCAAATGGACATGGAAGTGGGAACAATGGCCAGTCAAATTGTACACATTTTTGTGTCACTGCCACACAGGGCAATCAAGACAAGGGAAAAGCCTCAGGAGAGCATCAAGCAAGCCAAGCTCTCCCCACACAACTCCTGACTTGCCAAATGATGAGTACCAACCCAAGGACGTAGACCAATGCCCAATGATCCAAGTACCCTCAGAAGACCTGATACTGTACACCATTGCCAGACATCCCAATAAACTGATGTCCTATTCTTTCTGTTTTTGCAGTTACACAGGCTCAGCACTCCTGGACTTGGGCGTGGATCAAACCTTAGTCAACAGCAGCTTTGTGGACAAGTTCAAGCTAGCCACTAATCCTTTGCGGATTAAAAACATGGTCTTGGCTGATGAACACCACATTGATGTAACAAGGGAAGCTGCCCCCTTCTCTGTCATGCTCAAGACCCTACACTCCACCATCCAAGGTCCCGTCATTGACTTTCCAAAGTTTGACATTGTACTGGGTCTGGATTGATTACAAAAAAACAATCCTCATGTAGACTGGGCAACCTCAGTGTTGACCATCAAGCATGAAGGTGTCAACCACCAGATTTACCCTGACTCAGTGGACCAACTCTTATGCAACCATGTCTTTGTGCGCATTACAGAGACCCTGGACAAAAAGAAAACCCTGAAGACTATTGACTGGAACTCCTGCCAGTACAAGATCATACACTTCAAGGATCACCAAGATACCTCCACACCTCAGGATTGCAAAATTGTGGCCTACCATCCAGATATCTTCAAGGAGGCTCTACCTGGGTTACCCCTGGAAAAACACATCCAACATTCCATTCAACTCAAAGAAGCTTTACCCAAAGCACAACCTATCTACTGGCTGCCCCCAAACAAAGACAACACCCTACGTACCTACCTCAAGGAGGCCTTGGAGAAAGGACTTATTTGTCCCTCACAATCCCCCTTTTGGGCCGCTGTATTCTTTGTGGCCAAGAAGAATGGTACCCTGTGTCTAGTCACAGACTACCAAGCCCTAAGTAAAGTTACCATCAAGAATTGTTACCCACTACCACTTATTGACACCTCTTTGACGCCTTGGGTGGAGCCACAGTCTTCTCCAAGATTGACCTAACTGCAGGCTACAATCAGATTTGTATTAAGGAGGAAGACATCCCCAAAACAGCCTTTCACACTAAATACGGCTCATACAAGTGTGTGGTACTCAACTTTGGTATGACAAACGCCCCCTCAACCTTCATGACCTTCATTAATGAGGTGTTTGCCCAGCACATAGGCAAACATGCCTTAGTCTACCTAGACAACATCATTGTCTATAGTCCCTTGGTAGAGCAGCACCACAAAGACTTAGAGGCAGTTTTTGCTACCCTGGCACAACACAAACTGCTAGCCAAACCCTCCAAATGCCAGTTCTTCCGCAAGCAACTGCCTTTCCTAGGGCACATAGTCTCAAAAGACGGCATCAAGCCTGAAAGTCAAAAGATACAGGCTATCTGCAAAATGCCACCTCCCAAGGACAATTCAGAACTCTGCACATTCCTGGGGATGGTGGCCTATGTATGCCGTTTCATACCTGACTGTGGTGTCTTAACTGCTCCCTTATCTGCCATAACTGGCGCCAAATCCAAGTTTGTGTAGACCCCCCAATGTGACCTCTGTTTTAGACGTCTCAAGGAGAAGCTCACAACAGCTCCTATCCTGCAATATCCCAAACATGATGGGGAGTACCAAATGGAAACCAACGCCTCAGACACATCCATTGGGGGAGTACTACAAATCAAAAATAATAATGGTGACTTCCTGCCTGTAGCCTATGAATCACAAAAATTGACAGATGGAAAGTGTCAATACCCTATCCACAACAAAGAACTGTTGGCCATTGTACACTGCCTAGTCAAATGGTGTTGTTATCTAGAACAACAGGAAGAATTAATGGCATTAACCAACCACAAGTTGCTCATATATTGAAAAACTCAAGCAAATCTATCTTGCCGTCAAGCCTGCTGGATGGAGCTCTTATAGAGATTCAATATGCTCATACAATACAAACTTGGTCCAGAATTTGTCATGGCGGACGCTCTCTTGCACCTGTATGTCCATGCCACAAGAGGAGAAAATGGGCTTGACCCAGACTAGTCCCTCTTGGTACTTTGGATAAAAGACAAATGCTTCCCCCTGGCACAACCAACATAATGAAAGAAACATTTATCAAGAACAAAAATCTATTTTCTGACATGTATGGAACCTTGCACCAAAAAATGTCTGACAGAACTACCATCCCTTATATCCCCACACACCAGCAAGTAGACACCATCCTACAATCCCATAGAGACCTAGGGCACACCAAGAGTCACAACATATACAAGTTCCTTAAACACAAGGCCTGGTGGCCAACCCTGTATTATGACGTTCAAGAAGTCCTAAACCAATGTGAAGTATGCAAGAAATTTGCAAAAAGTGAAACCCCACCAAAATCAGTACTACCCATCCACACGCAACTACCCTTCAAGGTGTGGGCCCTAGACATTGTTGGCCCCATTCCAGGAAAACACAACAATAAGAAATACATCATCACCACAATAGACTTTGCTACACAATGACCAGTAGTCCAAGCAGTAAAGACACACACTGGCAATGACGTGTGGTGGTTCATAGGAAGAGAAATAATCAGAAAGTTTGGAGAGCCATAACTCCTGATAACTAATGTAGGAAAATAATTGACCTCTTAAAACACCAATGTATACCTCACCAAAAATGGGGTCAAACACACTGTGACAACACCATACCACCTGCAGGCCAATGGACATGTAAAGCGGCTAAATGGCAGCCTTGTGTAAGCCTTGGTCAAGCTCACTGCCAAGAGACCTGAAGACTGGTATAAGCAGCTATCAACTGCACTACTTGTGTGCCAAACCCGGGTGAACAGATCCACCAGAAAAAGCCCTTTTGAGTTGGTATACAGCACACAGCCCAATATCATTCAAGCATTGACAGGACCCAAGCTGTAAATTCCAAGCAAAGTCCCCCCACACTCAAATCCCCAGGTCATAAGAGGCCAATATCAATCAAACAGAAAAGGAAACTGAGGGTCTGCAAAAGACATTTGTCTCCATCCAAGACAGACATGAAGTTGGTGACAAAGTTTGGGTCATGAACATTGATAAAAGTAAACTACAACCCAAAAAATTAGGCCCAGCAATCATCCTAAAGGTAAAAAAAAATAACACTTACCTTGTGCAAGGACTTGGGAAGTGCAAACAAGACAAAATCCTCCACCATGATTTCCTGAGACCCTGAAAAGCAAGACAAAAACAGCACAAGACCGCCCTGCCTGTCACAGAACAACAATTAGTCCAGTACGGCACCCGGGCTCCTGACAACCTCCCAGACAACCTACACCCAGAGGAGGCCAACCTTCAGTTGGGGGGTGTCAAAACAGCAGGCTCAACCCGCCAGCAAGGTTCTGAGTAAGCAGGTTTGTGACCTGCAATCTGATTACCCGGCCACTCAAAGCCAGACTGATAAGTCAACTCAAATTGCCAAATCCAACAACATGAACAATTGCTGATCCCCTACGGTGGATACCTTGTTTTGGCGCTTGACTCATTACCAGGATTAAGCCACCCCCTTCACCCATCCCACTGTGTGATCAGCCCTATCATGTTCCTGTTATCCATGACTCATATTAACTATATAGTCATTATCTCCCAATAAAGAATATTATCTAGCTTCTAAATATTTTCCCCTTGTAACTCTGCTAAAACAGCACAGTTACAACATTTTTTTTTTTTTTTTTTTTTCTTTTTTTTTTTTTTTTTTTTTTTTTTTTTTTTTTTTTTATTATAATTTTTTTATTTTATATTATAATTTTGGGTTTTGTTTTTTGTTGTTTGTGGATGTGGGTTTTTATTTTTTTTTTTTTTTTTTTTTTGGTGGGGGATGTGTTTTGTTTTTGTTTTTTTTTATTAAAAATAATTTTTTTTTTTTTTTTTTATTTTTTTTTTTTTTTTTTTTTTTTTTTTTTTTTTTTTTTTTTTTTTTTATTATTATTTTTTTTTTTTGGAGGGTTGTTAATTATTATATAGGGGATTATTTTTTTTTTTTTTTTTTTTTTTTTGTTTTATATATCCTTTTTTTTTTTTTTTTGGGCCCCCGGGGGGCTTTTATTATAAATTTATAAAATAAATTTTTATTAAAATTTTTTAGGGAATATACCCTTTTAATTAAACAAGGGGTGGCTTCCAAGAGTTGATCAGACAAAAAGCTGAATTCTCACTTTACTTAATAGTTGATCACCAGGGAGTCAAGCACCAGGGAGTGGATTTTATCACAGTGCTTTCCTACCATTGAGTCATTTTTTTAAAAAAAATAGAACTTTTTATTAAAGCTCTGAAGAGCGGCGGTATAAAGGACCACATCCTTAAGGAATTTGGGGATAGGAGATTCAATTTAATGTTGTCATGTCACTTATGGATTGCCTGGCTGGTCCATGCTGGAAATCCAACTACAGGTAGGATCTGATAAGTCACCATTACATCACACTGGGGGCAAATTTAACATTTCAGTCATTAAGGATTATTTGGTTGGTCCTTGCTGAAAAATCCAACTACAGGTAGGGTCTTTATATAACTAAAATATAGAGGCAGGGCAGACAAAATCTACAGGATTTAAACCTGGGACCTCTGGGGCTGAGTTGAGCGCCTCAACCAACTTGGGCACCCAGGGCCTCTTTTTTAAAAACCACAACTTTATTGGGAGGCAGTTAGGGGGAAAAGATGGGGGACGTCACAGGGTCTTGCTTAAAAAATTGGCAAACCAGTTATGTTGCCAAGTTACAGTCTTGGGGAGACTCTGTTTGCCATATTGGCTGGATTCTTTTTCTAGTTGCATTGTACTTAATGTACTGGCAGCTTGCAATGATTGCACATCTGATTTTGAACTTCCCTGTAATGAGAGTACCAAACTTGCTGATGCACTTGAGTGTCTTGCAATCTCAAATTTCCACTGGTGGATCATAATTCCTGTATTGATTTGTTTGTTTTCCAGGATCCACAATCTATGGGCCAAGTGGATAAAATTGAGTGTGTGATGGTAATAAAGTTCTTTCAGGTGGGTGGGGGCGTTGCCCATGGTGCAGGCAAAGAAGATATCTTTTCCTGGCCCCATGTTTTAGAGCCTAGGGCCCATTAGTTCCCTTTGGGCCAGCTTCTAAAACTCCGCACTGGCATGGCACAGGAAGTATCTGTGGTCAACCCCAGCAATTGTCTCAGGGCACACCTTGCATTCCCTATACCAATAGGATTCATTGCAGTGTGTGTCAGATTTGTATGCACAGTTCAGGATTTTCTAGCTCGCAGATTGGAGTTTGATTGATGTAAATTTGCTTTTAAGCCTATTGGCAATCTCCTTTGGATTAAGAACAACTTTGACGCCTGCCAGAAACCAGTTGCTCACTAAGCAAGGGAACTGGGCTGTTGGCACCCGCTTAGTGACCTTATCGAAATTATGTTTAAAGATCTTTAATCCTTTGCAAGTGACAGGTTGTAGTGCGTTATCAATTTGTACTTGAAGTTTTGCTTTTCCTTCTTGTGTTTTTCTGTTATTCATCATCTGAGCACAGATGAACTTGTTAGCCAGGCAGTGTGGGTTATTCTTTTGCGCGGTAGTAACTTTCCATTCTCCAAGACGGAGGCCCCTCATACTTCTCCTCCAGTACGGTTCTGTTTGTTTTCTACTTATCATTTCCTGATGTGTTGCCAGGTGATTTCTTAAAGTTTGATCTTCTTTAGGGATCTGGCATATGCTATCCATTCAATTCATTGTTCTAGCTCTAACTGGGCTCAATTTATGCGTGCCCATGCATTCCATGAATGATTTCCCCAAAGTTGTCTCGTGTTATATGCAACCGGTAATAATCCAATTTCCCCCTCCTTTTCAATTTGAGTTACTGATTCCAGTCTTATAGGGGCTGTGGTGCCCTTTTACACAGGAATGCTTTGGTTATGGACTCTACTTTTTTTAAGGCCACAGAGAAGGTCAGGGTGTGCACCACATATCATATTTTAGAGTAAACAAAGACATTAAGTGCTTGTGCTTTTACCGCAAGGTCTAATCTCTTGAATCTCCACTTCCCAATTCTGTCCACCAGATCAGATATCAGGTTCTGTTACATTGTGTCATTTGCTATGTCACACAACGTGAACAGGATACCAAGGTATCTGAATGGCAAGTTGGGGTCAATTGGTATCATTCCCTTGGGAGGTGGAAAATCAGGTAAGCCAGTTCTTACAGTTACAGTTTTATCAATATTAGTTTTAGCATTTTAATCTTTCTGATATAGGTCCATTATTTTTAGGAATGTATCCACGTCTTCCCTGTTGGCCACTCCACAGACTCTGACATCTGCAAATGCTAATGCCTTCAGAGGTTCCTGACCTGGGTGAATAATACCTATAAGTTTAACTTGGCATGCTACCAGTATTAGGTTTGCCGCAAAGTTGAACAGGAGTGGGAAATGGGGTCCCCCTGGCGTAGTCCTTGTCCAATGCCAAACTCCCTGGTTGTCCCATTGTTGACAATGACCTCAGCTCTTAGGCTCTGATATAGCGTGGAGATCCATTTACAGAACAGGTGAGGAATGCCCACAGCCTCCAGGGAGAACCGCAGGGACTCCCAGGAGACGCGGTTATATGCTTTCTCCATGTCTAAGAAAAGCAGGTAACCATCTGTCACCCCCCTTCTCCCTTGCACAATGTTCTGGACTAATTCAATATTATTACATATAGATCTTCCCTGTACAAAGCCATGCTGGCACTGGTGGAGGGAGGCTTCTGCCACTGGCATTAGTCTATTTGATAGTATACAGGTGGGCAACTTGTAGTCCGCGTTTGAGAGGCTGATGGGTCGCCAGTTCTTCAATTGTTGTGTGGCCCCCTTTTTCTTGAAGATTAGGCATATCTTCACCTTGTTTTCACCTGGGAACTGGTGTCCTTCAGTCAGGCACCAGTTGAAGAGTCTTGTCATTTCTGGGGCCAGTGATGCTTGAAGGAGTCTGTAGACTTCTACCGGTAGGTTGTCAGGCCCAGGGGCCTTCCCTTTAGGGGCTTTCTTGAGAGTGGCTCTAACTTACTTTAGGGTAATTGTCCCTACCAGATCCTCTTGGGCTTCAGCGCTGCACTTGACCAGTGATGGGGAGGCTATGGCCCAGAATTCTTTGGCTGCTGCCATGTCTACTTGAGCTGGGGTGTATAGAGTGGTATATAAATGTTCTACTTCTACTCTAATCTCCTCTTCTTCTGTATCCATTGTTCTGTTGTCTTGTTTCACCTCTGTCATAGCAGTACGGGACCTTTGCCCCTTCAGATATTGGAGAGCCTTCTGTGAAGATGTCCCCATGGAGCATTGTAATCTGTATGTAGCATTTGTGTGTACGTGTGTCCTCTTTCCTCTGTTCATTTCTTATCTTGTTATGAGTTTTGGAATACTCATAAAACCACATCTTTTCCGAAATCTTTTGTTTATTGTCTATTATTTCTTTATCTAATCTTATTTTTTCTTTAAATATATTCTTTAATTTTTCTTTTTAATTTCTTTCTTATTACCTCTTTTATCTTCTCCCATCTCTGGGCTGGATTCATGTGTGATCAAAGATCAATTACCTTGATAAGTTGTGTGAGTATAATGGAAAGTTGGAGTCTCCATTCAGGGTCTCAAAGTGTAGTTGGTCTGATGCTTCACTCACATGGCCGTGTTTTATTCTTACAAATCATCATATCCACTTGCATGTGGTTGCTTATTGGGGACACACTTGTGTTTGACCTTGATGTGATCTCTGCTAGCAGCCCTGTGACTAGGATAAAGTCCAGTCTGGAGCTGTTGACTAGCTCACCTTGCGGGCCAAACTCACATCTTGTGAGGGTAGCTGGACCTTCTGCTTTGACATCAAGGGTGAAGACCAGTCCCTTCTCAGTCATGAAGGAGATCATTCCAGTGCTTCTTGAGTGAATTTTGGTTCTGGTAGGGAAAGTGTCCCTGAATGGGTCCGTCCAGGTGTTGAAGTCCCCTATCACTACTGTGTATTCAGGGAGGACAAGTGAGTCAAGGACGTCCCATTGGTTGTTACTTGTTGGATTAGGCGGAAGGTAGACACCCACTACTCTCAACTTGAGGTCAGTTCTGGTGTCTACCGCGTCCACCACAAGGATACACTGATCTGAGAGCACCACTATTAGTGAAATATCAATGTGTGGGGAGAAGGCCGCGACAGCCACATGTTTGCTCCAGAAGGACTTAAGTCCTATCTGTCTCGCATATGGGTGGTTCTTGTGGTCATAGTCTATGAGAGGGGGGATTGTGTTGTTGTTTAGTTGGCATTTGGTGATAAAAATTAGGTCCATATTAGGTTTCTTAAGGTGGTGGATCTTCTGTGCTCTGGTGTCCCAGTTGCAAAAGCTCCTAGCGTTAATAGTACCTAGTCTCATTATTCCTGGCTGCCCAATCCACGGATACGAGGTTACTTTGGTGTCTCGGTAGGCTTTAGTTTCTGGGTGTTGTTGTCAGGTTGGTTGGTGGGCTTACAACTTTGGGGGTTCCAGGTGCTCTCCCTTACTCCCTTGCCCTCCTTTTGGGATGATTCCATCTTGTCAGGCGTGAAGTCCTGTGAGGTGTTGTCTGAGAGGGTAGGGGGCTGGTTTGGGAGGGCATTGGGGTAGGTCTAGGGCAAGTTTGGGAGGGTATTGGGATTGGGTGGCCTTTGGCCTTGGGCGGGCGCCCCCTCTTTGGGACCTTGAGTGTTGGCTCAAAGGGTGCTGTGGGTGGGGGCGCAGTGTGCTTTTGGCTTGGTTTAGTGTTACCTTGTGGGGGGCTGCTCTATTTTTTTGGCTAGGTCTGGCTCTCCTTGGTTCTAGGGGCTTTCTTATCATCCATCTTACCTGTTGTCCCCACCACCAAGCCAAAGGGATGGACCCATACAGCTATCACCACAGGGCTATCATACTACAAAGTGGTCATCAACATTCAGGAGGAGATGGCTAACATGGCCAGGTGCCTTTGCCTGACAGTCATCCACACCCTAGTAGAGATAGCACCCTTGATAATGTGCAAGAACATCAAGATTCCCAGATTCATATGCCTGCCAGAAGCAGGAAACCAGGTGATCTATGTAGAGCCCAAGCACAAGATACAGATCTGCAGATTCTGCTACTTCCCTGGTCACAGCTTTGAACAATGCCTTCACAAGAAGGGAGTGCACCCCAGAAGTGTGGACTACAACCCGGAAGATGGAGTCTCCAGAGTGAATGGCAAGGAGTTCCTTTGCCCAAGAGCGGTATGGTGGTTCCCTGCTTTGGCTAAGGACTCCTTTGCCATGAAAGCTCTCCAGGGTCAACTAAAGGAGAGACACAAGAGAGACTGGGCCAGAGGAGCAGCCCAGACCAAGAGAGGGA
>QTSX02003912.1:0-44702 GCA_014839935.2 Entomophthora muscae | reverse complement strand
TGCCAATGGGTCAGCAATAAGTATATTATCCAGGTTAAACTCAGAGTAGGTGGTATTTTGAGGGTACTTGGTGAAATTTACAGGTATGAAGGATGCTCCAGGGGGACAGAATGGCGCGGGCAGTGGTGCCACAGTTTTTTCACTAAGAAGGGCAGGCGCCTTGGGGTCTACTGGAATAGAGTGGAGATGGAAGCTTACTAAAACTAGTTAGACTATAATTTTCTGTAACCAAGGGTTATAAATATTTATTAGCAAAAATGAAAATACTGGTCATCTTCATACCACCAGGGCATTTATACCATATAATTTGTTCTTAAATTTTTACAGACTTCAGGTCTCCAGAGATTTGCTGGCAGGGTGTGGAAATTGGGGCAGGGCTACTTCGAGAGCGCAACCAAATTCTGGGTTGGCTGGCTCATGGTGAACATCCTGGGGGATGATGTAACTTGGGTGGCTTGTCTGCAGTTTCTTGGGGTTGGTTGATAAAAGGGGCGGAGCCAGAGAAGTCAATCTGAAAATGAAAAGGCACTAAAATTAGGTATGTAATGACCTGAGAGAACCAGAGGTTCATAACACTTTATTGCAAAAATGGCAATGAGCAACTTTCTGGTGGCCCCAGAGTATAAGTATGCCCATCTTTCATGGGAAAACTTTTGCAAAATCCTTTGGGCCAGGTGATAGCATTTACCAGGGGTTGGAAATCTTTGGTGGCATCCAAAGTTGTTGGTTCATCATTGGATGGGTTGAAATAAGGAATCTCAATTTGCTTATTTGAGACATAGGATTTTTCATCATCTGGTGGACCTCTTTTTTGAGAAATTTCACACAGTACTCTATTGACAGTGGCCCAGGTTATCACAGGGGTATTACTTGGGTTGGCGCTCCTATTGGCTGGGCTAAGGGAATCCCTCAGAGGGCAAGGTTTGATTGTAGAATGCACCTCATAGGTAGGTTTCAGAAGTTTCTCTGAGGTCAAATCCATTCTTGACTTGAGCCCAAAAAAATGCGGGCTGGCGACCCGCAAGGGTTCAGGGTTTGAATCCTGGGAATGAGATTCTGTCTTGCTGATCAATGTAGGTAATTGTCACTCATGACACTAGGGCGCAAATCTACAGGTCATCCTACTGAGCCTTAGTGTATTTCAACAGGGATTGAGGCTTGGTAAAACCATCTTTTCCCCTATATAGTTCTTCTCCTTTATCACAACAAATATAAAAATCTAACTATGTATTATTTATTATATGCACTAGGCAGTTGACAGTTTAGTCCTGACTTAGTCTCTAGTGAAACATATAGAGTAGTAGATTGAGTTAATTGATAACAAGTAACCATACTGAGCAAAACTAAAACACAGAGGGATATCTTCTTTCAAAGCTATATGATCTACATTAACACTATGTGGCATTTTTCAGCTATATAAGACTTTCTCTTCATTTCAACAAGCAAATCATAATCTTCTAAGCTTCCCTTTTTTCATACTATGCACTTCCCAGAATTATATACACAACACTACTAATTCTATATCTCCTAAAGATAGTATAAATATAGCAGGAAATAAATTGAGATGAAGATACATTGAATAGTTGTTCATTGTAAGATTAATTTAGAAGAATATGGCTTAAGTATGGAGCTGTTAAGATTTATAAATTCATTTTCAACAAGCAGACTGGAGTCTGGATGCTTGTCTCACAATATTACACAGCTATTGATTAACGTAAATGCTTTATCTGATTGTCCTCTCAATCAATGAGTCGACACAGCTCTTATTTTATACATCATAACATTAGATGTCTCTACTCTCTATTTGAAAGGACAGTCCTTTTCTACAAATAAGATGTTTCTCAGATTTGATCAATCCGTACTTTGTATAGAGGATCCGCTCTGAGCTTCTAGAGATCGTAGAGTGGATTCCGTTCTCTTATGGGTCTGACGCAGCCTATTTGTGACCCCACAAATTGCAGTGACCTTCCCAGCCCTACACACAAGTAATCATTTTACAAGGTACGTGTTCCATCCAATAATATAAAGCAGCGTTAGGATACTCAATATTAAGTGGGGAGGCTGATATAAAGATTATATGTGGAGGATGGTATATATACATTGTAATTTACTTTCATCGTGATAGTTTTTGCACAAGTTCTAGGCGAAATGGGAACTAAAGAGGTTAATCGCGGGGAGTCCCCAGATGTGGCCAAAGTAGATTCCACTGACACCTCGCTATCATATGTCTTATTCAAATCTACGATTGCACAATGGGTTTGGACCTTAGGCTTTATTATTGGTGGGTGCTGTAGTAATGCATATGCTTTAGAAATGCTGGTTACAGATGCACCTCAGAGCGGTAAAAAGGATAGATAACAAAAACTGATTTTATGACAGGAAATCTGATCACTTTTGCTCAATTTCTTTTGGTTGCTACCGAAGGCCTCATAGTTAATCTAGAATTTGGTTCTGACTTCTTGCCTCGGTTAAAAGAACGAAACATCCCATTGAGTAGATGGCTTGTCATGGTTCTTTTATTTTTCTTTTCATCCCAGCTTAACAATATGGCATTTGGATATAAGATCCCAATGACTTTGCATATAATTTTCCGGTCTGGGTCTTTGATTGCCAACATGATCCTAGGAGTCCTGATCCTTGGTAAACGGTACTCTAAAAATTCTGGAGATTGAGACTAAAGCCTTAAAAGTTACAATTTTTCGCAAATTGCGTCAATCATATTTGTGACTGCAGGGGTAATCATAACCACTTTCAGTACCGTTGGTTCAAAGGTATTTAATGGTAGCAATTATTGCTAATCACATATAGGCGTCTTCTCCTACAGACACCACAGCTTCACAGCAAATCGTGGGAGTTGGTATTTTAACTGTAGCCTTGCTGATGGCATCTTTCCTTGGGATTGTACAAGAAGTTACCTATTCGAAGTATGGGAAACATTGGAGAGAAGGACTATTTTACACAGTACACATGTTTAGTTTCTTTAACTGAACTTTATAGCACGTTCTCTCTTTGCCCTTTTTTCTTCTGTTTTTCAATGATATCTCTGCGCAAATCAATCTCTATGTGAGCTCTTCTTCAGCACCTTTGCCTGGTTACGTGAGCATATTTCTTGATTCGCTTGGATTTAAAAAACTCCCTAAGCTTATGTTTTATCTGCTCCTCAATGTCGGAACACAGTAAGGACTATTTCCCATGTGTGCTAAACCTTTTAGGTATTTCTGTGTTTCGGGTGTCCAGCGTCTCAGTTCAATGTCAACTGCCCTGACTTTAAATCTTGTTTTGACAATCAGAAAAATGATAAGCATCGTATTCTCAGTTGTTTACTTCCGTCAGCCTGTCTCAGTTAATTTCTTTGTGGGGACAGTGCTTGCTTTTGGTGGCACTTTTATTTATTCGATGGCTAGTATCAAGTCCCAGCCTAAGGAAACTCAGGCTTCGGTTGGGAAAAAGGAGAATTAATATTTTATATTTTATTTCAACTATCAATAAATATCATCAACATAGATATTATGCCAGCATCAATTAATACCTTATGGCTTGTTAAATATAATATACTACTTACTTCTATTGAGATAAGTAAATCCAATCTAATTAAGCTCAGAGGGAATAAGAGTTGCGTTTTAAACAAACGAATATCCAATCTGAGACTTCATGAGTTGATGACATTTTTCAATGATGGGCAAACCAAACCAGCTATGCATAAACCAAATACACTATATACAAGCCACATCACAAAATTGTAAGCAAAATGTTAAAACAAATCAATTCATTCCAAGTTCTTTTTGTTTGCTATGTTTAGCTAAGGACACACCAAACTGTAAGAATCCCACACAAAAACTAGGGCGATGCTAATTTAAATCTATACCCAATACTAACCCAGGAATGTATCACTTGCTTCAGCCTCTTGAGTTGTCTAGATTAGTACAGCTAATCAGAAACAAAATTATAATTTAATCCGGCAAGTATTCTTTTTGATAGTGAAATATACACTTAAAAATTATTATAGCTGTATTATAGTTTCAGGGCACACCCCAACAGTGGGAGCATCCCAGCAGTTGCAGGCGGCCGCGGAAGGGGGATCAGCCTGCCCTTGAGGCCTTCCCTCTGTGATCGCCTGGCACCATGGGACCCAGAGTAAACCCAGACCCATAAATGGAACAATCTGGGTCCCAAGACTTGCTGGGGCTTAGAAACCCCACTGGTGACATCAAAAGGCCCCACATAATCACCAGATTGGTGCCAGCCCTCAGGGCCTGCCCCAGAAAAGATAATTTTCACTTAAGATGCTGGAGAGGGGCCTCAAGGACCAAATTTGGTCCCTAAATTGGGCCCAGCCTCAGGAATAATATCTGAGGCTGGGCCAAAATTATTTGGCCCTCCCAAAATGACCAAGCCAACCCCAATGCTTGGATTGGTACCAAATGACCTCTAAAAATAGAGGAGGAAATCGGTTCTATCACAACCAAAGCCAGCCATCTAGAAATACTGTCCCCAAACAAACCATTCTCAATGGGGTTGCATTTGTCCAGTGCTTAAGGCACATCAATCCGATTCCAAAATCCAGGAAGCTCTGATAAGCCTATCTCACATGAGCCAGAAGAAGACCAAGCCAAGATGTTGGTTATAAATAACCTATTATTCCATGACTGATCAGTACCAGTATGTTCTAATAAAGATTGTAATGCCCCTTTGGTTTAATCAACTCATATCATTTTCTAGTAACCTTTTTACAGTCAAATCTCATACCCAGCTATTAGCCCTAGACAAAGCATCACCCAACCCAAGTCCTGCTGTTACCCCATCCAGAAGTAGTAACAGTTACTCCTTGTATATTAAACTTTCACTTCTTTAAGTGCCACAGGATAGATATGAAGGACCATAATCTTGGGTGCTCTTAAATAGCCAACAATTAATTCTGTGCCCTGCCTCTATAGACAATGATCCTAATTCATATTGGGTTATTCTTGTCTACCTCCCTCTTACCCCACCTCTGAGCCCTCAGGATGAGAACCCTCACTCTTATGGTAGCTTTTTTTCTCCTTTTTGTTTCCTGGGTATTGTTGCAACATCTTCAATTACTCCCTCTCAGGGAATTAACACCCCAAATAGCTCCCCAAATGAGTCACTGAATGGCTCACCAACCAACCATTAAGTTGGTGGCACTACTATCATTTTGCCATCTATGCCAGGGATCACCCAATCCAGATCCTAAGCGAAACACAACTCGAATAAGCCTTGTGACTTAAGAGAAACATTACTCAGATAAGTCCCATGACTTCCATGACATACATGGACAGTATGTGGCTTTCCATGATACTATATATATTCCTATATTCATATCCAATAAAGTATCATTATCTTCTTAAATTTCCTCCTTTATCTCATTTATTATACTTCCAAGAAGTATATACTTGACAGTGGTAGCACAGGTAGGTTATCCACACCTACACAACTTTAAGGAAAATTTCCTCCTAAGAAAAGGATCTAACAAATGGCCCTCCCCACAGTCAGGAGAGATTACAAAGAAGGACAAGACGTCCCTACAGGGTTCACTATCTTCAACAACGTCATTGTCCTCACCAAACAGTACAATCTTCTCCACGCTTGTAAACTCCTGAAACTGCCTCCAACTGCTGCAAGCCCGCAGCCACACAAGATACCTAACATTGTATTTCAACGTCTGCGTTCAGCAGAAATTGTAACATTCACAGGATTACGCCAGGAGAACACCAACCTCTGGATCAACAGCACCCAAAGCAAATTTACGCAAGTGGGCTACCCCTAGAGACTATGGGCTAGCAAAGTTGCCCTTTGTGCCACAGGAACCGCCTCACGTTTTATAAGCAAATGGCTCAAACAACACCCTGATCAAAATAAAAACTGGGAAATGTTCAAAGCTGTCTTTCTCAAAAAGTTCTCCATGAAAGACTCCAACATGGTGATTATGACAGAACTCAGAAGCTTCAAAATAACAGGAACCATTGAGGAGTACATTGCAGTGTACAAAAGCCCATGTGACTGGGCTCCCAACATAATCAATTTCAACTAACCTGGGCCACATTTAGACTTATACAATGGCCTCCCCACACACATTAGACGTCAGTTTGATGTGACCCGCTGTAAGAAACTCAAAGATGTATTCTTGGAAGAAAAACGCGCAGCTCAAAAGTCTGACAACCTACATGCAACAAACAAACACAAGGAAATTCTTACAGCCAAGAAGGACCCTTGCCCTAATAAACAGAACAACTGAGCTAATAATACCCATCCTTGCAACGGGAATTGCACTGCACAAGCTAACCATGCAAGCACTGAAGATATCAGCAAGGAGGGAAAAGCTCAGGGGAGTGCTTAGGCAAGCCACCCTCCCCCACTTCACAAGACTCATACAGGGACCAAGACGTGGATTCAATCACTATGATCCAAGTTGCCTCCAGCAATCCTCTACTGTTTGCCACCCAAACTGTGAGAGAGGGGGGCTAAACTAACTAAGTTTGGCTCCCATCCCAGTGAAACAAACCACCAGGATGCCACCCAGTGGAGTACTGGGATGGCCGCTCAGAGTGGGGACCAAAGGGAGGACACAGGAGACAACTGTGGGAAGTAGGCATTCAACCCCATCAACACTAGTCTGGCGAGCAGCCAGGGCGTACAAGTGGGAGCAGAGGGCAACTTCACAGGTGCTTGGAGGGGTCTTGAGCCGTTCCCATCCAAGATAGGTGGGGTTGTGTCAGGATCACTCCTGAAATAAGCTCTGAATAAGGATCAAAGCAAGAAAATAAGCACAGTCTAGTGCAAAAGGGGAAGAATTGCGAAATGCCTGATTGAGATGCCATTGCTTCATTAAGCATGATGTCATGGTTGCATAGATGACATAATTCATGCAATCATATCTCAGCTCTTAATCAGCGGATGCCAATGCCCAAACCCGCATTCAAGAGCTCTCAGTAGCGCCTACAATTTATATTAATGAATTAAGCCAGGTCGAAAAGGCTAATTGAGAGCTAAATTAAGCAAAAGCGATTCCCCCTGCATGAACTCAAGTTGCATGAAATGATGTCATTCATGCAAGTGTATCTCAGCGGATACAAAATCAAAATGAATGATCAACCACTCATTTTGAAGCTCGTCGTATTTTGAGCATCATTTAATAATGAATAAGTACCCGTTAAGAGACCACCTTGCGCGTAAAACCAATTGGAAAGTAAAACCTTGAGAGGAACCAATCAGATAAGTCCCAGAATTAGGGGATAAAAATAGAAGCAGACCATGCAGTCAGTGAACAATTCAGGAACAAAATCCAAACCCTGACCATCAATCCTAGAACCAACCAATGGGGATTCAGGTTCAGACCACATGGCTTGTTCCAGACTCTTGCCAAACCTTACTACCCAGTCTAAAATTAGACCTTGAGGAATACTTAGGCCTATTTCCCCTCATGATAGTAAGCCATTGAATACAACCAAGAATTGACAATCTAGACCCAGATAGTAGAAGAACAAAGGTTTGACTATATTCCAAATACCTGATTTCAATCTTCATCACCCAGTCTTTTGAGATTCTACATTCCCTTCTTGCACTCCCACTTGCAAAACTTTGCACAGAGGGAGATACTATAAATAAACACCCTATGAATATCTGATAGCTAAGCTATCATTGAAGTTCAACCCAATCTCTTGCTATCTATATTTCTCTTTAATTATAGAAATTAAGTTCTGCTGTGTCTTTACAGCTGGGCTTTACAGGTTGACTCCGCCATTTCCTCTAATAAGGGGCAAGTACAGCATAGTCATCAGCATGAAGGTCTAAGTCATTGCAGGTTAAACTCTTGACTACAGCCTCCCCAGAGATGAAGAGTTCACCAGGGAAGTGTAGTAGGTTACCAGGATTGCCTACCACAAGGAAAGCAGAAGAAGAGATGCAAGACCATAAGTCAGGGGAGGTGGACCAAAGGAGCAACAGAAAGGGGGCCAATGAAAACACCACAAACTTCAGGGCAGGGAGGATCATAATTGAACTGCCCAGAGAATTATGAATTTAAAAGTGCGTTTGTTGTGTTTGAACTAATAAAATTTATGGTGGTTAGGGGTATCAGGGTTGAAAACCCAGCAGAATGTGACAGTGTAGCTTTTTGGAGACTTGAGAGCGGTCTCAGGTGGCTTGGTGGTTTTCAAAAGCAAAAGCGGGTCTGAAATTAAAGAGCAGAAGGTAAAATTCAAGATAAAATAGGTTTTTATACTGAATACTAACTGAAACTTTAGATTCAAGTTTGGTTTTTGAAAGCAAAACCAGAACAAACAACAACTAAGCGTTAAAGCTGCTCCTGAAGATCCCAGAAGAGGAGCTGGGTTCAAAGCAGGATAGTACAAGGTAAGATTTAAAAACAACTAACACTTTAAAACCCTAGATGATAAGAACCAAAACACAGGTCCAACCAAGCTATAATTTTTAAAACAAGTGAAAATGGAATCCAAAACTTTAATAAATTTGGAAAATAGACAAGCAGGGGACTTTCAGTCCCCTTGCTATGTTAAAAGGGATGTATTGCAAGGAAAATAGTCACATGACAGTTGGCACTGAATCCAATTGGCTAGGAGAAAAACTTTGCTGGATAGGCTCAGGGATACTGGAGAGTTTCACTCTAATTTCTGCGGCCTGATCTGATTGGCTGGAAGAGGTACCAGGCATTTGAAGTTCAACTGAGTTGTCAAGCGTCAATGTGGCGGGCTTTGATTGGCTAGCCCTGATAATTTTTAGAAATGGGTGACACCAGGCTAGTAAGTAGTCTAAATTGACCAGCGTTTCTTCCCAGGAGGGAGCAACCAAGGGCAAGGAATCTGCGGGGTAGGCCAACACAAACCTCTCATCAACTGTGTGTGCTAAATCCTCTAAAGAATGGAGGGGTTTGGCTGGCATTTTTGACCCTTTCTTAGTGCAACAGGGGAAGATTTTACGATCTAATGCCAGGGGTGGCAGTGAATTTACACAAACTGGAAATAAACTACTCACTTATCCTTTCTGTTTTTGCAGGTATCAAGGCACAGCATTGTTTGACACTGGAGCAGATCAATATATTTTTGACAAGAAATTTTCCAACCTCATGAAACTACCTACAGGTTGAAGCAATATCAAGAGAGTTATAATGGCAGATAATAGAAGCACACCAGCCACCAAAGAAGCAAAGCCTTTTTGTGCCCAAATAGTAGAGGTACAGACTACACTCAGTGGCCCTATCATACCAATCCTCAAATATGATGTTTTACTTGGTCTATATTGGATGAGAAAGACCAAACTCCATATCAACTGGGATAGTGCTACCCTCACCATTCAATGAGACAAAGTACACCACCATGTCTACCCAACTCATCTCAACATGCTTATGAGAGACCACATATTTGTGAAGATCAAAAAGACAGAAGAGGAAAAGGACCCCAACAAAATCAATTAGAACTCCTGGATGTATGAGGCTATCCACTTTAAATATATGGAAACCAGACGTAAGAGAGACTACATTTGAGAACAGCTGATTAGTGAATTCCTTTTGTCTTCCAAGAAGCCTTATCAGGTTTATCACCCCACTGTGGCATACAACACAAAATCAACCTCAAGAGAAGTGTACCAAAGGCATGACATATCTATTACTTCACGCCCCAAGAAGATAACGCTCTAAAGGCCTATTTAGACTAAGCCCTTGAAAAAGGACTCATACAACCCTCAAAATTGCCTTTTGGTGCTGTTGTCTTTTTTGTAGCAAAAAAAGACAGAGGGCTCTGCCTAGTCATAGACTACAGGGCGCTCAATGAGATCAAAATTAAGAACAGGTATCCCCTGCCCCTGATCAATGATCTTTTTGACGCCCTGGGGGTCCCACATATTCACAAAAATTAATTTGACAGCAGGCTATCACCAAATTTGCGTGAAGCCTGAAGATATCCCAAAGACCGCCTTCAGAACTAAATATGGATCCTTTGAATGTGTAATCCTCAATTTTGGGATGGCCAATGCCCTCAGCACCTTTTTGACTTTCATGAACAAGGATTTTAAAGAACACACTAGAAAAAAAGCAATCAACTACCTGGACAACATAATCATCTACAGTCAAACCTTAAAGCAACACTGGGAGGAAGTCCGCCTGGTCATGTAATACCCAGACAATATAGGTACTACTTGGGTAAGGTATGACAGGAGATTGGCAAACTGGAAGCCAGTCAAGGCAGTGACAATTGGGTAGATAGTCATCAACCACTGGAAGACCTTGGTGTGGATGTGCATCTCCTGAGGCTCCCTGCAAAGTAGATCAGCACATAGTACATGGAGGTATACACCACAATGGACAGGGTGGAGTGTGGAGACACCAGGGGAGTCCAGGAACCAGTGCGGGAAGAGTTGAGCTGTCCTGTATCATAGTGGTAGTCATATCCTACCCCTTTGGGTGAAGGCCCAAAGAATTCTGGTCCCTGCTGATATCCTCCAATCCCAAGACAAGCTGTGAGTACAGCTGTGAAGATGAGGTAACTCATCTTCCTTGGATTGGAGGTGGTTGGCTGGGGCAAACTAATTAAAGTAGACTTAAAGGTGTTAAGTAAGATTAGCTTTATTGAGGGTATTAAACTCAATAATAGCACACACTATTACTGAGGGGGGATCCTTTATTTATAGTGCTTTCTGCTGTGCAAAAATTTGCAAATGGGAGTGGAAAGCAGGAGATGGGGAATCCCAGAAGTTTGGAAGCTAGAAATGGCAGTTGGTTTTTGGGAAGAAGGCCAAATTCTTGTTCTTCTGTTATATGTTGTGGGTTTGGCCATTGTTGACTAGAACCAATGATTTATCCTGGGCATGGGGTCATGTGGTGGTGGTAATCCTTGAGGTCTCCCTGATCTATTTTTATCTTGGGAGATATGGTTTGGTTTGATTTTGGACTCAACCTTATGGCCTGGGCCTCAGAAAACCATTGGCCCTTGGTAGAATTTTGGGTCACATGGGCAACTGTGGTAAGTTTGAATCACTGGTGATTGACTCCCTTAAACTTGACTCCCTGGTAGTTGACACTATAGTAAAGTGAGAATTCAGCTTTTGCCCTGATTGACAACTGGAAATCAACACTTTTTTAATTAACAGATCTTGATGTAATGAAAACTTTTAATATAAAAAATTAAGTCTTACAGCTATGGTATACTAAAGTGACTTTAGAGAGCTCAAAAATGCAATAAAAATAGTAGCATACTTAATAGAAATAAGGAGAAATAAGCAATTATTTCTCATTTTACTATGCAATTTACACTCTTCATTATAAAAATATTTTTTATTACCATAAAAAATAAAATTCCAATGAAGCAAAAATAAACACAGCCACAACAAATAAAGTTATGCAAAATATATAGAAATATTAATGTTTATTTGATATAGTTCATATAAGCACAACTGTGAATATCATATGTTTTATTTGGAAATTAACAAAAATTAAGATATTTCACTTACTTTCAACTATAAATATTCATCTCAAACTTACCATGCATAAATAGAACAGTCACTGCTATCTAATTGAATTAAAAAAGTTAAAAATTAAAACTAAAAACTAAATTATCAAAGCTAATACGTAAAAATTAAAGTCAAAAAGTTAAAAGTTAAAAGTAAAAATCATATAACTGAGTAAGCAAGCAAGTTTATTCCTCATCATTCTTTCCCTGTTTCATTTTGGCCCCTTCCAGGAGGGCAGTGGCAATAAGATCAAGCTGCTTCTTAAGCCCAGATACCTTGTATTTGTGCTTGGCCGCACCCTGGATGGCCTTGGTGAAGAGGGTACAGCGGGTGGTTGGCTTGGTGGGGGGGACGCGGTTGGCCAGATCTCTGAGCTTGGAGATAGTTTTTTCTTGCTCATGTTGGAGAAGGGAGAAGAACTTGTTGAACTTCAGATGAAGCCCAAATTTGGCTTTAAGATGCTTTTGATAAGCCTCTAATGCTGAAGTGATCTTCAGCTCCCCGTTGACAGCCGCCTGGTACATGTTCCAGCTGGCCTTGGCGCGGGCCTTGCCTTGCCTCTGCGTGACGGCCTTCCCAATCCACTGGGGCTTGAAGTAAATTGAGAAAAGGCTTGAACTCTGGGTGCTTCACTATGTAGGGATTCTTTGAGAGCACCTTGAACCCCTGTGCAGTGTGCTCTGGCTTTAAAAAAGCCAAGACACTAAATTGTGCCAGCACAAATCTGCATGTGTCCAAAGTATCCCTCTGGCTCAACCTATTAAGCTTGGCGTGGGCCTTCACATTACAAGCAACTTCTTGGCGGAATTGGAAGTGACACCCCTGCACCTTCCTGCTGAACAGCTGCTCAAATGCATTGAACTGAGAAGGCTTGAAGTCCATAATGCACACGCAAGGCCCAAGAGCTCTTAGCCTCACCTTTTCCTCCAAGTCAAGAGTGGCCTGGTCCTTTTCAGAGGCAGGTGGGTTGGTGCAGGTGTGGGGGGGAGTCTTCTTGGATTTGTCATTGTTGGCAGGAGGAAGAAGGGCAATTGCTTGGCGGAGGATGGAGAACACACAGGTATAGATGGCCTTGGTTGCCCCAGGAAGAAGAAAGAACACAAGTGGAATCACCCGGATGTCAATCTGGGCATGGACCATCCAGAGCTGCTTGAACATCCGGGGGCAAGTGGCAAAGGTACCATCAACTAGCCAGGTTGACGCCCTTTTCAACTCCATCAGGTTCTGCTGCGTTGAGTAGCAGATTATGTGGTCCTTGGCAGCAGGCTTGTTGTCATGGAGCAGGAAGCGCTCCCCACTTGAAAGCTGCTTGAGCTCGTGGGTGAGCGTAAGCTACAAGAGGACGTCCAAAGACTTGGGGGAGGGGGATTGGTGGTGATACAATTATTGCTGATGAAATTGACCAACTGCTCCTGTGTTGGTACCAACTTAAGATTGTTGGGTTTGAGATGTTGCAAAGCCTTTATGGCCAGATCAGAAGCCCAGAGATGAGAGGATGTGGGTATTAATTGAACAAGGTACCATTTTAAAACCCAAGTGATAAGATGATTGGGGGGCTTGCAAGTGTGCTCCCCCTTCTCTGCCGTTACTTGCTCCCAGTCCTCAGTGTTTAACTGGGCCCTGCAAGTCTTATCCTCACAGACAAAGTTCTTGTCTTGGTCTGCTGCTTTTGGTTGTTTCAATTGAAGATGTAGTTGTCAGCAATGTAACCAGGGCCGCCCTTTACGGACATGATTAGGAAGTAACAGGGGAAGCACTTGGGAACTTTAAACTCTCTGTCCACATTGCAGATATTGTGAATGGCAAGTGGATCCCAAGACATATGACCAGAAGCCTTAAACTTCTTGGAGTAATCCTCCAGCTCATCTTGGGGGTCAGATGAGGAAGGAGGGGAAGAGCCATTGGGAGGGGGAGGGGAAGGATTCTTTGAGGCCTGCTTGGATGCCTCCTTTTTCTTACCAGAAGAAGAGGTGGGCTCCTTGGCAGCCTTTACTTTCTTGGTATGCCGCTCCTTGGTGGGCTTGGATTCAACCTCTGAGTGGTAAAAGGAGTGGTTGGTAAGATCAACATCAGATTTATTAGGGGAGGAATTTTTGGATGAAGGTGAAGGGGATGTGGAAGATGAGGGGGGAGGGGGGGGAGGAGTAGGAGGAGATGGAGTGGGAGGAGATGGGGTTGGAGACTTTGCCTTTTCAGGCTTCTTGGCACGCTTGGGAGTGGAGGCAGTTTCTTTGGAGCCCTTGGAGGCTTGGTGCTTGGGCTGTTCTTGTTTGATTTTGTCTAAAGAAGAGTTTAGCATTGTAAATAATAGAAGTATGAAATATATGAAGCACAGAGGTAAATTAAAGAAAATTTAAATGAAAAGTATGCAAATAAAGTTTTATTTATAAAGAAAGAAAAACATAAAAAAGTAAATAAAAGCAAAATAGAAACTCAAAGTATAGATATAAAGGTTAAAACATAGAAAATAAGTGAATTTATTATGAAGCATCAAAGATGTTAGGTTCAGCATAACATCTTAGTGTTAAATCAATGTAAAAGTTTAATTGAAAATCAAAAAATATATGAAAATTATATGGAGAGCAAACAAAAAAGTAGTATATTATAATAGCAAAAAAATAAAAATATATATTATGTGGAATTTTTTTATTGAGAGTTGAAAATTCAAAACATAGTAAAGTGTCAAGTTCAGCACTGTTGATCAGCCAAAAAAAGCTGAATTCTCACTGTCGAGTATGCCGGAGTCAAGCAGAAACATCAAATTTACTATGTTTTTCACATATAAAACTTGCTTAAATTTAAAACAGGTTTGAAAGTTAACCCAAAAGCAAGGCAGTTTTGTATGCTCAAAATTAAAAAAATACAACATAAGTTAAAAAAGTAAATAAATGGGAATGTGTTTATTAGTGTTTAAGTTATGCTGGGAGGAGCTGGGAGTGAATTATTTACCATAGTGTTGGTTAAAACGTTAAGAAGCTCTCTGTACTAATCCCCAAGTTAAAGTGTCAAGTGGGTGAGTGTCGAGTGGCGCTCATAGTGTGTCACATATTAATTTAGCCTTAATTCTGAGCCTTTGATTAATTAAATCCAAAACCAATCAGGTGTCAAGTGGATAGAGTCAAACAAAGAAAGTGTCAAGTTTCAGTTTTTTATAA
The DNA here is from genome assembly GCA_014839935.2 of Entomophthora muscae. Classification (NCBI taxonomy): domain Eukaryota; kingdom Fungi; phylum Entomophthoromycota; class Entomophthoromycetes; order Entomophthorales; family Entomophthoraceae; genus Entomophthora; species Entomophthora muscae. The sequence continues at coordinate 30,069 of QTSX02003912.1, read as the reverse complement.
ATTACATATGAAATCTCTTAATAAATTGGGCTTAATTTATGTGGCACCACTTAATCCAAAAACCCAGGAATGACATAATATAAAACAAGTGGGGTATTTGATTAATGTCTATGCCACTAAATCCAGTATAGTGGTGCTTGGGAGCCTAATCAACAACTATGGATACTAATAATAAAAATATAATAGTAAATAATAAATTTTATGTAAGCGCATATGTATTTTAGTAATAAAATTAAAATTTGGCTTAAAAAGTGTCAAACTGATCACTTTTTGGTTTAGAGTGTTAAACACAGGTTTTTTTTTATTTCTATTAGTAAATTTACTTATAAATTGCCCCTTAAATTGGTATTTTAGCTAACCAATTTATTAAACAGAGCCAAATTCAAGTAAATTTAATCTTGTTTTTTGGTTTTGAACCCCTAAATTACTAGTAAAAATTAGCTTAAAATTGGTTAAGCCAAAAACACTAATAGATTCACATATGCGGCACTCAACTCCCTGGTACTTGGCACTTTGTCAAGTACCAGGGAGTCAAGTTTAAGGGAGTCAAATTTACCACAGTTGCCGTCACATGCAGAACTTGAGTTTGGCTTTCTTCTGTTGGGCAAGAATAGTTTTTAGAATCTGAATCCTTAATTTTCCCTTCAGAAGAAGGGCAGGGTTTGTCCAGTAATCTTTCCCCTGCAACGAGGACTTTTCTAATTGGCTGCAATTAATGAGGGTTTCTGATTTTCTGTGGAGTGGAACCTGGGACCTGGGTGGGTGGCTGGAAGCCGGCTGGGACTCAGAGGGCAAGCAGGTGGGCAGGGGGCTAGCGGGTGCCTGGCAGCGGCCTCACTGGCGGCTGGCTGGGCAAGCGGGTGCCTGCTTGGATGATAAATTATTCTGGTGTTGTCCAAGTTCCGTTTTGCATTTTATTTTCCCCAATTAAAGGGGGAATGTTGTGATCTGAGGCGCGGCACAGAGTCACAACGGGAATCCTAGCCTTAGGATTAGGTTCATACTAAGTCTTGGTTGGAATGGCAGGGAAGGCTATGCAATTACCTTGTAACCCTAATTAAATAATATATGCTAGATGTGGCTAGAGAGGCGCCAACATATGTGGAGACAAAAAGACAAAAATGTGAATAGAACTTAAATTTTATTGGGTATAAAGAATGAGATTATATACTGTGTAGCTTTACTACAAAACAGTACATGGCTGGTAGGTTCACTTGCCACAAGCATGAGTTGGGCAAGTGAGTTGTGCAGAATCAGGAAACTTAACAATTGAATTTCCCAAATTGGAGCCAGCCTCATTTTGAAGGGCAAAAGCAAAAGAGAGATATTTTTCCTCAAAATAACCCATCAAAGGCAAAATCAAAACATGATTAATGGCAGCATTCACAACATTGTCCCCCTCTAGATTGGCCTTAGGGGGTGGTACTTGAGGAGGAACTTGGCTTGCACATGGGCAAACAGTTGACCACTGGAGAGGAGTTTTACAGTATACTCTGATCCACGCTTGAAGGTCACTTCCAAGGGCCCAATCCACAACAAGAGTAGGTTATGATTGTGTCCTCCTACTATATGCTGATAGTAAAGAACATGGTCCCTAATGTTGAACTCAGGCAAGGGAGATCATCCAGCATTGTCAGGAGAGAGCTCAAGCATCTTGGTCTTATATGCGGACGTGTAGGCAGTGGCCTGAATATCAATGATTTGGTTGACTAGATCTTTGATATGGTTGTCAGGATTCATGGCCTTATCAGAGGAGAGCAGGGGGCCCCCAATAGCGGCAGAGTGGTGGCTTCACAACCATGCAACATAGCAAAAGGGGAATATCCAGTGACACAATGTTTGCTAAGGCAATAGGCAAAGAGAACAGCAGGTAAGTATAGATCCCAGTTGGCAACGTCAGAGTAAGTGAGTTTCCTCATGATATAAACCAGAGTTTAATTTGCGCGCTCAACCGCCCCATTGGTGAAAGGATTATAGGGGGCAGAGAAAGACTGGTGAGTCCCCAAGGTGTCACAGTAGGTTCCTGTAAGAGAGGGGGCTAGACTAACAAAGTCTGGCTCCCATCCTGGTGGGACCAACCACCAGGATGCCATCCAGTGCAAGACTGGGATAGCTGCTTTAAGGGGCCTCCCAAAGGAGAACAGATGTGAAAGGGAAGGGAAGGGAAGTATGCATCCAAAGCCATGATCATGTCTCCAGTAAGTAACCACAGAGAGTGATCCCAAGTGGAAGGGGCCTCTGCATTTGACTCAGGGATTTTGCGCAAGGGGGAAGGATTGTCCAAGTCAGAAGAAGGAGTTTCAGTAGTAACAGATTCTAAAAGTGGCAACAATTCTTTAAGATGGGAAGACAACCAAGAGAACAAACCATAGGATCCTGGTTTGATGGGAATCTGGGTGAGATGTTCAATTACATTTACAAACAGACCAGGAATAAACTCAGAAGATTGAGAAATTAAGGAAAGTTTGCTCCAAAAGACAGGGTTTGAGGACCAGAACAAGAAGGAAATAGGCACCAGTATCCACATAGTCATTTTGTACCAAGGTGACAACATGATTTCAGCAGTTGCCCCTTTTTTCTAAAACTACTGGGCAGACGGACCAGGTGCACAGGTAAATAATAGGAAATGGTCCAAATCAATATACTTGGAACAATTCCCAACAAAAAACAATGGGCAGGTGGGCCAGGAAAAACGGGGCAGAGACAACAGCAGGTGTTGAACTAATTACCTTTATTATTAAACAAACTTTAATAATACAAAAAGATTTGCAAAGTCAGGAGTTTATTCAACAATTGGAATTGGTAAGCAAGGGACCTGACAGCCCGTGCTTTCATTTTATGCAAAGGGGGGGTGATAGGACAGAGGGGTTATGAAAGGGGCTATTGGAGTGCAATCTAAAGGGGAGCCTATTAAAGAGTACTAGACAATCTTTTCTTGGTTTGAGATCAAGAAAAATAGGGGCCGTGGACCCAGATGTAAAACTCAGTCCCCCAATTGGCTAGGAGCCTTCTGAGGACTCAGGGTGTGCATTTCCCCTAATGCCTTCCTCTGATGTCTTCATTGGAGAGCTTTGGAACCCAATTATTTTGGACCAAGGGACTTCTGGGCCAGGGGAATTGGCAGCCTGGGACACCACTGATTGCTGGATTCAATACCTGATTTCCCCGGGCCGCAGGTTAGGCTTTTCTGGATTCATTTGGCCCGCATTTTTCTGTTGGCCTGCTAGTTGTTTCAGGACCAGGCAACACCAGGACAACAAACAATCTAGCTGAATTAATGTCTGCTCCGCAGTTGGAGGGGACTCCAAAGGAGAAGTGGGAACTTCAGCCGGAAAAGCCAACACAAAGCGTTCATCCACTGTGTGGGCCAAGTCCTTCAGGTTTTGGAGGGGTTTTGCCTGCACGCGGGCCACTTTTTTTGATGGTCTGGGAAATACATCCCAATCCAGGGCCAAAGGTGGGCCACAGAACTTTACAGTTCCATCATGCCAGGAATTATCTGCCCAAGCAAGAAGGCTAAAAAACCAGGAAACCTTTATCAAAATTAACCAAGTTAACAGATTTAAATCAAACAGTCAATTGGAAATGGGTTACAGCTGATCCAGTCTGTCAGCTAAAACCAGTTCCTCCTTGCAAATTGACGTTGATAAATCAGCGTAATTTGAGAGTCACCTGATATAAGCTTGTTAATCAGCATGGTTGTCAGAAACTGATCACACAATGGTTCTTTGCAACCTGGACCAGATACTTACTTGAAAATGTGGAAGGAATAGGAGGTCAAGACTCAGGTGGTATTGCTTAGTCAATTTTCTGATATATATTGAGTAGTTTTCACTGTTTCAACTCTAAGAGTTGAGTCCTCCTAAAATTTTACTCAATAAAAATCATTTATCCCCAGTTCTAATTTACTTTTCAAATGCATCCTGTGGTTGGGTTGTTACAATATATTCCATACAATTTAATTCTCAACCAAATCATTTCTGAAAGATGGGGTCCTGCAGTTGGAACTTTGTTGTTGGTGCCGCCCAATGTTAATTTTGCACAGCCAATTTTGAAGCTCCCTCCATTCTTGAAACTAAAAATTGTGTTGCCTCCCAATGTCCAGATTTTTATTCTGAAGATTCATTGATGTTGTCTCAGGCCATTTATCTTGTGCTACTTTGGTTAGGATTAATTGTTCTGCTTAATCCTAGTATTACAATTGGAAATTTTACAAAGAGATTTTTGAAGCCACATTGGTGGTTAATCATTAATTCTATGTGGATTTGGGTGGTAATTCCCCATCACTTAGAAACAGCTTCATACTATCCCGCAATTTCTGTCACACAAGGCTTCAACAACAGAGGTTACTAACTGGGCGTTGAAGTTAGTCCCATTGTCAGACAACAACACTTGAGTACAACCATGGCAAAAGAATACATCTTGCAGCAGAAATGTGGCGGTTGTCTTAGCCGTGATGTCCTTTGTAGGGCAAGCCTCTACTCATTTGCTAAAGTGATCAATAGCAACCAGAATAAAGCAACACCCAGAACAAGAGTGGGGAAGAGGACCTACCGCGTCAATGCTAACAGTGTGAAAGGCATGTTGAGGGGGAACTAATTTGAACTTGTGAGCAGCAGCTCAAGGTCATTGGTGCTGACAATCATGGCAACTAGCAATGGCATCTGAAATCAGCAAGCAAAGATTTCCACAGAAGTAGTTCTTCTGGACCAGGAATAAGCCTTGGCAACTCCTCCATGTCCTGTCTCCTTATGATCTTGAAGCACCACCAAAAGGTGAAGACTATGCCTTACATAGGACAAGTAGTGGTCTTGTACTTTCTTGAAAAGCTGATTGTCACAAATGAGTGTGTCTTCAGATAATTTATAAAGGGCAACTCAAACTTCTTCTGTCTTGTTCTCCCACAAAGAAGGATATCCAATTAGTTTGTACAACCTGTCAGCCTCAGCAGGGTGTAGAGCAAGGATGGGCATTCTGGACATTCCATCAGCATTCTGATGTTGAATCCCGGGGTGGTGCAGCACAGTGAAGTTGTACCCTTGCAGGCAGAGAGCCCATCTAGCTAGCCGTCCTTCTGGTTCCTTAAGTTGTTGTAACCATTTGAGCAAAGTGTGGTCAGTGACCACAGTGAAATGGGTGCCATACATGTAATGGCAGAACTGTTTGACAGAATTCAGCACATCAAGGCACTCTTTCTCTGTTACACTGTAGTCCTTCTCATGCTTATTCAGGTCACAAGAGGTATAAGCCACAGAGTGATTCACACCTTCATCATACAATTGCGCCAAGATAGCTCCAATGTCCAGGTCACTAACATCAGTATATAGGATTAATTCCTTATTATAGTCAGGATATACTAGGATATGGGCCTCCTTAAGTTTTTGCTTAAGGGTCTCAGGCCTGTTGCTGGCTGGCAGTTCATTTGAAAGGGACATTAAACAGCAGCTGGACCAAGAGTTTGCTAGTGTCAGCGAAATTGGGGGTGAATTGTCTTTAGTATTCCATCATGCCCAGAAAGACTTGAACTTCTTGAAGTTTGGTGGGCAGAAGCATTTTTTCAATGGCCTCAACTTTCTTAGCCATGGGGAAATTCCTGTCTGAGTCATTCATGTCCCAAGAATTCAAGGCGTTCCTTGAAGAAGGCACACTTAGATGGTTTTAACTTAAGACCAGCTTCTCAAATCTTTATAAACACTTCCTTGAGATGGGCCAAGTGATTGGTGAAGGTGGCGCTGAAGACAGTTATATTAACTAAGTACACTAAAACACACAAGAGCTTAAAATCACAGATAATGGAATCCATGGCTTGTTGGAAAGTAGCTGGAGCATTGCAGAGTCCTTGCAGCATTTGAGTGGGCTAAAAAAATCCTTTGGAAGTGATTATTGCAGCCTTCTGTCTATCTTTGGAAGAGAGATTAACTTTCCAGTACCCAGAGGCTAGGTCCATAGCAGAGAAGAGCTTGGAGCCCCCAAGGCGGCGGAGAGCATCATCAATGTGTGGTAAGGGGTAGGAATCCTTTTTGTTAAAGAGTTCAATTGTTGGTAGTCCATCACAATTTAATGACCTCCATCTCTCTTTTTTGGTATGAGCAAGGGGGTCATGGTCTTTGGGAAGAAGAAAGTAGACCAGCGTCTAGAAGTTGTTTGAGATCTTTAGACACCTAAGCGTCCTCTACACAACTGTGACAATCAAGTTTAGCGCAGAAGGGGGGAGCATCACCAGTGTTGATCTGATGAATGACACCTTTATTGAGACTGTAATCAGTGCTGTCTTTAGAAAAGATATCTGAAAACTGATCTAGTAGGTCAAGCACCTCTCTCTGTTGAACCAGGGATAGTTGTGGGAAGTCTTGAGCAGTGAACAAGGATAAGACTTGGGGTTAGTCCTCAGGTAGATTAAAGTCCTGGAACATACCAAAGGGTTTAGTGATAGGACGTCAGGGGCATTTGACAACTTTTCATAGCCAACAGCCTGTTCTATAGACACATGTATGGGGAGAGAATTTAAGTTGGCAACCAGCAATTGAACAGGGTCTTTATGAGAGACATCCAAGATTCCTGGACAGAGATAGGGTTTGTTGCGGCCTAGCAAGGGAGGAGAGTACAACTCCAGGAACATACACTCAGGTAGCTCATATGATATATGAGAGTCTAAGATAGCTTGGGATCCAGGAGGAATAGTCACAGCAGAGGTGACCAGGAGAGGAACCCCCTCACACACAGGACAAGCCATAGGAGGGCACTTCATATTAGATGAGTGGGTACGGTACTTTAGAGTGAAGATACCAGTGAGATATTCTAATGAACACATCTTGAGGCGCTTCCCTGTGACTTTGATAGGCTCCTCAAAGATCAGAGGGACTTCATATCCTAAGATAGAGAGGTAGCCGTCCTTTAAGTTGATGATCCCATTGTATTCCCTAAGGGATTGAGTACCAACTAAGAGGTCATAGCTCTCATTCTCCAAGACAACAGCAGGCACAGCCAAGAGTAGTTTGCCAAACCACATAGGAAGAGCAGAATAAGCTCCTATAGCGCAAGTCATGGATAACCCAGCTGTGCTATACAACTGGTGATAGTTGAGGTCAGGGGCAATCTTGAGCTTCTTAACAAGCTTTGAGGAGTTAACATTAACTGGAAATCCAGTGTCCAAGATGGCCTTAATTTTCACCTTCTGAATAGATATCTCCACATGAGTGGTAGTAAGACCAAAGGGAGAGAGGACAGCCAGAATGTCTTGGGCTTCTACCAGCTCTTTCTCCCATTTTTTGATCATGAATCTTAGGCCTGGGAACTCCTTATAGACCATCTGGAGAGGAAGCAAGACTGAGATATTTTTAAACACAGTGTCAGCAACTTCAGCAGCTTCCTCAGAAGACTCAAAAAGCATGTGGGATCTCTTGGCTTGAGTGAGGTATGGGCAAGAGACAACCTCCTTGGTTTCAGGCAGAGGCTTGGTGGTTGTTGTAGTTTTCCCAGTAGCAGTTTATAAGGGACTGCAATAGTTTTGGGGACAGCAAGGAAAGGGTACCCATAGGCGTTGGGATCTTTCATATCTGAATTGTCCATGTCAGATTCAGCAGAGATGCTGTGGAATAACAGCAGGATGGGAGGAGCTTCAGTTTCAGCAGACTCAGAGTCAGCAATGGAGAGGGGGGTTGAAGAAGACTGGTATGAATTGTCAACCAAGAGTGTCTCCACTTCTAGGTTGACTGTTCTTTTCCCAACTGCTCTTTGGGATCAGCTACTTCAACCCAAGGATTGGTGCAGACTTGGGAATGGTGACCTATCTGCTCACAGTTATGACAACCTTGGCGTTGAGGAGGATTATGTGAGTTCATGGTGAGGATAAAAGGGCCACGTGAAGACAAACAAGAGTTAAAGGCGGCACAATTCTCCCGCACAACTGCTCCAGAATGGGTAAGGTGAATATCCTGCAACAGTGTCTTTATGCTATTCATAGAAGAAAGCATGGATTTATGAGCTTTAAAGTGAAGACACAAAAGCTGGTTAACCTTGAGGACTTGAGCGCAAGCCATGTACACTTCATGGGCTGTCAATTGACGGCTTGTTATCAGTTGCTGTCCTTCCATGTAGAATCTGTCTGCAAACTCAGCTAGTGTCTCTTTAGGCTTGAAAGCAATGTGCATAAAAGCGTCCTTTTTTTACTTCCAGGCTAAGGTCACCACCAGACTTGTCAATCAGAAGCTGCTTCATATCTTCCCACGTCTCAATGGTGGGCAGATCTGGCACTACTACCTCTTGACAGGTTGGGTGCAGACAGTTTATAATGTTTTCCTTCTTAACCTCATCTGAAGCTCTTCTCATGGCAGTTTAATAGATAGTTAGGAAAGCTGCAATGGTCAAGGTTTTGGGGTCAAAGACTTGCTTAAAGGTAGGCTTGAAATGTGCTTCTGGAGTCAGCCACTATTGTTGCTATTGAGTACATTTATGCACAGGGAGAATTCTTCTTTGAATTTGGAGGGGGGCTTTCTTGCCCATAGCTGGCAAACACTTTCTTCAAGAGTAGTCAGGGTCTCAGAAAAGCGGACACCTGTATTAGTAGCTAGGTTGGTCTGCCACTCAGTAACATCTAGGCATTGGCCCTGTGCAATTACTACTATGGAAAGTTCAGCCAGTTGGGAGGTAAGAGACAGACCCACCAAAAGGTAAGGAGCAAACCTGTCATTCACTGAATCAATTAACTCACTCATTTACTGTATGTCTTTATCAAGCTCAGAGTGGTCTTGTTTAAAATGGTCAACCTCATTAGCTATAGCTATAGCTATCAACTCTCTAGCACAGTGAATGTGAAGAGCTCCTGACAAGCCAGGGCAATAGCCATCTTCATCAGTAACCCCAGTTAGACTAACAGCAGATGCCATCATCTCATGCAAGGTAGCAACCTCTTGTTGTAAGTCAGCAACTTGAGTTGTCAGAGCAAGCACTTGGGGATCTGGCTGAGGGGCTTTGGTAGGGCAACCCTGACTGCAGGTGAACGCTCTTAACTCTTGAATGGCATTCCATAGTCTCTGCTCTCTATCTGCCAAATCATCAGAGGGAGGAGAAGGCAGGGCATATGGTTTGGGTGTAGACAATCCATTCACTTGAGTCTGGAGTTTGGCAATGATAGCAGCAATAGCAGCCCTTTCTTGATTGAATTTTTTGTCAAGTTTGTGGAGGCCTTTTTCAGCAAGGGCTGCTACTTGCTGTAATTGACAAAGGAGTAAGCACTGAACTCGTTGATCTTCTACACAAGTTGTTCAAAATTGGTGAGATAGGTGTTCAGGGTGGAATCTATTTGGGTGCACCAGGGCTGTTCCAAATGGTGAAACTTGTGTAGACGCTCTCTGACGTACTCAGGGATGTACTGTCACATTTGTTCAATGGAATTAACCAAGAGGGTTTGGGAGGTGACAGAGTTGCGCTGATTGTCTGATACCAAGGAAAACATGGAGTGAATCCACTACTGGTAGGCCGCAAACTGATCCCAGTGATGAGTGACGACGGCTTGTAGAGATGAAATCTCCTGAACATGGAGCCCCAACACCATGTGATGATGGGCTAAGGCAGGTTGTACAAAGGATGACAATAGGTGTTCAGCAGAGCCAGCTGCTGAGAGGAGATGCTGTGGAAATTGTGGAGCCATAATCAATTCATAGTATTCTTCCCGGCTGAACTGAAGCTGGAGGTGAGGGATGGCTCCATTGCGGGCTAACCCAAGGGCTACTGCCATGACTTTTTCCAATTCAGGGGTACACAAAGGGTCAGTCACTAGGCAGGATCATTCCCAAGGTTCAGCACAGTAGGGACAATAGGCAGGTTGGCAATGTCTTCTTCAATAGGAGGACTGGTAATTTCAGGCAAAGTTGGCTCTTGTATGGGAGGAGTCAAAGGTCCTGAAAATGTGGTTGCAAAAGGGATAACCAAGGGGCTTACAGCCCCTGTAGTGAGAACCATTTTTGTTGTGATCTGAGGCGCAGCACAGAGTCACAATGGGGAATCCTAACCTTAGGATTGGGTTTATACTAAGTCTTGGTTAGAATGGCAGGGAAGGATATGCAATTACCTTGTGACCCTTATTTAATAATATCTGCTAGATGTGGCTAGAGAGGCGCCAAAGTACATGAAGACACAAAGACAAAAATGTGAATAGAACTTAAATTTTATTAGTAGAAGTGACATGGAATATCTACTGTGTAGCTTTACCACAAAACAGTACATGGACAGTAGGATCACTCACCACATGCATGAGTTGGGCAAGTGAGTTGCACAGAATCAGGAAACTGAACAATTGAATTTCCCAATTTGGAGCCAGACTCATTTCAAAGGACAAAAGCAAAAGAGAGAGATTTGTCCTCAAAATAACCCATCAAAGGTGAAATCAAAATATGGTGAATGGCAGCATTCACAACAGGGAAAATCCTGATTAAATTGTACATTTTTGACCGGAATTTCCTCTATTTTTCCCCAGTGTTGCACTTCAGTGACAATCTGGTTTATGTCAGGAATATTCCTGACAGGTCCTCTGAGCCCTCAAAGAAAACCAATTCATTGCCAAACTATCAAAGTGTGATTTCTTCTTGTCTGAACTCCCATTCCTTGGTCATATTATCAGCAAGGACAGAATCAAACCAGACCCAGAAAATATACATGTCATAACCAAAATACCAGCCCCCAGGAATAAAAGCAAACTCTTTACCTTCCCAGGCATGGTAGTGTGACCATATGACAGTCACTGTTGAGTATTTAGCCAAATAAATACTCTAAAATATAATGTTGTTCTATTTTGTTGTTTATTTCATGTAGATAGGTTTGACTGGAATTCTTCAGATGAAGATTTCTGGAAACTTGGTATCTTCATTAAATAAAAGAATAGATTGTGGGTAGTTATCTAGGTGAGGCTAGCTAGTAAAATTGAGTCACATTTGGCCAAAGCAATCTTGGGGACTAGGCGTCTCAAAATCAATTTATTTAACTGGGAGGGTTAATTAATAAATTCATGGGAATATAATTAATGAGGATTTAATTAGATTGTTTAATTGCCTTGACAGTATCAAAAAGTTTGTTTAAGGTTAACCATAGGTAACCCCCCAATTTTGGGTTAAAAGCGCTGTTTTGGCAACTTTATTAGGTTAGAAGCACCGCTGTGTTGCCTAATTGATTTTTAAAGTGCCAAGGCGCCGCACAGTGAATATTTCAGGCGCTGAGGCGCTGGACCGCCGCCTGGGAAAGTTCCTGGGTGCCGCAGTGGCGCCTGATTTGAGTTTCAAAGCAATTTAATTGGGGTTTAACGCAAAAAACTATTAAATGCAAAGATAACTAAATAAAGGCAATGATGTCTAGGGTATTTTAGGCTTGATCAGCTGGTTCTCAATTGGAATGTTGATAGCTGAGTTTTGGAATGTGTGTAATCCACAGGGTTTTGGCGCCAGGAGCTGAGAAAGCTCCATGCCAAATTATTACATTGAGATGAATGGTGTCAGGTGACTCTTTCTTATTGTAGGTTAATTCTAATAGGCTGAGAATTACAGGGGATCTTTTAGGGAAAGATCTAGGTTTGGATGACTCAAATTTCATAGAGCACGTGATATGAATCATAGGTTAATTCAAGAACCAGAGGGGGTTTCAGCCAAAAATGCCCTGAATAGTATATAAGCAAAAACAGCTGTTGTAAATGTGCTAAATGGCAGGGTTAAAAGGGAGAAAATTTAGAAACTATATAATATTCTTTATTGAGAGATAATAATTATATAGTTGGTGTGAATCATGGGTAACAGAAACATGATTGTTGATCACATGGTTGGATGGAAGAAGGAGGTGGCTTGATCCTGGTAATGAGCCAAGCGCCAAAACAAGGTATCTACCGTAGGGGATCAGCATTTGTTCATGTTGTTGGATTTGGCATTTGAGTTGAATTCTTAGTCTGGCTTGAGTGACCAGGTAATTGGATTGCAGGTCACAAACCCACTTACTTGGAACCTTGCTGGCGGGTTGAGCCTGCTGTTTTGACCCCCCCCCCAACTGAAGGTTGGTCTCCCCTGGGGGTAGGTTGTCAGGGAGGTTGTCAGGAGCCCGGGCGCTGTACTGAACTAGCTGTTGTTCTGTGGTGGGCAGGGTGGTTTTGCGTTGTTTTTGTCTTGCTTTGAAGGGTCTCAGGCAATCATAGTGGAGGATTTTGTCCTGTTTGCACTTCCTGAGTCCTTGCATGGGATAAGTGTTATTTTCAGTTACCTTTAGGATAATTGCTGGACCTACTTTTTTGGGTTGTAGTTTGCTTTTATCAACCTTCATGACCCAAACTTTGTCACCAAATCCATGTCTATCTTGGATGGGGACAAATGTTTTTTGCATACTGTGGTGCAGGGTGCCACTCCCTAATATTGCCATATTGGGACTGAATCCTTATTTAGAAAAGTATAAGGGGAACTACTGCCCTTTTTTGTTATTACCATTGGAAGGTAACCCTCCAAATTACAAAGTGTCTTTTCCGATTATAGACCAACTGACGCACCTGCAGCTAGCTGCAGATGCGTCAGAGAGCAACCCATCAGAATGGGTTTTCATATGGCAATTAGTGATCAATTGGAGCATCTGTGGCTAGCCGCAGATGCATCAATTGGTGACCCATCAAAAGTGGTTTATCATATGGCAATTAGCAACCCATCAACGCATCTGCGGCTAGCTGCAGATGCATCAATTAACAACTCATTGCTTGCGCCCACTATGTAAATTGGTATACTGATCTTCTGCCCCTCTTTCTGCCAAAACGGGGACCCAAAGAGAGATTATTCTGAAACCCTATTCTACACTCTATTCCCCAGAGACAGCCCTACTATGTGCTGTGACCACCTGACTACAGATCACATTCCCAAATGTTCATTTCCTGCCCAATCCAACCCATTTCTTTCTGAATATTCCCCAGTATGTTTCAGCCCTCCAATAATAAGCTCATTGTCTGAAAGTCTAGGCCCTATTCAGCATGACTCACCCTTTCTTTTCCCTTCTCCCCTCCAAGTATAAAAAGACCCCCAAGAGGTCCCCAATAAACAAGAATTATCACCAACACAACAATTGACTTACAAATCTTAGCATACTTGCAGAGCCCAAAAATAGAGGTTCTGTTGAGTAAGAATAATTTAGTCCTGTTGTGTTTCCAGTTGCTCAGCTACTATCAAGCCATCCCTACAAACCTTGAGCACCACACAGACACTTGTTTTATTTTTCTGTTTGCTTACTGCTGGCCTCTATAACTTGAGGGTCTGAGCAAAGGGGACTTTCCTTGGAATTTACAGCTTGGGTCCTGTCAATGCTTGAATGATATTGGGCTGTGTGCTGTATATTAACTCAAAAGGGCTTTTTCTGGTGGATCTATTCACCTGGGTTTGTCACACAAGTAGTGCAGTTAATAGCTGCTTATACCAGTCTTCAGGTCTCCCAGTGGTAAGCTTGGCTAAGGCTTGCACAAGGCTGCCATTTAGCTGCTCTACATGTCCATTGGCCTGCAGGTGGTATGGTGTTGTCACAGTGTATTTGACCCCATTTTTAGCGAGGTATACATTGGTGTCTTCAGAGGTTAATTCTTTCCCTCTGTCAGTTATCAGGAGTTCTGGCTTTCTGAACTTGATGATTATTTCTCTTCCTATAAACTGCTGTACGTCATTGCCAGTGTGCGCCTTTAATGCTTGGGATACTGGCCATTGTGTAGCAAAGTCTATAGCAGTGATGATATATTTCTTATCATTGTGTTTTCCTGGCATGGGGCCAACAATGTCTAGGGCCCACACCTTGAAGGGTAGTTGCGTGTGGATGGGTAGTACTGATTTTGGTGGGGTTTTGCTTTTTGCAAATTTCTTGCACACTTCACATTGGTCTTAGTCTTCTTGCACATCACATTACAGGGTTGGTCACCAGGCCTTGTGTTTAAGGAAATCATATAGGTTGCGGCTCTTGGTGTGTCCTAGGTCTCTATGATATCATAGGGTGGTGTTCACTTGCTGGTGTGTGGGGATGTAAGGGATGGTAATTCCATTGGACATTTTTGGTGTAAGGTTCCATATACGTCATCAAATAGGTGACATTCTTGCAAACTGTTTCCTTTGTTATGTTGGTTGTGGCAGGGGGAAACTTTGTCTTTTGTTTGTAGTACTAGGAGAGGCCAGTCTGGGTCAAGCCCATTTTCTCCCCTTGAAGCACAGACATACAGGCGGGAAAGGGCGTCTGCCATGGCAAGTTCTGGACCAGGTTTGTATTGTTTGAGCATATTAAATCTCTCCAAGAGTTCCATCCAGTGGGCTTGACAGAGTGATAGATTTGCTTGATTTTTGAAGTATATGAGCAACTTGTGATCAGTCAATGCTGTGAATTCTTCCTGTTGTTCTAGATAACAACACCATTTGACTAGGCAGTGTACAATGGTCAGCAGTTCTTTGTCGTGGATAGGTTATTAACACTTGCCATCTGTCAACTTTTGTGATTCATAGGCTATGGGCAGGAAGTCATCATTAATATTTTTTATTTGTAGGACTCCCCTAATGGATGCATCTGAGGCGTCAGTTTCCATTTGGTATTCCCTGTCACGTTTGGGGTATTGCAGGATGGGAGCTGTCGTGAGTTTCTCTTTGAGATGTCTAAAACAGAGGTCACATTTGAGGGGTCCACACAAACTTGGATTTGGCGCCAGTTATGGCGGATAAGGGGCATTCAAGATGCCACAATCAGGTATGAAGCGGCGTACATAGGCCACTATCCCCAGGAAGATATGGAGTTACGACTTATCCTTGGGTGGTGGCATCTTGCAGATGGCCGGTATCTTTTTGACTGTTGGGTTTGATGCCGTCTTTTGAGACAATGTGTCCCAGGAAAGGCAGTTGCTTGCAGAAGAACTGGCACTTGGAGGATTTGGCCAGCAGCTTGTGTTGTGCCAGGGTAGCAAAGACTGCCTCTAGGTCTTTGTGGTGCTGCTCTACCAAGGTACTATAGACAATGATGTTTTATAGGTAGACTAAGGCATGCTTGCCTATGTGTGAGGCAAACATCTCATTCATGAAGGTCACAGAGGTTGAGGGGGCGTTTGTCATACCAAAGTTGAGTACCACACACTTGTATGAGCCGTATTAAGTGTGTAAGGCTGTCTTGGGAATGTCTTTCTCCTTAATACAAATCTGATTGTAGCCTGCAGTTAGGTCAATCTTGGAGAAGACTGTGGCTCTACCCAAGGCGTCAAAGAGGTTGTCAATAAGTGGTAGTGGGTAACAATTCTTGATGGTAACTTTGTTTAGGGCTTGGTAGTCTATGACTAGACGCAGGGTACCATCCTTCTTGGCCACAAAGAATACAGCGGCCCCAAAGGGAGATTGTGAAGGGCGGATAAGTCCTTTCTCCAATGCTTCCTTGAGGTAAGTGTGTAGGGCATTGTCTTTGTTTGGGGTCAGGCAGTAGATAGGTTGTGTTTTGGGTACAGCTCCTTTGAGATGGATGGAATGTTGGATGTGTTATTCTGGGGGTAACCCAGGTAGAGCTTCCTTGAAGATTTCTGGATGGCAGGCCACAATTTTGCAATCCTGAGGCGTGGAGGTATCCTGGTGATCTTTAAAGTGTATGATCTTGTACTGGCAAGAGTCCCAGTAAATTGCCTTCAGGTTTTCCTTTTTGTCCAGGGTCTCTGTGTTGCAACTGAACCAATGGGGATTCAGTATTTGGGATTAGGGAAGACAACAGTCCAATAGAAAGGACAAGAATGAATAGAATAAGGTATTGTTTATTGTAGAATATTGTGATTAATATACCATATGGGGAAAGCCACAAGGCCACAAGGGGGTAGCATAGTGGAAAGTTCCATGTAAGGTTCAAAGCCAAGGAATAACTTGTGTGGGGATCAACAGGTTGAATTGGTAGTGCTCCTATTTAGGATGAAGTACCCACCATTTGATTTTGCCACCAGATTGGTTCATGTTGTTAGATACATCAAGGGGCAACTCATCAAGTGCCCCCTGTGTATAGTAAGATACATTAGCAGGCAAGTCTGGAAACTTGGTTGCAACACCCCCCTTGCCCCCTGCTTGTTGTCAGACACCAAGACCAGAGTCTGCGGAAGGTCTGGGAAGGTCCACACAAACAGCCTTTGTTTGGGGATGGAGCAGAAGGGGCGCAAGCAATTGTAGTGAAGCTTTTTGGTGTTCCCTTGGGCATTCTCCAGATGGTAGTATGGTTGTCATAAACCGCGGCTATCTTAAAGGGCCCCAAGTGGTTAGGTTCTAGCTTGGCTGAATTGGGGTTGAGGGTGTAGACAGGGTCACCTATGGTGTACCTGGCTTTGAGGTGCTTTGTCCCTCCTTCAATTTGCCTGTGTTCAATTTGACAGGCTTTGGCACGCCATTAATCTAGGGATGGGTTTGTCACTAGGGGAGGTTTTTCAGAACTCTGGACTGTAACTTTCCCTGTTCAACTCCTGTCAGACTGTCAGGCGTCCCAAAGGCCAGGGTGCTGGGGCTGAACCCCGTGCCCCTATTGATTCTTGCTTGTAGGATAAGTAGAGCGGTAGGCAGGTGTTCATTCCATGCAATGTTGGGGTGCTCTTGTGAGAGCTTGGCAACCAGCTGAACCAGTGAGCCATTTAACCGTTCTACACACCCATTGGCTTGCGGATGGTAGGGGGTTGTAACTATACGTTGGAGTGTGTTCTTGGCGTAGTATGCCTTCATGACATGCCCAACAAGTTTGGGGCTGCCATCTGTGATGAGACGTTTGGGCCGCCCAAAGCGGGCCACAATTTCCTTGCCAATAAAGTGGGTAATGGTGGTGGTGTGGTTAGTTGTTGCCCAGGCCACTGGCCAGCAAGTGAAATAGTCAATGGAAGTGATAATGTACTTATTCCCCAGTCTGTCTTTGGGGAGTGGCCCCACAATGTCAAGAGCCCACTACTCAAAGGGTTCCATGGCCTTGATGTGCAGGACAGACTTGGGGGTGCAGGTTTGGATGTATTCTTTTTGCACAGCACACGTGTTTCAAGGAGATCCAAGATGTCTTGACACATGCACGTCCACCAAACCTTCTGTTTCATGATCTCAAAGAGGTTGCACCCTCTGATGTGACCCAGGGTTTGGTGGTAGTGCAATATTGTGTCACCTTGTTGTGTGGTGGGAATATAAGGCGTCTTCTCACCTGTCTCTGCCCAACAGCAGACTTTACCAGCATCAGTGATGGAATGAATTTCATTGTCCTTCAATTTGGAGATGGTTACCAAGTTAAGGCCTTTGTAGCAAGTTGCCTCAGGGCGGAGGTAGAGCATGGGCCAATCTGGGTCCAAGCCATTGTCCCCAGTGATGGACGCTACGTAGAGTTGTGAGAGGGCGTCAGCTGTGACAAGTTCTTTCCCAGGCTTTTACTCAATGCAAAATTGGTAAGGGGATAGACGTTCAACCCATCCTGCTTGGTGGCGTGTCAAGTGGGACTGCATGTTGAAGTATTGAAGTGACTTGTGGTCCGTCAGAACGCAGGGTGGGAAGCTAGTACCTTTCAGGTAACAGTGCCACTTCTCAATGCATTGCACAATTGCCGCCAACTCTTTATCATGGATGGGATAGTGTTGCTCTGAGTTGATAAGTTTCCTGGACTTGTATGCCATGAAGAGGAAAACGCCATTGTCAGTTTCTACCCTTGGCATGCCCCCTATGGCCCTGTCAGAGGCATTGGTCTCAAGTTCATACTGATGGTTTTAATTGGAAAACTGCAGTACTGGTGCTGTTGTGAGTCTTTGCTTCAACATTTCAAAGACTTGATCTCTGGCAGGGGTCCAGTGGAAGCACTGTTTGGTGTTGAGGAGCTCAGTAAGAGGCGCAATAGTTCCCCACAATTGGGAATGAACTTGTGTATGTAGGCAACCATGCCTAAGAATGTCCGCACCTGGCCCACATCAGTGGGGGGGAGGCATGCTGGTAATTGCCTTGATTTTGGCAGGGTTGGGCTTTATCCCTTGGGCAGAGATGGTGTGCCCAAGGAATGACAGCTCTGACTTGAGAAAATTGCATTTAGAGGGTTTAGCTTTTACCTGGTTTTTCCGAAGGGTGTTGAGAACAGCACAGAGGTGTTGGAGGTATGTGGTTTGATCTAGACTGAAGACAATAATGTTGTCAAGGTACACAACCACACACTTTCAATCAGGTCCCCAAATGCTTTGTTCATCAACATGGCGAAGGTGGAGGGAGTGTTGATCATTCCAAAGTTCATGACGCAACACTCAAACAACCCGTAGCGCGTGCGGAAGGCAGTTTTTGCCTCATTCCCTGGTGCAATGCGGACCTGGTTGTACCCTGCAGTGAGATCAATCTTGCTAAAGACCTTTGCACCTGAAAGTGTATCAAACAGGTTGCCAATCAGCAGCAGGGGGTACTTGTTCTTAATTGTTACCTCATTTAGGGCGCGGTAGTCTGTGACCAGGCAAAGGGATCCGTCCTTCTTGGCTACAAAGAAGACTGACGCCCTGTATGGAGAGAGTGAGGGGCAAATGAAGCCCTTATCAAGCGCGTCCACAAGCTGCAGGCAGAGGGTCTCATCTTCCTTTGATGTAAGACGGTATAATGGTTGTGCTTTAGATAACAGTCCTTGCAGTTGTACAGCATGCTGGATCTCCCGGGAAGGAGGTAGTTGTTCAAGTGTCTCATTGAATACGTCCTTGTACTCCTTGAGGAGTGCAGCAAGCGCTGGTAGTGGTGAGGAGGTCAAGGGAGGGACTGCAGATGATTCAGCACGGATAACTTTGACTGAGCATTGGTTAAAGTCTAGTTTTTCCCCCTTGAAATTGTGCAAGCCTGTCTCTGTTATTCTGACAAACACAGTATCATGGAGTAACTTGCCCATTTCCACAGGGTAGATTTGGAACCGCACCCCATTTCTATTGAGGGTGATAACAGATGTATCCCAGTCAATGTAGGGACAGTTGTGCTGAAGCCAGTCAAGGCCAGCAATTATGTTGTGGCTGATCCTGGCCATGATTGGCCCAGAGAGCTTAACCTAGATGTTCCCCATTCTCATGGAGAAGGGTACCGTCTTGTGCGTGATGGCAACTCTGCAGGAGTCAGCTACTTGTACTGCTTTGAACCTGCTGGTCACTAGGTCTAATTGCTGAGAGTTGGCAAACACCTGGTCCACCATAGTGTGGTTGGCCCCAGTATCTACCAGTAATTTGTGGGTGTTCCCATGGAAATGGAAGGGATAAGTGTGTTACTTTATTTGAGGAGTGACTCACTTGTGGTACAGGGTTGTCACTGTGGACTTGGAAGATTTCCAGGGTTTTGACTTCGTGAATATTGTAGTTGCAAGGGTTCTTTGCAAGCAGGGATTGAGAGGATGAGTCAGGTGGGGTTGCAGGGCCTCTCGTCACTACAACCCCCAGGCTTTTCCTGGATCCTTGATCTGCGCAAGCTGAAGCTCCCCCTTGTGGGGGCATTTAGTCCCATTATCCTGCTGACAGGGCTGGCAGCAACCTACTTGATTGTGGCCATTACCAGGTGTTGTACGTGGTTGGGATGGCACGTCACTGATACGGCAGAAGCCCATCAAGGCCTGGTTGTTAGCCTCCACAATGGCGTTGTAGCAGTCATCAATGGAGGTACAGCAACCTATGGGACCCATTTGCAGATATGGGGTTTTAACCTATTGACAATGAGGGTGAGTAGCATTTCATTTCTGTTAGTCACGGCTTTGGGGGCGGCAGCAAGAGCTTGTTGCCAGGTAGCAAGGTACTCAGGAACAGAACCAGTTTGTTTGATTGCTAGAAGAGTAGTCCCCACAACAATGGGGGAGAAGGTTTTGCTGTAGCGGGACTTTGCGGTGTCTCATAATACCGCCCAGGTAACGTCAAGTTCTTGGCTGGCCCAGTTGGTGAACCACACAGCAGCGGGCCCCATGAGGCTAGACGCAGTGGCAACCCACATGGGCTCAGGAAACTGACAGATACGGAGGCGGGTTTCAGTAGATTGAAGCCAACTGACAATGTCGGCCCCTTCAATGCCACCAGCAAAGGATTCTAGCTGAAGGTTGAGCATGTGTTGGGACAGGTCTGACTGGGGCGGGGTGACACTGGCGTCACGCTGCCCAAGGCGGAGCCAATGTATACACTAGTGAGGACTAGTTGGTCTTGATAGATGACATACCTGTCAGGGATGTCCCCCTTGGGGATTGGAAGGAAAGTTTCTTGTTGGGGAGTAGCCATACAGCCCGTACTCTGTCCTTTCTTGGGGGATTTTGTTTTAGATAGGTTCTAAACCTACCGCTGCTACCACTGTTGCAACTGAACCAATGATGATTCAGTATTTGGAATTGGGGAAGACAACAGTCCAATAGAAAGGACAGAATAATAAGAATAAGGTATTGTTTATTGTAGAATATTGTGATTAATATACCATATGGGGAAAGCCATAAGGCCACAAGGGGGTGGCATGGTGGGAAAATCCATGTAAGGTTTGAAGCCAAGGAATAACTTGTGCGGAGATCAGCAAGTCGGATTGGTAGCGCTCCTAATTAGAATGAAGTACCCGCCATTTGATATTGCCATCAGATTAATCCATGTTGTTAGATACGTTAGCAGGCAAGTCTGGAAGCTTGGTTGCAACATTGGGCATAGCTTTTGGGGCCCAGGATGGGCCCCACAGCTACTGCCAGGGCAGGAGTGGTTCCTGCACCTGGTTATTTGCCTTTCAAAGCAAACTCAGGTGCAGGCAAGCTCCTGCCACCTGTGACAGAAATTGCCAGATAGTAAGAAGCTGTCTCCAAGTAGTGGGGAATCACCACTCAAATCCACATGAAGTTAATGATTAACCACCAACACAGCTTCAAATACTGTGTCTGTGAAATTTCCAAATGAGATACTAGGGTTAAGTAAAATTATTAACCCTAACCAAAAGAGCCCAAGATAAATAGCCTGCAATAGAACCAGAGTGTACTCAGCATAAAATTCAGGACATTGAGATAGAACCAGTGTTTCAGCTTCAAACGCAGGAGGAAAAGCTCCAAGATTGACAGGCATTAAATTAACATTTGGCAGAGGCAACAAAAAAGTGCCAACAACAGGGCCCCATCTTCCTGAAATGATTCTGTTCAGAATCAGATTGTACGGGATATACCGCAACAACCCGAGCACAGGATGCATTTTTAAAATTTAAAATTAGAACTTGGGATGATTAATTTTTATTGAGTAAATTTAGAAGGACTCAACTCTTAGAGTTGAAACAGGGAAAATTATTCAATATATATCAAAATTTGACTAAGCAATACCGCCTGGATCCTTGGCTCCTATTCCTTCCACATTGTCAGGTGAGTATCTAGTCCATGTTGCAAAGATCCCTTGAATGAACAACTTCTGATAACCATGCTGATTAACAAGTTCATATCAGGTGACCCTCACATTACGTCAATTTATCAACTTCAGTTTGCAAGGGGGAGCTGGTTTCAGCTGGTAGACTGGAGCAGCCATGACCCATTTTTGATCAACTGTTTGGTTTAAATCTGTTAACTTGGTCAATTTTGATACAGGTCTTCTGGCTTTCTGAGCCTTTCTACTCAGCCAAATGATTCCTGGCATTATGAAATTTACTGTGACAGCACCATGCGCTCAGAGACCCAAATGCCATGGTGCGCAAACTGTTTCTGGACCTGGGTCAGGGGAAGCTTGGGGTCCCGCTTCAAGAGATCAAGTATAATTGGTTATGCCTTGTTGATTTGGGACTTGGGGGCCTTCTTGGGCTTCTTGGCTGTCCCAACCAGGTTCCCCTTGTTCATTAGATTGTTGAACTCCCGCATTATGGTGGCTTGGGTAAATTGCAATTGGCTAGCAATCTGTTCCCAGGACAGACCCTGAAGGTTCAGTGCCACAATTTCCTGAAGAATTTGGGCAGTAATTATTATGTGTTTGGGGTGCTGGGCCAGGAGAGCTAAAGCCTGATTGGCTGTAGGGGGCAGGTTGGGTGGTGGCAGCAATTTGTTCTAAATCAGGGCTGCCATTCTGATTGGTTGGTTGGCAGCTTGTGTGAGGGTGGGTACAGGAACAGGGGTAGAGCTAGACACTAAGTGATTACTGAACAAGTCAAAGTCATAGGGGTTGGAGGTCAGGTACAGGTCAGCTTCCTTGTTACCCGCATCAAAGGATTGGATGTAAATGGGTGCCTTCACATCCTGAGCCTTGCCCCCATTGAAGCTGGCTTGGCTGCTGGTGCCGTCAAAAATGTTGCTGTTAAAAACAATTGTAAAAAACCTAGGATAAAATCACTAAAAGTAGAAATTTTAAAATTTAATAATTTATTTTTATTGTAATCTTGAGTCCATATTTGGAAGGTTTTCAAAACCATTTTATACAAATCAGGAGCCATGAAAATGAATAAAATGCATCTGTTCCAAAATTGGATAGCTGTTGATTGGCTGTTAAACTGTTATTTTTCTATTTTAGGCTGCTCATACTACACATCTTGTGTGACTTCATTTTGTTTTGTGCTTGTGGAATCTTGCTTCCATATTGCTCAAATTTTGTTTCATTTTAGTCTTTCTGTTGGTGCCTCATATGAATCCTGATTAGATTATAATATACTCCAGAACAGCATCCATCCATCTCACTTACTGTGTCAGTTCATTTTATTTGTGGTTTAAACACCACTGCTTGATATTTGCTATAATTTTGTATAATGGGCTAGTGAAATTTTGTTTTTTGTTTAACAGTTCATTTATTAACCAAAAATATTTAAATTATTTGAACCCTGAATTTTGCGCGGCTTGGATTTTGTTCAAATCTGAAATCATTTCATTTAAATCTGAGGTATTTTTGGTTGTCACCATAGCTTTTAAAATTGCTGGAACCTTTTGGATAAATATTCAAACATAATTTGGTAGAAATTCCCAAGCATTTGGAAGGAATTGGAGTAGAGGCCTAAGGGGGAGACGTAACTTTACAGTACAGATGGGGCTGTGGCAGTTACGCTTCCTTGATCAGCAGCCTGAGCTTGGAGTAGCTTCTGGTACTGCTCCTCAACGATGTCAAAGTTCTCATCACTTGTGAAACTCATTGTAAACAAAAAAGCAATAAAAATTCTATTAAAAACAGAAAATCAAAGTATTTCTAGAGTATTAATTTTATTTAAGTGTGTGCTTCTATTTAAGACATCCTCTCAAACATAAATGGCAAATTTAGAAGCACATACATTGAAAATAATGCTTTGGTTTCCTGAATAGATTTTGGTGGATTCACACCTGAAATCCACTATTGCTATTCTGAATCTCAAAAATAATTGATATTTTCAAAAAAATTAGTTGTTTTGTGTTTGAACTTATCACTTTTGTGACTGAACCTCATTTGTTCTCTGTTTGTATCATTTTCCCTACACACCCATTATCAAATTTGATGTAGAATGCTTCAGGATGTGACTGGATTGTGTTTTTTGAATATAGGTTCCATTTGCTTGCTATCTCATTTCTGGGATTCAGTATTTGACTTTAATTATGTTGTGTGATTGACTATTTTTGTTTTTTGGCCCTAGATAAATGGAAGTTTTATTGAGTAAATTAACCTTCAACTGGTTCCAGGTGAAATTCGTTGTGACTGAACCTATGCGTTCTAAACTGAATAACATTAGTTTATCTCAACAGGTTTGAAAACTACTGTACTGGATTTTCTTTTTAATAAATTGCCTCATTAAGTTAGTTTTATTTTGAATCCTCATTTGCCTTTATTGTTCCTCAAAAAATAGTGCTACATAATCAGACGCTGACTAGGTTATTTTCTAAATAAGATTCCTTTGAGCCTAGGAGAGATCATTTTAACAAGAACAAAGAAAGAGCATAAGATAATAATATTAAAAAATGATGCAGGATAAAACAAGATATACCATCCTGAGCTATTTATTAAGTGACATGGTGACAGTTGCTGTTAGGCTATGGGCCAAGTTTAAAGATTGGCACATCGTACTGCATACTGACCGAAGACAAGAACATATTCAGATTTGATTACATATCTTCAGTTGACCAGGCATGTTGCTCTGCAGCTTGAGCTTTCCTGGAATTCATGCGTAAAAAGATCTCCTTTTCATACCCGTTGGAGCGATCTAGAAAATTTAGAAAAATATAAGTACAAAGCATACCAACACCATCCCATCTGTAGCCGGGTTGAATATTGAATCTGTTTGGAGGGGGCGCAGGTCCAAGGTATTTCGGATATCGAGTTTTCTTCTTTGTGCTAGCTGAGAGAAATGCAGCAGAAGGATCGTCCCATCGTGGCCTCTCTTTGAGCTCAGCGTTCATTTCAGCATCGTCAGCGTATCGGGCAAGAGTCTGAGTACTAGCCTTGGCGAGTGCTTCGCGGCGAAGCTGGGCCTGCTCTTTCTGAACATTGCCTTTGTTACGCTCTAGAATGGATTTTTCTAGTTCAGCTTTTTCACGTTCCTGAGCCTCAACTTTTGCCCGCTCATCTTCCATATTCAATCGCCGTCCCTTTGCATCACGATATACTGTCTCAGCATCACGACCTATTTCCTCGGGTTTCATAGCCCTAAGCTTTTTTCGAATCAACATTTCTTGGCGTTTGATATCAGCTGCGACCTGTTCACCTGTCTGAAGGCCAACTCTAGCGCCCGATGCCATCCTTGCTTCTAGACGATCAAAATAGGAACACCAATAAAAATACCTTCATCATCGCTATCCTCTTCCTCCTCCTCCTTATTTTCTTCTTCTTCGCTATCATCTTGAGGCTCATCACTTTCTCCCCCTTTAATGGTAGTCCAGCCGCTCTTTTTTGAAGAAAGAAAATGAGCCTGGACAACCTTTCCCCCCACAAGTATAGGCGCGTCGTCTTCGTCGAATTCATTTTGCCAGACAGCGTCATTATCTTCATCGATCAAAAGCGCTTTGCGTTTCCGCTTCTTTAAAGCAGATTGGTCAGGATTTGAATCTCGCTTTTTCTTGCTTTTCTTTTTAGAGCCTGCTTTTTCATCTTCAAGCCCCGAGCCAGAAAGATACTTTTTGAGAAGGTATTCTTGATGGGAAACTGACATTGTTAATCTTATCTATTTAAATGAGATTTTTTAAAAAAACGAAAAACAATTGGAAACCACCTTGCAGATAGTTTAAACTTATCACTGCAAAGTATACCGTTGGCATTAAATAAAAAAAATCTAAATTAAAAAGAAGTGACAAAAAGTAATTTAAAAACTAACATATTTGGGGGGCCTAAAAAAGTCCTGTTTTAGGGCTTTCATAAATAGAGTGGGACATTCAGTTAACTAGAAGAAAAATTTTCAAGGACTTGTTAAGAAAAGAGCTAGTTGTAAAAATTGTCATAGTAAATAGGTTTGTTCTAGCAACACACGATGTTTACCTAATCTCTGTTGCCAAATGAAGGAAATGTGTAATGAGCCCGACTATAGCTATCTTTTTAGTGTACAGAAGGCTGGTAAAAGTGAATACAAGCAGTCTAACAAGGAGACTAGGCTAGAGCCCTTGATTCCCATCGAATTTGAGTCAAAATCGCAGACTTTAGTTTAGAATTTAAATGATTTCGGACAGTACGAAGGCCCTTGACTAAACATGAAGCCAAATTAATTAGATTTTGTTGAGAAGCTAAGGCTTATATTAGGCAAGCCTCTCCAATATACCAGGAGGAAGTTAACATGCCAGAAAATGATGATAAATGGGTCAAAAAACACCACAAACCATTTTTTTGCCTTAAAAAATTAGGAATCCTCAATGCTGCAAGAACAAACTGTTTTTAAATAATGCGGGATTGTCAAGTCTAACATCTAAAAGTTGCAAGCTGGATTGCAATTCAGCCTGTATTTATCAATCAGAGTTTTCCAGCAATTTAATTAAATTCAAAAGGTTGCAGAATCCCAGCACTACATGTTTAGCCTCAAATGTTATTTGCTATTCTCATTTTTATAGAAAACCTCTATCAGCTGTAAAGAAAGTTTCCAGATCCACACCACACCTTCATTAAGTTCAGCATACTTTTTGGATTTGTGGGGTAGTCACTGTCAGGAAGCCAGGCATAGGTAGATGCATTGGTTGACTCAGGACAGAGTATGGCCGGGCCAGAGGGTAATTCCCACCATAGGATGGGTGCTAACTTGATAATATAGGATACAGATCACCCAAGCAAAGACCAGGGCCCTGAATTGGGCACCATAGTGTCTACTATTCCCGTCAAAGTAATGTAGAGTACTCCAAACAGTTGGATGGACATAGTCTTGGCTGCGGTGGGGGTCTCCATTGGGTGGTCGGGTCGCGAGGTTAAGGGCGGAGTCATGGGAACAAAGTAGGCAGGCAGATAATTATACTTGTCTTTGAACAATAAGGGCGACACCTCAACCCTCTTTTCTTCATGTCCTATGTATTCAGATTCTCTAGTCCTTGCCAAGGATCAGTAATGAGGATGGTCTCCAAGTCGTACTCCGCGTAGTTGGGGTTGGGCAGGTATTCGGTAAAATGCACAGGTCTAAAGGGGGCTCCTGGGGGACAGTATAGTGCCTGGGGAGGGCCGGCAGGTTGGTCTCCAGAGGGGGCAGTTGCCTGATGGTCTACTTGGCCGAAGTTAAGATGGATGATCACTAAGACTAGATAAGGTAAGATTTGTTTAAACCAAAGGTTCATAAAACTTTATTATCAAAAATGACAATATGGTCATCACCATACCGCCAGGGCTTTTATACCATGGGGTTTTGCTTCTTCAATTTTTGCAGGGTTCAGGTTTGCAGACAAGGCACTGGAGGGGCATGTATCTTGGCTTAGAGTCTTAAGGGCGGCAGATCCAGGTTGTGCCTGCTCTGGTAAACAGAAGTAGCAATGCTTTGTTCCGCTGCTACTGTTTACCAGGTCACCTGAGTAGTTCAATTGTACTACCCATTCTGGACGGAAGACTGGCAGCTGCTGGTGGTCATTGGCAGAGTTAGAAGTAGGTTTTGTTTTAACCTCCTTAAGGCAAGCTACAACCTCTGCATAGGTCCAGATCTTTGGTGATGCAAGGTTGGCAGCAATCTGGTGACCATTCGGGGAATTGTCCTTGGGAGACTGGCGGGTCTCGGAGTAACTCGTCAACTCAGGTTTGCAATTTAATGAGTTGGTGGGTTCTTGTACATTTTGTGTGACTCAAGTAGTCTTTGGAGGATTGGGGTTTGACTCCAGGCTCTCCAATGTTGATTTCAAACCTCCAGTATTGACGCTTGGCAGGTTGGCAGGTTGGCAGGTTTCTGTTCCTCCTGTTTGAGGCCATCTATCTCTGGTGGTCCAGGGTTTGACCCAACTGGCAGTTGGCTGGTTTTCTGTCTACTCTGGTCAACATAAGGCTTTCCCTGAGACCCAGGTTTCAATTCCCAGGTTTTTAATACAAGTATTGAAATGTCATTAATGACAGTCACTGTCAAGTATACACTTCTTGAAAGTATATTAAATGAGATAGATGAGAAATTAATGAGATAATGATATTTTATTTGATATGAAGATAGCATGTCATATAGTATCCTGGGACGCCACATATTGCCCATGTACGTCATGGCAGTCATGGGTTCTGTCCAGGTAGTGCTTCTTATAGGATTCAAAATGCTTTATCCCTGTCATAAAAGTTGCAGCAAAGGGTTGCTAGTTTCTATGAATATTTAGTCAGTGACCTAATTCTTAGTACTATACCTGTTGATGGTATAGTGACAGCCTATTAAGGACAGAAGAATAATAAGGTTTATAGACAAAACTGGTATTTATTTAGATAGTGTCACACTTATATAGTGTGAGGCGGGGGAATTACCACCAGAGGCAGGGAGGCACAGAAAGAAGGACTTCCCAAATGGAGGAGAGTGGAGTGGCACAGCTAAAAGTCCTGCGCAAGAGAACAACTGCTTCATTGCGGCTTTCCTTAAGGAGGTAGATATAAATAACTTAGTTGTTCTATTTATAATCCCGGAAGTGAAGCCCGTGCCTTGTGCGCATTTGAAAGGCAAATCAAACACCTGTTTTAGGCGTGTTTTAAACGTCTTTATCACTAGTAGAATCAGGATGCAATAGTGTGATTGCATGATTGTTCCATTGCTTAATCACTAGATGGATGACTTTACGTCTAATCTATTCAGGATCTGCAACATTTCCCTCCACTGGATTAGACAACAGGTTTAAAAATTGCTGGCGTCTCAAGGTGACGGCTATGGTGAACAGTCCCTCTAGAAGAGTCATAAGAAGATTCTTGAAGAAGGTGCAAGTGGTAATTCCAAAGAGGTGCAAGCATACCAGGCCAGTGGAGGTATTGAAGGCAGCAGAGAAGCAAGTAGTCCTGCATGATGTGGACGGCAGCTATCTTGACTTGAGGGTTCACTTAGATCATCTACTGGTGCCTCAGCTGGCCTTAGGGGGGACAGACCCATTGTTTGCTGCGCTGTTCCTAGCTTTGAGTGAGCCCAGGGAGGTGACAGGAACTGGGTTGCAAAAGGGTAACAGTATTCATTGGCGGTTCTCCATGCGGGCAGCAGAAGAATACTTGGAGGATCAGCTGAAGGAATTCCAATTTGAGGGTCAAGGTCTTTCAGTCTTGCAACAGGGGACAGTATCCAACATAGTGAAGTCAGCCCTTCATAATTGGGCAACACCTGGGGTTACCAAGGCTCAGTCAGTCAGTTGGAAAACCTCTGACAACTTTGAGCAACGTCTTTGGCAAGCCTGCCAGGAAGTGTTGAAGTCATACACAGTGGAGGGGACTGCCCATCTGGTGCCAATGGTGATGGCTGGCAACCTTGTTCTTCGAGGAACCAACCACTGTGATACCAAGCGGGAGGAGAACATGGGGGTCTTCCTTGAGTGGGCCTTGTCTGTATTTTATGGGGTGGGTGGTCAGGTCCCAGTAGAGTATGCCCTTTGTGAGAGTCTTCTGTGGGACTGTATCTTCTTGGGGGTTGCCTTTCCTGTGGACATTGGGGTCACTTGTGTGTCTCGCTTGGTGGGGGTTTGTTGCCCAATCCTTGGTCATTGGCTTTATGGATCTGTAGGCAACCAGTTGTGTTTCTTGGCTGTCATTAAGGTGGTAGAACAGTTGGTGCAGTACTGGAAGAGTCTTGTCAGTCTCCAATAAACACCTTGTTCTTTTATTCTTATTCCTCATACTTTGGTGCAACACTATTGCAAACAGGACAACAACCCATGGAATTTTTTAATTAGGCTTTTGTTTTTTTTGGGTTATTGTCCTCATTAGGGCTTACTCTTGGTCACCAGGAGCAGCACACATATACTGAGTGTGTACTCTAGTGATTGATTGCCCAGAATGAGGCTCCTTAAGGGTGTAGGAGTTGGGGCCGGTCTTCTGGATAACTTGAACTGGGCCTTGCCAAAGGAAGGCAAGTTTGGATTCATGGCCATACCCTCTATTGCTGAAGAAGTAGACTGAGTCTCCTACCAGGTAAGTGGGTAAGGCGGGGCATTTGGATGCAGCTTGTTCTAGGTCCTGCAACTTATGGTTTAAGTTTACAGTGTAAGCCTCCAATTGCAAGCAAATAAGAGTTTGAACCAGCTTGTTGAGGTACGCCTCTGGGGATACAGCCAGGCTGGACTTTACCAAGGAATATAGTAAAGGGGGAAGTCCTGGTTGCCGGCTGTAGAGCAGCTGGAAGGGCGGCTTGCCAGTGGCCCAATGGTACCCAATGTTGTATTCAAAGGTGGCCGCAGGCAGGAAGGTATCCCATTCAGTCTCATGTTGATGACTGAGCTTCCAGAGTATCTGGACCAGGCTCCCATTAGTGCATCTACCATGCCAATTGTCTGTGGGTGATAAGGAGTGGATAGTGTCCCACAAATTCCCATCAGTTGGTTGAGGCGGGGGATGATATAACTGGTGAATTTGGTACTGTAAATTCAGAACCTGAACATAAAATGCGGGATTGTCAAATCCTTGGTCCAAATTTTGAATCACTTTTGCGGGCAACTCAGCTGAGTGAAAAGTAAAATATTTAATAAAATCAAACATTTAATTTGACTTTTTTTTGGTTTATTTAAATTGGCAAATTTTGAATCTCTTGAGCAGATAACTCAACTAACAAAAGACAAAACCCAACAAACAAATGT
>QTSX02003911.1:0-45085 GCA_014839935.2 Entomophthora muscae | reverse complement strand
AGATTAAGCTAAGATAAATCTTTCAGCCTAATGTTTATAATAAATATAAGTGTATGTAATTGGATCTTTATTTAATCAATCAAGAAGAGAGCTATATAGTGAAGGAGGGGATTAATGAGAGTCAATAGAACGCCAGGATCCTCTGGTTACAGCCCAACTCCCTCTATTGCTTAGCCCAATATTAAACTAATGATTGGATAATCATCAGTTAATATGAGCTTGGAATACAACCTAAATGATTGTTTGGACTATTTATCATCCAGGGCAAGAGTATCATTGCCCTTTGGTTCACCAAGCTTAATGGATTAGTGTGTGAATATAGTGACGGCTGGTTTATAACCAATCACTTCACAACAGTAACCTTATGTTTAAAGAATTCACACTTACTCCTTTTAATAATCAAGTTTGCCTGTATAATGTGCTCTACAACTTCTGACAGATGGGCATTATGCAACTCCCCATTCAGAGAGAACACCAAGATGTTGTCCATATACACAATGGCACATACACCCAGGAGATCCCCCAAGACTAAATCAATTAACTGCTAAAGCAAGCCGGAGCATTCTTCAATCCAAAAGGTATTACACAGAACTGGATGATACCCTTCTTGGCTCTGAATGCTTTCAACCATTCCTCCCTCTGCAATCCTAATCTGGTTGAACGTGTTTAACAGATCAAGCTTCAAGAACACCTTTGCCTTCTCAACACACCAAGAAATTTGTGCCTCAAGAGGTAAGGGATAGGGGTCAGGAATTGTGATGTTGTTCAAATTTCCATAGTCAACACAAGTTCTAAGAGACCCATCTGATTTTTGGACAAAAACAATGAAGAGCAGATTGACAAAGCCTTTTTAAAGATGTATTCCTTTGCCAACATGCCCCAAGTTCACTCCTCCAAACATGCATCCTCCTTCAAGGTCAAAGGGTAAATGGGAGACGCAATAAAAATCAGATCAATGGTATCCTTAAAGCCAAAGTCAAACTGAGTGTACTTGGGAAGGACCTTACCCCTAGTGGCGTCAAATTCTGCAGACCAGGGCTGAAGGCATGTCAGTAGGTCCAAACTCACAGGTGTAGGAACAGGAACCAACTGGATTGTCTGGGAAGACTGCTCTAATTCCAACATACCTAACAACAGTATACAGATGGATATGCCCAAAGAGTGGTCCACTTGCAGCTCATTTTCCTTTAGCAGGGTCAATACATTATGGTCTTGCCACCAGCTCACTCCTAAGATAATTGGATACATAAGGGTAGAGCAAATAGAGAATCTTGCGGTAAAAAATTGACCTGCAACTATGAATGTCACTGGCTTTTTAAGCTGGAACAAGGGGAACATTTGACAGTTTCCACCCCTAACCAGCATTCCAGGATGATACTTGAGTTGCAACAAATCTGTAGTCTTGACACTCATGAAATTCTTGGGAAGCACCTGTATCCAACAGAATGGCTGGCTAATAGAAAGTTTGACCGGTATCAATGCTACCATAAAACAAGAAGTAACCAGAAGTAGATTTATTTGCCGCAAGTGGTGCCACTTCAGCGGGATCTTGCTTCTCTTCAGTGGTACAGATAGCAGCTAAGGAGGCAGGGTACTCCTGATAATAATGTTATATGATTTCTTGGACAACATCAGGAAGGATGGGACAATCCTGATCAATAGGAACAAGAGGCAACTCCTTAGGCTCAACTACTGACAACTTTGCAGGTACAACATGCTGAAGCATAGCTAACAAACTCTCAAGGAAGGTCACAAATAGCGCTTCATTTACCTTGGCAGGTTTATTCAAGATAGCCAATTGAGACTGGGAAGACGCGCAGGGAAAACAATCCTGACTCTGGCTAGATGAAGCTACCGCAGAACAAGTACCCAAAAACCAAGAATGTGCAGCAGGTTTGGCTTCAATTTCCAGAGCACCTTGTTTGGGAGTTGACGGATTTGAGACCAGAGAAAGAATTTAGTTTACCAGGGCCTCAGTTGTGGTTAACAGGGAATCCCAAACTGCCAGATCCTGGGCAGTCTGGTCAACTGCTAACCACAACGCTGAGAGTTTTTTCACCTCAGGAACATCATAGTACAGCAGTAGGCTAGAAACTGAGGAAGGAATACCAAGAGCAGAGTTGTACCCTGTTGGAAGGAGTACAAATTATGATATACTTTGAGCTCCTCAATAGATACACACAAATTTTTTAACAAAGGGTATAGAGATGCACTCTCAGTTAAAACACGTGGATTGCGCTCCACCGCGGACAACAACCATTCACAAGCATCTTCAGAAACCTTTGTCATCACATGGTAAACTTGGGATCTGTGACTAAAGCTTGAGCCAGAATAAAATGATAATGCTGACAAAACTTCACGCGAAATTTCATCAGTGGGTGGAGTAGGAAAATAATCCAGACGCCAAAATGACATGACGCAACAGAAATAAGAAACAGAGGATCCAGTCTCAACAACTGCAACCAGAGATGGAAACCACAAATTAAATAAAAGCCCAAACTGAAAACTCAGATTTGAATTGATGCAAATAAACATGGTAAATGCAGATATCTTGACGGAGCAGGAGAAAAGAAACACAAATTCATGACAAACTGCTTCCAAAAACTCAGAAGTAGAAGAGTTGAGTAATGTGACAGAAATTACTGGATAATATGAAGCCGTTTCTAAGTGGTGGGGAATTACCACCCAAATCCACATATAATTGATGATTAACCACCAACGCAGCTTCATATATTTTTTTGTGAAATTTCCAATTGTAACTCCAGGATTAAGTAGAACAATTAGTCCTAACCAAAGTAAACCAAGATAAATGACTTGGGAAAGCATCAATTTATCTTCAGCGTAAAATTCTGGGCATTGGGAAGTGACACAATTTTCTGTTTCAAGAATGGGGGGAGGAGCTACAAAATTGGCTGGCATGAAATTGACATTTGGCGGCACCAACAACAAAGTTCCAGATGCTGGGCCCCATCTTCCTGAAATGATTCTGTTCAGAATCAGATTGTATGGAATATACCACAACAGCCCAATCACTGGATGCATTTCTTAAAATAAAATTAGACCAAGGGATAAGTGATTTTTATTGAGTAAATTTTGGGAGGACTCAACTCTTAGAGTTGAAACAGTGAAAATTATTTAATATATTTATCAAAAATTGACTAAGCAATACTGCCTGGATCCTGAGCTCCTATTCCTTCTACATTGTCAAGTGAGTACTTAGTCCAGGTTGCAAAGAACCCTTGTGTGACCAACTTCTGATGACCATGCTGATAAATAAGCTCATATTTGGTGACCCTTAAATTACGCCAATTTATCAACGTCAACTTATGGGGGGAATCAGATTCAACCGGCAAACTGGGGCAGCTGTAACCCATTTTTGATCAACTGTTTGATTCAAGTCCATCAAATCAGTCAGTTTTTTTAAAGGTTTTCCAGCTTTCCAAGCTTTTCTACTTGGCCAAATAATTCCTGGCATTATTTAACTTACCGTGACAATAACCAGATCTGTATCAAGGAAGAAGACATTCCCAAGACAGCCTTCCGCACTAAATGTGGTTTTTACAAGTGTGTGGTACTCAACTTTGGTATAAAAAACGCCCTTTCAACCTTTGTGACCTTCATGAATGAGGTGTTTGCTCCCCACATTGGCAAGCATGCCCTGGTATACCTGGACAACATCATTGTCTACAGCCCCTCAGTGTAACAGCATCACAAGGACCTAGAGGCAGTCTTTGCCACCCTAGCGCAACATAAGCTGCTAGTCAAGCCCTCCAAGTGCCAGTTCTTCTGCAAGCAACTACCCTTCTTGGGGCACATAGTTTCAAAAGCCTGCATTAAACCTGACCGTCAGAAAATCCAGGCCATTTGAAAAATGTCACCGCCCAAAGACAAGTCAGAACTCCACACTTTCCTGTGAATGATTGCCTATGTGTGACGGTTCATTACCAACTGTGGCGTCCTAACTGCACCTTTGTCTGCCATAACTGGCGCCAAATCCAAGTTTGTATGGACCCCCTAACATGAACTTTACTTCAGGTGTCTTAAGGAGAAACTCACACGGCACCCATCCTTCAGTACCCCAAACGTGATAGGGAATACCAAATGGAGACAGACGCCTCTGATGCATCCATTGGAGGGGTACTACAAATCAAAAACAACAATGAAGACTTCCTACCTGTGGCCTATGAATCACAAAAACTGACAGATGGCAAGTTCTAATACCCTATACATGATAAGGAGTTGCTGGAAATTGTGCACTGCCTAGTCAAATGGTGTTGCTATCTAGAATAGCAAGAAGAATTCACAACCCTGACAGACCACAAATCACTCATCTACTTCAAAACCCAAGCAAACCTATCCTTCCAACAAGCCTGCTGGATAGAGCTTCTGGAGAGGTTCAACATGCTCATACAATATAAGCCTGGCCCAGAGCTTGCCATGGCTGATGTGCTTTCACGCCTATACATCAGAGCCACAAGGGGCAAGAATGGGCTTGACCCAGACTGGCCTCTCCTGGTGCTTTGTACAAAGTACAAAGGTTTTCCCCTGGTATTACAGATATAACAAAAAAACTGTCATTAAGAACAAGCACCTATTTGCTGACGTATATGGAACCCTACATCAAAAAATGTCCAATGGAACAACCATCCCATATATTCCCACACATCAGCAAGTTGATACAATCTTATGCTACCACAGAGCCTGGGCCACACAAAAATCTGTAACCTTTACAAATTCCTTAAACACAAAGCCTGGTGGCCAGCCTTATATCAGGACATTCAGAAAGTCTTGGACCAGTGCAAAGTATTTGAGAAATTTTCAAAGAGTGAGACCCTTCCTAAATCAGTATTACCCATTTATACACAACTACCATTCAAGGTGTTGGCCCTGGATATTTTGGGCCCTATGCCCAGGAAACATAATGACAAGAAGTATATCATTACTAAAATAGACTTTGCTACACAGTGGCCAGTGGCACAAGCAGTTAAAACACATTCGGGCAATGACATACAACACTTAATAGGAAAAGAAATCATCAGCAAGTTTGGAAAACCAGAACTCCTGATAACCAACAGAGGCAAAGAATTGACCTCTGAAGATATCAATGTATACCTCACCAAGAATGGGTTCCAGCACACAGTGACAACACCTTACCATCCTCAGGCCAATGGGCACGTGGAGCAGCTAAATGGCAGCCTTGTGCAAGCCTTGGCCAAGATCACTGCTGGGAGACCTGAGTACTGGTACAAGCAGCTACCAACTGCATTGCTTATATTCTGGATCTGTGTGAACAGATCCACTGGCAAAAGCCCCTTTGAGCTAGTTTATGGAACACAATCCAATATCATCCAGGCGCTATCAGGACCTAAGCTGTAGATTCCAAGCAAGGTCCCCCCTGCTTGGATCCCCAAGTTGTACAGGCCAATAGCAACCAACCAGAAAAAGAAAAAAAGCGTCTACAAAAGACTTTTGCCCCCATCAAAGACAGAAATGAGGTTGGCAACAAGGTCTGGGTCATGAATAC
This sequence comes from Entomophthora muscae, assembly GCA_014839935.2. Taxonomy (NCBI): domain Eukaryota; kingdom Fungi; phylum Entomophthoromycota; class Entomophthoromycetes; order Entomophthorales; family Entomophthoraceae; genus Entomophthora; species Entomophthora muscae. The sequence continues at coordinate 39,561 of QTSX02003911.1, read as the reverse complement.
TGACAAAAGTAAACTACAGCCAGAAAAAAGTTGGCCCTATCATCATCCTAAAGGTAAACAAAAAACAACACTTACCTTGTGCAAGGACTTGGGGAACAAAGGCAGGACAAGGTCCTCCACCATGATTGCCTCAGACCCTGCAAGGCAAGACAGAAACAACAAGAGACTATCTTACCTACCACTGAACAACAGCTAGTCCAGTATGGCGCCCAGGCTCCTGACAACCTGCCCCCCTCAGAGGAGGCCAACCTTCAGCCAGGGGGTGTCAAAATAGCAGGCTCAACCTGCCAGCAAGGTTCCAAGTAAGCGGGTTTGTGACCTGCAATCCAATTATCCATTCACCTGAAGCCAAGTTAGGAAGACAACTTGGATTTCCAAATTCAATAAAATGAACAGAAGCTGATCCTTCCTGGTGGGTAACTTGTTTTGGCACTTGACTCATTACCAGGATCAGGCCACCCCCTTCAAAATCCCACTGTGTGATCAACACAATCATTTTCCTGTTATCCATGACCCACAATAACTATATAATCATTATCTCTCAATAAAGAATATTATCTAGTTTCTAAATATTTTTCCCCTTATAACTCTGCTAAAACAGCACAGTTATTACACTACTTCATCATTTAAACCTTTGGGGACATAACCATAGACATTGTGTATAGACAAGACAAATGCTGATTTGTCAATATAGTAGAATTTGATCTTCCCCTTTTTTTTGAGGGCAGTGTACGCCTCAGTGTAGTTTTTCTGGACGTCAATGTTGGCTGGACTTTTCCAATTGTAGGGGGATACCCCAAGATTTTTCCATGAAAAGCACATTCCCTTGACCAAATGATAATAAAAGGAAATTGAGGTTTTGACCCCAAAAGTAGATTTAACCATTGACTGTATATTTGCCATTTAAAGATGGCAGTCCTGGGTTATCTACTGGAAGATTGCCCATTTGTGCTCTGTGGTGAGCATGGTGGACACATGTAAGGAGTCCTTGAGACGTCCCCCATTCACCCCACCAATTTCTTAATAAACTTGGTTTTTAAAAAATGGTGGACACATGTAAGGATTTCTCCATGACAAGAACCCAGCCAGTATTGATGAATTTGTGAATACCTTACTGGCATACTTGGGATCCACCCAACAAGAGCTGTGGCCGCCTTGTAGTCACCAGATTCACGCATAAATCTGAGCAGAATGATGTGCTTGATATCAGAGATGCGCTTTTGGGCGGGCTTAGCGGGAGTAGTTGAATCAGGATCCTTCTCAGGGACTGGCACACAAGGCACAGGAACCTTGTTATAGAAGGCTGCAACCTTCTTGAGCACCTGCTGCCCATCCATGGTTTGGAAAAACTCCGGCTTGTTGTCATCTTCCTGGTTGCTGTTGCTGATGTAGGGCTCATAGCTAGTGTCAAGCACAGGCTTAACCTTCTCCAGCATGGCTGAGGGGACAGCTTCCTGGCATTAGACAGGGTCAAACACATATGAGGTAAGTTTGATCTCTTTGTTTCTGACTGTTTTGGTTGTGAAAACCTTGGTGGGCTTCTGGGTCAGCTTGAGGACCCAAGGGTTGATGCTCCACACCTTTGCATGTTGTGCTCCTTGAACTGGTTGTGTCAGTGCAACCTCACTATTGATCTCTCTTTTGTCTCCTTCCTGAGTAGGCACTTGCATTGCACTAACTCTGTTCTTTGACCCGCAGGGGCAACTGCAACTGCAGCGCACAACAAGTGCATTGATACTCTGTTATTGTGTTCCTTCCATTTTAAGAATTTAATAAAATATTAAATAAATTTCAATTAAGTTACTCCCAAATTTTAATTTTTGCTTTTATCTGAACATGGATATTTAATTAGAGGTTTCCCCACCCAATATCCTGATCATAGATTTTTTATTTCTTAATTGGTTGTTTTTGGTTTTACAACACCCATTTTAGAATACCCAAAAAAATTCCACCCATTTTCCCAGATTTTAATGCCAAATTAAGCACCCAACACAATATTTTTAAAATTTATGTTTCTGATTATGTGCCTTATTTTAGATACCTTGGTATCATTCTTGATTACACTCCATTGCACACAACAATTAAGTGGTTTTGTTTACATATTGAGTTGCTATTGTGTTTTGTTTTTGGATTGAGTTTTGACTCACTTTGCTTGGGTTTATTTTGTCACAATTCACATAGTAAATATATGGGTCATTATTTTAGGGATTAGGCCATTTTCTAATACATATGCTGCCCAAGTCGCAGCATACCACAGTTCAATTATGAAAAAATCAAATTACAAATGTTTATATTTAAAAAAGTAATAACTCAACAAAAAGTTAATATTTTCACACTGTAAACTATCAAAATGAATCTAAGAATCTTATCTTTCCATTGATGTTAAAATATTAATATATATATAATATTGAATATTAAAGCAAAATCAATTTAAAAGAGCATATGTCATATTTTATTATATTATTTTGATAATGAAATAAAATAGATTGCTTAAAGCTTAAAAAGTTAATTTTTCATTAATTCAATATATGCTTTTTATTTGACGAAATTAAAGATAAGATCAAGAGCATTATTTCCGCATTTTATTTTATTTAAAAAACTTAATTATTTAGGATTTTATGGTAGTTTAAAGTTAGGACGTTAATTTATTTGCTGTTTAGATGAATTTTGAAGTTCAAGTGAACTGCAAACCTCAAATTAAGCATTTTTTAAATACAATTCTTTAATATTTTATCATTTTAAAAATACGCAGAACAGTTATAATTAATTTAATACATCATTTTAATTGATTTGCATATATTACAAAGAGGATATGATGTAATTTGATGCTTAGCTGATACACATATATCACTTGTTCATGAAAACTGGGGATTTCATTTATTCTAGAAATATAAATTCAAGTTGAAATTGTAAATAAAGCTGTCACATCATTTCTTTCAAAATGGTGTCATAAGGCTTGGTATATAAGAGCTAAAGCACCACCTAAGGTTCACTTCAAACTATCTTCACAAAAAGATATAATTCCTGCAACCAGCACTCTTTTGCAAGGCATCTCTACAAAGCATCTCTTTATCAGCAATCACAAATCCAATATTATGGAATCTGTTAACTTTACTTCTGCCATGAAGCCATTTTCCTCACTGGGAGCATCAACAAAAAGAGAAAGAATTGCTATGCTAAAGAAAGCATTCCTCTTTGTTTCTGGAGGCAATCTTAATTCCTTCATCAATAACTTCCTCACTCAAACTGAGTTTGGAAAAACAGAGTTCATTCCTTTAATTCAAAATCAGAAACTAAATGGGATAATTGACAATTTAAAGGATCTTCTGATATCTGCTCCTCAAAAGCATCTCCCAGCCTTGAGATCTCTGGTTACTGTGAGAATTGGGGAGCAGGTTAAGAGGAAATAAAACCAAGCTCTCAACCACAATAAAATCGCAGTTTCAACAACAACCAAAATGTTGCTGCCAACAATTCCTGGAAGGCCAAAAGGGGGGAGGAATCAACTGAACACCAAAAGTAACAGAAAAAACCAAATGGCCGGATTTCACTAACAAATTTTGAATTTTATTAGAGTAGAGAATGATGAAGCAAGGTCTTTTACAACTCTTGCATTCATTTAAGGGATGGAATGGGATTGGGGTGGTAGATCAAATGTCACAAACCAATTGACCAATAATATGAGCGGATACAAATGAATTTCTTGAGGCAGGAAGATCTTGACAAATTTTGAACGGACATAGTCAAAAGGAAAACTGAATCAATTAACATCAGGAACATGCTTTGGATGCAATTACCACTGCTCCTGGCCACTCTTGCACATGATATTTAACCAGAGGTGTCTCTTGGGTGGGTTAGGTGGAGGCATCTTCTGAAAAATCCAAGGTATTAAGTTGATGGCTTTTCTTGGGCTTTTTTGGTGACCTTTTAGATAAATATTCAAACATAATTTGGTAGAAATTCCCAAGCATTTGGCAGGAATTGAAGTGAAGGCCTAAGGGGGAGGTGTAACTTTACAGTTACTTCCTGTTACTCTTTAAAAGAGCTTACTGATATGGGATTTAATATAACCAAAAGTGAGTTTGAATACTCAAGAAAAATAAATAAAAAGAAAAATGTAAGCTTAAACAAAAAAGCCAAAAAGATAATAACTATTCATTAAAAAAGAAATAATCAAAAAAATAATTAAAAAACTACTGGAAAATTCTTTTGAAACAAGCCAGTTTACAAAAAAAGCACCAAAAAAATTTATAAAGACATTGAAAAAGAAATGAATGGATATTCAACTGAAATAAAATATTCTCTATTAAAAACAAAACAAGAAATATATGAAAATATGAAAATAAAAAATTAAATTTCAATATCACTTTCAACTTATTATAAATTAATACCAAAAAATAAAATAAAGAGTAAAAAACAAACTGACATGTGTAATATTTGTAACTTAAAATCATCCTTAGAAAAAAAAAGAATGTGAAAGTAAAAACTTATTATTGCCAGAATCTATACTGTAAATTCAGAACCTGAACGTAAAAATGTGGGATTGTCAAATCCTTGGTCCAAATTTTGAATCACTTTTGCAGGATAGCCTTTTTTTAATTAAATTGATTTTTTTGAGTATTTATTTAAATTTTTAAAAATGTGGGAACTCATAGACACTTTGCAAAGTTCAAGTCAAACTGCATATTTCCAATGGACAAAATGAATTAACTGGAATCAGATTTGAAGCGTTCAAATCCATCAACCATTTCCATTAAGTTTACTATGTTTTTTGGAATCGCGGGATTGTCAAATCCAAGAACCAAATTTCAAATCACTTTTGAATGCCACTAGTAAACTCAAATAATAATTGCAGGAACTGGAATCCAAATTGAATGTACAGTAAGTAACTAGGACAAATCAACCCAAATCAAGAAGCTCCACTCTGGATAAAATCAAAAGGAAAAATCCAATCTAAACACCCATGTTTAGACATGAAATTAAGTGAAATTAAAAAATATCTAAACTGGAAATGATGCAATATTCTGCACTTTAAATCACTAATATAGCAACCATAAAACCATATAATGATTTATGAGCTACTCTCCTGATGACACAGAAATTTTTTAAAAGTTTTTTGGCCCCCCGCGTAGCCAGGGGCCATAAAACTTATTTTCAAGGAAGAAGGATAGGTGGAAAGATAAACCATCAGTTTACTAACTATGTATTCATGTATTGCTACTAAGGATACTTGATTACACTAGATTTCAGAAGACACTAATAATAAAGTAGAATTATATATTACAATCTATCTTATCATGTTGTCTGTCCTTTGGTGTGTTGATAATGTGCTTGCAATTAATTGGACAGCTTGATTTCCTATTACCAAGGTAACAAGAGGTGAAGCTGTCTAATTAATTGCAAGCACATTATCAACACGCCAAAGGAAAGACAACGTGATAAGATAGATTTTAATATAAAATTCTACTTTATTATTAGTGTCTTCTGAAATCTACTATAATCAAGAATCTAAATTTTAACCATCCTAAAATAGAATAGGGTAATTTTTGAGAATGCCTATGATTCCTAAAAGAATTAGCACAAATCCACTCTATATCCTTTAGCATCCTTTTTGAGACACAAATAAATTATATTTATTTTAAATTCCTTGCAATAATGATTTGAAATTTGGTTCTTGGATTTGACAATCCCACAATTTCAGATTTGTTAATTTTTACATAATGTCTATGATTCAATTGAAATACAGGAAATCTCAAATTGTACATTAGAATCCTGCATTTCTAATTCATGTATCCCGCATTTGTTTGCTGAGTTTTGTCTTTTGTTAGTTGAGTTATCTGCTCAAGAGATTCAAAATTTGCCAATTTACATAAACCAAAAAAATCAAAATAAATGGTTGATTTTATTAAATATTTTATTTTTCACTCAGCTGAGTTGCCTGCAAAAGTGATTCAAAATTTGGACCAAGGATTTGACAATCCCGCATTTTTACGTTCAGGTTCTGAATTTACAGTAAACAGTGACTTAAAAGCTATTAATCAGCACCAAGACTTTTATGCTCATCAAAATAGGGAATATAAGAAAGATATCAATGAATTAGATAATGAATCATGAATTATAGTCATAGATTTTAAGGAGAATTTAAAAGTTGGTGGTGGTCCAATTGAAACCAATTGCTGTTTTTATTCCAAAAGACCTATTTCTTTATTGGGGTTTTGTCAGGGATCCAACCTGATGGGGGTTCCTGAGAACTTGCGGGCGGACGGCCCACGGGCCCAGCAGGGAGGTGTCACAAGTGACAAACTCTTATCAACCATGCTTATCAAACAGCCCCAACTACAAAACTCAAACCCTGGCATCTCGCGGGCTGCCAGCCCGCAGGGCCAGCTGCCTGGCCGCCCGCAGTTTTTTGGGCTCAAATCAGAACAGGATTTGACTTTGGAAAATCCTTTTTAGCTTGACAAACCAAATGTACCTACGCCAATACTCTCCACACTGGGGGTTCCTGTTAAGACAGCCAATCAACAGGCAGTCCCAGCCACTGATTCTGAAGTAACTCAGGCCCACACAGAAGGGGAAACAGAGAATTTTCCTATAGAACGCGGGCCACCCAGAGGCAGCCAATCCCACAACCTGACTAGGGAATTTGAGCTTCCTCGGTTCAAAGCAGCCAATGAAATAACCCCTGCAACTGACGCCACCAAAGACTGGGAAGACCTGGTAATCAGGAAAACCCGGTCTGACAAAATTTGGGAAAGTTTTACCATGACAGATGGGCATACTTATACCCTGGGCCTCCAGGAAGATGCCCATTGCCATCCTTGCAATAAAGTGATATGAACCTTTGGTTCAACAAAATCATACCATACTTTTTATTAGTTTTACTTCATCTACAGTCTACTCCTTGCAGCTCTGCTCCCTGTGCTCACCTACCCCAAGAAACTGCGGACCAGCTGCCCGAACTTTACCTTCCACCAGGAGCTTCCTTTGGCCCAGTACATTTTACTGAGTACCCACCCAACCTGGCGTATTTGGAGTTTACTCTGGAGGAGATCCTAATCCACAACCCTGAAGCTAGAACTAGAGAGACAGAAGTCCTTTACAGAGAAGGCACCAAAATTATCCGGCCCCCTCTGCTATTCTGAGACAAGTATAACTTCCTGCCTGCATATTTGGTTCCAATGACGCCGCCTCACACCCCGCAGCCTGACTGCCCACAAGAATCCGTGGCCACTGATGAATCCACTTCCACCCAAGTATTTGGGGTGATGTATATCACCCTCACTGGATTGATTGATTCCATGGTGCCTACAAGCGGACCTTGGGCAGTCCTTGGAAAATTGTTATCTTATATTGTAAAGTTAGCCCCAATCCTGTGGTGGGCTCTCCCTGCTGGGCCCGCGGGCCGTCTGCCCGCAAGTTCTCAGGAACCCCCCACAGGTTGGATCCCTGACATTATGGAAATCTACCTCAAACACAGTAACCTGGGCCCCAAGATGTTGTTAACTCTTGGGGCATCTTGTATGCTAATTTTATTGATTTCAGCTTACTATACGTACAAGTTAGCTACCAACCTGATCACCTCAGTGACCCAACACCAAACCAACCCCAAACAGAAAGACACACTGCCTGGCACAAAGAAGACCAAGACCCCAAACTTGCAGGTGCAGAACGTCATAGTAAACCAGACCACAACCCGGGTGGATATGCCCCAGATGGGGAAGCTCACCCTAGAAGAAGTCAGAAGAGCAATGCCAGTCCTCTGCCTCCATTTTCAAGCCAACGTAAACTCATACTCCAACAACACCAAGAAAGTCCTTGGAGTAGCCTCCATGCTCTCCGGCAATGCCCTAGACTGGTTTGGGAAAGCAACCGCCAAGGACGTCAAGCTCTGCCTAAACTACTCCCAATTTGAGAGCAAACTGATGGTCACAGGCAACAACCAAGACACCCGCCACCACGCCCTGATCATCTTACTGGATATCTGTCAAGGATCACGCTCACTGCAAGCTTACACTTACAAGTTCCTGAAATTGAAAGCCAGAACCCAACTTGAAGACAAGCTATCAGCCATCCTGTACCGCCGAGGAGCCAGCCCTGCCCTGAAAGAGCTCCTCAAGCACCACCCCCTACTCTTGGCCTGGATGAACTACTCCTTTTGTGCAGAGGGTTGAGCCTCAACCAAGAAGGCACCCCATCTTCTACCCAGCGTACAAGCCGAGCCCCAACGCCTGGAAGACCAGGAATGTCCCCCAATGAACTACAGCGCCACTACCGTGAAGACTTGTGTTTCTATTGCCACAAACCCGGGCACCTCACCAAGGCTTGCCCCAAGAAGAGTAACCCCTCAGTTTCCTTGGCACAAATAAACACCTCTACTCAATTGTACAAATTTATCCAAGTTGAAGCAAAAATATCTACAATGTCCCAGACTGTTGGAGCCTTCATTGATACTGGAGCGGAGGAGAGTTTTATCAATGCCACCCTTGCCAAGGACCTTGGACTGGAGGCCATCAACAAAAGCGTCAAAGTAATCATGGAAAACAGCTCCCATGACTTGGGGTTCAGGTGTGTGACCAAATTTCCCCTGAAAATTTGGCAGAACTTGTACCCAGAGTTCCCCATCATCTTGAAAGGGCTTCCTCACCCCCTGATCCTGGGTGACTCCTGGTCCCAGAGACATGGTGCTATTCTGAACTTCTGTAATCAAACGGTTGCCTTGAAGGGAGACAATTTGTTTGATGTGGTGCCATTCCAGTTGGGCCCAACCAGTAAGGAACCCAACACACTCCTGACCCTGAGAATGGAACCCAGTGTGGGTAGTCTTCCTTCCCCCTTGAAGAAGTGGAGCCACGTCTTCAGTGAGGAAGCAGCCACCCAGCCCCTTGTCACTCAATCTATGACCACATCATTGACCTGTTACCTGGAACCCAACCCCACTATGGCCCCATATACAGCTGCAATCACCGCAAACAGGCAGCACTGAAGACATACTTGGAGAACATGACAAAAAAAGGGTTCATCCAGGTGTCAAAAAGCCCTTGCTCCTTGCCCATGCTGTTTATAGGAAAGAAAGGTGACAGAATGTGTCCCTGTGTAAACTACCAGAAACTAAACAATATCATTGTAAAGAACTGCTACCCCATTCCCAACGCTGACAACCTATGTGATGTATTGACAGGAGCCCAGGTATACTCAAAAATTGACCTGAGAGACGCCTTCAACCAGATCAGAATCAAAGAAGGGGACAAATACAAGACAGCCTTCAAAACTAGATATGGGTTGTACAAGTACTTGATCATGCCGCCTGGGTTATGTAATTCCCCCAGCACTTTCCAAAGGATGATCAACTCCATTCTTGGAGAGTACCTTGACCAGTTCTGTGTGGCATATTTGGATGACATCCTCATATACAGCAAAACACATGAGGAACACCTCCAACACCTTGATCAAATACTGGAGAAACTCTCACAGGCCAACCTACACACCAAGCTGAAGAAATGTGAATTCTTTCAATCTGAAGTTGAATTTCTGGGATATTTGGTGAAGACTGGTGGGTTCGCAATGGCGCAGGACAAAGTAGAAGCTGTAACAGCCTGGCCAGTACCCAAATGCAGAAAAGACGTGAGAAGCTTTTTGGGCCTGGCAAATTATTGCAGGGATTTCATCCAAAAAATTTCTCACATCACCCTGCCCCTGACCCGCTTGTGCTCTGACAAGGTTGCCTTTGTCTGGACCCCTGAGTGCACCGCTGCCTTTGAGACCTTGAAACTCGCCTTCACCTCCACCCCGGTTCTTGCCATGTCTGACCCTGCTAAACCTTTTGTGCTGGAGACAGATGCATCCAACTTTGCGGTGGGTGGGGTCCTTCTTCAGGAAGGAGAGGATGATATGCTACATCCTGTAGCATATTACTCCAAGAAGATGCTACCAGCTGAAGGGAACTACCCAATATACAATAAGGAGATGTTAGCTATAATGAAGACATTGAAGCACTGGTGCAGGTGTTTGTGTGGTGCTGAACATCTGGTAAAGGTTCTGACAGACCACAAGAATTTAATCTACTTGTTCAAACCACGCCAGCTGAACCAACAACAAGCGAGATGGGCCTTGGAACTAGCTGACTATACCTTGACTATAGACTACAAGCCAGGAAAGGTTAACGTAGTCCCAGACGCCTTGAGCAGGAGAGCTTATTTGAACCCCTCCTCTACAGAAATCAAGGACTGCAACACCCACACATTGTTAGACCCTGCCAGCCTAGGGATACATCTGAAGTACTTAAAGATTGCCGCCAGCAAACCCAATGTGATAAAAGCCCAGAAACAAGACGCCTACTCAGTTGAGCTAGTCAAAGCCCTGTCAAAGGACCCAGAATGCCATCACTCAAAGAAAGGGTACTCCCTGAAAGGTACTACCCTGCTGCTCCATAACAGAATCTATGTACCTAAAAGCCCAACCCAAACAAATGTATTGATTGACCACCACAATTCAGAGATGGCTGGCCAACCAGGTAGACACAAATCCCTCTCAAGTATCAAGCGGAACTACGCATGGCCGGGCATGGACAAAGAAGTAGCTGCCTAAATCAACGGCTGTGAAACCTGCAGAAGAACCAAGATGCATTGCTCTAAGCCAGAAGGGTTACTGAGACCTCTGGACATCCCTGCTGCCCCCTGGAAGTCAGTGTCAATGGACTACATAGTAGAGCTCCCCCCTTCAAAATCCTTTGACACAATCCTGGTCATGGTCAACTGTTTCACCAAAATGGCCTACTTTGTTCTGACCACTACCCACTGCACGGCAACTGAGACGGCCAGACACTTTCACAACCGCATCTTAACACAACATGGCACCCCAGAAGAAATCATCACTAATAGGGGACCCCAGTTCACCTCCCACTACTGGACCCAAGTGATGAAAGACCTCAGAATAAAATGTTGTGTGTTGACCTCCTATCACCCGCAGACGGATGAACAAACTGAACAGGTCAACCAAATCCTGGAACAATACCTCCAATGCTATGCCAACGCCAACCAGGACAATTGGGCCAAGATGCTTCCCATGGCCCAGTTTGCATACAACAGTAAAGACCACGCCTCCACTGGAATGTCCCTGTTTAAAGCCAATTATGGGTTTGATTCATCATGGGACCCTAGCATTGGTAGTAAGGAACAGAACACAGTGGGACAATCTTGGATTGAACAAATACATACCACCCAGGAAACCTGTCTAAGGAACTTGACCCGCACTGTTAAGACCTACAAAGCATTTGCCGACAAGAAAAGAATCCCCAGGAAACCTCTGGAAATAGGCAATGAAGTTTACCTTGACTCATGGAACGTTCCCCTGCACGTGCCCAGCAGAAAGCTAGCCCACTGCCGCTATGGCCCTTACAAGATTGTGAAGCAAATAGGAGAAGTGGCGTACAAACTAGAGCTGCCACCTACTTGGAAAATCCACAATGTCTTCCACCAATCACTGCTATTCAAGAAAGAGGGAACCTCCCTTCCCCATCAGAAGATGAAGACCAACCCTCCACCCATCCAAGAGGGGCGCTCAACCAAATACAAAGTAGAGTACATCCATGGACACCGCCTCCACTACAAGACCCCACAGTGCTACGTCAAATGGGTAGGTTACCCCCCCCCCAAAGAAAGCACCTGGGAACCGGTCTCCAACCTACCTAACACACAAGAAGCCATACAACAATACCTGGAAAAGGGGACCCAGAAGGAGGAGGGCACCAGGAGAGAAAGGAATGATGTCACAAGTGACAAACTCTTATCAACCATGCTTATCAAAAAGCCCCAACTACAAAAAATCAAACCCTGGCATCTCGTGGGCCGCCAGCCTGCAGGGCCAGCTGCCCAGCTGCCTGCAGTTTTTTGGGCTCAAATCAGAACAGGATTTGACTTTAGAAAATCCTTTTAAGCTTGACAAACCAAATGTACCTATGCCAATACTCTCCACACTGGGGGTTCCTGTTAAGACAGCCAATCAACGGGCAGGCCCAGCCACTGATTCCAAAGTAACCCGGGCCCACACAGAAGGGGAAACAGAGAATTTTCCTATAGAACGCGGGCCATCCAGAGGCAGCCAATCCCACAACCTGACTAGGGAATTTGAGCTTCCTCAGTTCAAAGCAGCCAATGAAATAACCCCTGCAACTGACGCCACCAAAGACTGGGAAGACCTGGTAATCAGGAAAACCCGGTCTGACAAAATTTGGGAAAGTTTTACCATGACAGATGGGCATACTTATACCCTGGGCCGCCAGGAAGATGCCCATTGCCATCCTTGCAATAAAGTGACATGAACCTTTGGTTCAACCAGCTCATACCATACTTGTTATTAGTTTTACTTCATCTACAGTCTACTCCTTGCGGCTCCGCTCCCTGTGCTCACCTACCCCAAGAAACCGCGGACCAGTCGCCTGAACTTTACCGTCCACCAGGAGCTTCCTTTGGCCTAGTACATTTTACCAAGTACTCACCCAACCTGGCGTATTTGGAGTTTACTCTGGAGGAGATCCTAATCCACGACCCTGAAGCTAGAACTAGAGAGACAGAAGTCCTTTACAGAGAAGGCACCAAAATTATCCGGCCCCCTCTGCTATTCTGAGACAAGTATAACTTCCTGCCTGCATATTTGGTTCCAATGACGCCGCCCCACACCCCGCGGCCTGACCGCCTGCAAGAATCTGTTGCCACTGATGAATCCACTTCCACCCAAGTATTTGGAGTGATGTATATCACCCTCAATGGATTAATTGATTCCATGGTGCCTACGAGCGGACCTTGGGCAGTCCTTAGAAAATTGTTATCTTATATTGTAAAGTTAGCCCCAATCTTGTGGTGGGCCCTCCTGTCAGGGATCCAACCTGTGGGGGGTTCCTGAGAACTTGCAGGCGGACAGCCTGCGGGCCCAGCAGGGAGAGCCCACCACAGGATTAGGGCTAACTTTACAATATAAGATAACAATTTTCCAAGGACTGCCCAAGGTCCGCTTACAGGCACCATAGAATCAATCAATCTGGTGAGGGTGATATACATCACCCCAAATATCTAAGTGGAAGTGGACTCATTAGTGGCCACAGATTCTTGTGGGCGGTTGGGCCACAGGGTGAGGGGCGGTGTCATTGGAACCAAATATGCGGGCAGGAAATTATACTTGTCTCAGAATAGCAGAGGGGGCCAGGTGATTTTGATGCCTTCTCTGTAAAGGACTTCCGTCTCTCTAGTTCTAGCTTTGGGGTCGTGGATGAGGATCTCCCCCAGAGTAAACTCCAAATACGCCAGGTTGGGTGGGTACTCAGTGAAATGTACTGGGCCAAAGGGAGCTCCTGGTGGACGTTAAAGTTTGGGCAGCTGGTCCGCGGTTTCTTGGGGTAGGTGAGACTGGGGTGCAGAGCCGCGAGGAGTAGACTGTAAATGAAGTAAAACTAATAACAAGTATGGTATGAGCTGGTTGAACCAAAGGTTCATGTCACTTTATTGCAAGGATGGCAATGGGCATCTTCCTGGCGGCCCAGGGTATAAGTATGCTCATCTGTCATGGTAAAACTTTCTCAATTTCCATCAGCCTGGGGTTTTCCGCTTACCAGGTCTTCCAAGTCTTTGATGGCATCAATTGCGGGGGTTATTTCATTGGCTGCTTTGAACTGAGAAAGCTTAAATTCCCTAGTCAAGTTGTGGGATTGGCCGCCTCTGGGTGGTCCATGTTCTATAGGAAAATTCTCTGTTTCCCCTTCCGTGCGGGCCCAAGTTATTTTGGGATCTGTGGCTGGCCCTGCCTGTTGATTGGCTGTTTTATCAGGAACCTTTAGTGTGGAGATTATTGGTGTAGGTACATTTGGTTTGTCAAACTTAAAAGGATTTTCCAAAGTCAAATCCTGTTCTGATTTGAGCCCAAAAAACTGCGGGCGGCTGGCCCTGCGGGTTTGCGGCCCGCAAGATGCTGGGGTTTGAGTTTTGTAGTAGAGGCTTTTTGATAAGTATAGTTGATAGGAGTTTGTCACTTGTGACAGGTTTGCATTGGTATTTAAAGAAAACAATAAAGTTAAATATGAATATCATGATTTTTTATCTCAAATATTGTCTCATGATTCTTTGTTTTCAGGTGAATGTCTAATAAGTCTTCTTAAATCAGATAAGTTTAAAAAATAAATAATATCAAAGTATGGACTGATAATGGAAACCATTTTAGATCCTATGAATTCTTGTATTATCTATTTAAAGAGGCACCATAATACATTAAAGGGTCTATTAAATACAATAGATTTGTAGAATGTCATGGGAAAAGTATTGTTGATGGTCACTTGGGTGTAATATCAAAAACATTAAAAGAGAAAGAAAATCAGCTTTATATTAAGAGTATAAATGATATTAAAAATATTTTTGAGCAAGAAGAAAAAAGAAAAGAATTATATAAATCAGCGCTATCAGGATCAAATATTTCTCAAAAGTCATTCTTTTATATTTATGAGAGAAAAGTTAGGCCTATAAGGAGAGAGCTTGAAGTTAAAAATCTGCGCATTAATCTTTCATATTTGATGAAAGATGGGAAGTTGTATACTTCACCTTTAACATTTGAAAGTTTCTCAGAATATTCTGAGATAACTTATAATTTGAAATCACGTGATGATATCAGAGAAACAAAAATATCAGAAGATGCTAGTGGTGCATTAGGGCAAGTTCATGAAGTAGGGCAGCTTGCTAGAGGGTGTATTTTAAATAGAGTTATCAGTCTTTCAAAAACAACAACCTTTTTTTCTGAAACAAACTAAGAATATTTATGATGAGCCAAAGATAGGGTAATAGCATTTATAGCTTTGGGGCTGCTATTACTCCCCCATGCAACTCATCATAAATATTTTTGGCTTGTAGTATGTAGTAGCACTTAAGATATTTCCAGCAATATTATAAGGTGCAATTTTCAATTCTAAAATTGATAAATTATTTTTTTTTTAAAAAATATCTAAGCCCAAGATCAATTAAAGATTTGACATTGATTGTATTTTAATCTTTCTGAATAATTTGAATATGAATAATGTAATTAAGTTATAAAATAATCAGTCCTGTGCTTAGGCATAACAAGAAGAATAATGACCCATATGTACACCAAAAGTCAACTCACACCATTTTGTTTGTGAATCAATGTATTTTGGATTGTATTTTGAATAGTCTTGCTTGGCGCGTGAGCAATTCATTGCTGTGTTGACCCATTTCGTCCATTAACACCAAAAATCCCTGTTAACAGAGTGTATATTTTAACCTGATAGTTGGAATTTTCTTAAATCTGAAATCATTTCATTTAAACCTGAGGTATTTTTGGTTGTCACCATAGCCTTTAAAACTACTGTATGTTTATTTGGAATAGCACAATTAATATACTATATCAAGAAGCCACAAATCTACCAGGGGGTGGCATGGTGGCAGGTTCAACATAAGGTTTGGGTTAGGAATATCTTGAGCAAGGGATTAGTGTGTCAAATTGGCAACACTCCTAATTAGGAGATAGTGCCCACAATTCAACATTAGATGCAGAAGGGGTATGCCATTAGATACATCATAGAGTGGTTCTATGAATGCTCCCTGCGGGTTATAAGATATATTGGCAGGCTAGGTGTTGACCTTGATTACAACATGATGCCTGTGCAGAGAAGCCATGTCTTCTCTTAGGATATGCATAATCTGGTTCTTATAACAGATGAAATCTTCTTGCTCTGGAAGGCTTCTATAGAATGTGAACAAGAAGGATTTTGCCTACACATAAGAGTATCCAAGCCATGACCAAATGATAGGGGGATACCAAGCTGGGTCTGCTGCAAAGTCGGGCCTGGATTAGGGCTGTGTCGGTCAAAAAAGGGACAATTACGGCATTTGCCATATTTGTCCTGTTCTTCCTTCCCGTAATATTCTTTCAGATTCCAATAAGTTGGGAGAATCCAAAATTTCTAAAAAAAAAAGAAGGCCTTGTACAGCTTTCAGTTTTCCGGATTCAAGGATAATTTATATATATATTTATAATATTTTTTAATTATATTCTTTAATTGCAAATTCAATTATTTTAAATTTAAAGAGCAGAGATAATATATATATATTATTTAAAAAACAAATTCTGGAAAAACACACCCTTCTGTAGGTGTGTAGGGAAATGATTCTGAGAAAAAAGTTCTTCTTTGAGAAGATTCTCTCAAAATCCGACACAGCCCTAGCCTGGATGGCAGAGGTGCACAGCTGGAATCTGAGCTTACTGAAACTGAACTTGGAGATTCTATGCTAGTTAAGCTGGGAAGGCAAGTACTAAATCCCCAATCCATTCGCATACAATCAAATATATTTACCACTAAATCCACCAACGACAGATCCAAGGCAATGTTGATTCTAATAGGGTAACTATGTCATAGATTCAGATATGCTTGATTTGTGTTGGCCTTGCAAAAGGGCGGTGGTGGAAGGGTTTCATGGGGAGCTTGCACTATTTGAACGGTAGGCATGCAGCAGTGACAGTTAATTTCCTTGCAGAGGCAGGGCGATGATTAATTAAATTAATCATCGGTGCAGTTAATATCCAGCGCTGTTATTATTTCTATTGTTGGTTGGCTTGAAAAAGCATGTGTGGTGGGTGATTTCACTGGACGATAAAGTAATGTATCTCAAGGGTTGGATTTATGTTGGGCTTGGATGGAGATATATCGTTGTAGAAATTTGATTGATTGGGATCCAGCTGATTGGCCAAGTCCACAAAAGCAAACCTTATTGGTTGATTGTATTTTAATTTCTTTATTGTGCATCGATTTAAACCAGTTAAAGGTTCTCAAGGAAGAAACTTATGGTGGTAAACTAGGTTTGGAGGTCCCCAGCTGCAGCCCCAAGGGTAAATTTAATCAATGTTCCAAACTAAATCTGTATCGGCCAGCTGGGGTTGATACCTTGCAGGAGATTGTTGATCGGGGAGCTTGAAAAATGGTGCTGTGCTTAATTGGAGGGGCATTTTCTAATGGCTATGATTAAGAGGTTCGGATAAAGTAGCCATGGTTTAGTAGTTGCCGCTTCACAGTTTCCACAAGTTCGTTGGATAGATTTGATTGGATCTTCATTTCGGCTGAAATAAATGGCATCATCCACCAAGTGATCCACTAAGTGATCCACAGTGAAATGTAGTGGGCAGTTGAATTAGGTAAGTGGGGCGATCTTTGCATTTGGATTAGAATTTATTTGGAATTAATAGGCTTAGCCTTGAGAGCCCCACAAGAGATGTTGGAAAGTAGGCCAATCGCAGCGCAGGGTGTTTGTAGCAAAACAGTGTTTTTAAGCACTTGAAAAAGTATCAGCTCTGGCAAGTGCTGATGAATGTTTAAAGTGGATGTAATTGTACGTCACTTAAATATAGAAAATGAATTGATTTATATTTTCTCATTTATCTGGATTGATAGATTAAATGGTATAATTCCTACATCTGATTGGTTGAATTATGTTAGCTGGGTTACCATATAAATGGTATTTTTAAAGCGGGAGGATGATCTATCCAGGTGGCCTTTGAACGCGAGAAGCGGAATAAGTGGAGCATGGGTTGGCAGATGATAGAGAAATCCAATGGTTGTGATTATAAAGTCTCAGGTTACAACATGTGTCGCAAATGAATGATTTTATGCCAAGGATGCTTTCGTCGATACAATACATTGTGGGTGGCTTTTAAACAGAAGTGGCTTTTGGTTGCATTTTAGTCAATTGATTGGCTCCATGATTTGCTTATGCATTATGTGTGATCTATGTCTCAGTCGGCTACATAAATGTTCATTATAAACTGGCACTAGGCTTTCTTTTGAAATCCATCGACGTTGGCTAAAAATAAGCTGGGATGGCTTAATTCCATGCTGGACAGGTCCGAGTATAACTCCGAGCGGCATATGATTTGCTGCTTTTGAAATTTAAGCTTATGGATTCGCCCATTGTTTTTTAGGGCTGAAGCAGGAATATCCGAGCCAATAAGATCAAAGTTTCCGTTCGGGAAGTCTGGCCGCAGGTGATGTGAGAGCAGCTTCCATGTCAGGGTCAGCATTTACTAAGGCTGCGCCCGCCATACGTCTCGACTACTTATCATAAAGTCTGAATCCTTTGCACAACTGCATACATTTTACCCATCAGACTTTAGCCTAGCATCATCAAATTTGACTCACCTGTATCTATCTTCTTCTTCTACCTTTCCCTTCATTTAAGCTTTCTGTTCCAATTATGGCTGGACAGCAAGCCTCCAACTCTAGCTACTCTAACCTGCATCCCCAGGAACAGCTAATGGGGCGCCCCCTTCAAGAAAATCAGCTTTTTCAACAACAGCAGCAGCAACAACAGCACCAAAGTCAAATGCAGAATCTCCAGCAACAGAGTATTCTTCAGGACTTGCAGCTACAACAGCAAATGTTCCAGCCTTTACAGAATATGCCTTCACAACAGCCTAATCATGAGTCTCCTATACAGCAGGACCTTTTTTCACAAGCCTCTAGCTCTTTAGGCCCTGGGCAGAATTCTGGAGCCATGCCGCCCTCCCCTTTCTATGGAAGTATGCCTATGAACTCCAACCATGGTGTTTTAAACCGTGCTAATCTACAATTCGAGGGGAATTTAGAAGATATGATGGCAAACTGGTGAGTTTCAATTCCTTTAAATATTCATTATTTTTCAGCTTTCATTTATTTAACAACAATCGGTCAGGTCTGACGATGAAAAAACTTCATCCCGTCGGTTGGTACAGTTTTGGCGCC
The DNA here is from genome assembly GCA_014839935.2 of Entomophthora muscae. Classification (NCBI taxonomy): domain Eukaryota; kingdom Fungi; phylum Entomophthoromycota; class Entomophthoromycetes; order Entomophthorales; family Entomophthoraceae; genus Entomophthora; species Entomophthora muscae. The sequence goes on along the minus strand of QTSX02003911.1, from coordinate 20,795 downwards.
GGCATGAAAACAACACCATTTTTTCACGTTTTCAAGCCATCTCCCCCGCAGACCGCTCTCCTAATAGTATAGTTATTTCGTGTATTTATTGGAGAGAGAAAGGACATTATGTTGTAACTTCAGTTGATTGTATTCTCCTCCTCGAAGCCCTTATTGCGGTTCGTTTCACCGTCGAGGAAAAGAATCGAATTCGTCGTAACCTTGAAGGATTCCGTCCTCTTACCATTGCAAAGTGCAAATCGGATACGGCAGATTTTTTCCGTCTCATAATGGCCTTTCCAAATCCCAAACCTCGCAATATTGAAAAAGATGTGAAGGTTTTCCCTTGGAGGATCCTGAGTTTTGCACTTCAGAAAATCGTCAGCAAATATGTAAGTTTTCCAAATCATTCTACACTCCACTTCATGTTTCTAATCCGTTTCTTAGGCAGCTGGATTTACTCCCTCCTTTGGAATGAATATGCCCTCCTTTGGCGGAATGTCCAATATGAATAGTGGCTTGCCTTCCCCTGCTGGGCCACATGGCAGGATGGATTCATCATTTGGCAACGGATTTCCAGGTATTTATTTATTTGCAACGCAAGCACTAAACAACTAGTCCGTGCAAATATGCAACGACGGTTTTCTCAGCCTATCAACTCCATGAATATGGGACGATACCATCCCTACAGTATGGGCGCCCCTCCAGTCAACAGATTTGCCAGCAACTTCAGCTCGAGACAACCAAGCATATCGGAAATCCCGGATGAGTTTAACTTGAAGGAGATTGAGGCCAACGTCGGGCCCCGCCCTCCCTCGGCGCAATCTGGCCACATCAACCCTGCTCTGAGCGAAGATACCTCTATTGCTTCTCTTAATCTGGAGACCAATTTTGGACAGAACTTTGGACCTTCTTTCCAAGACCGCTCCAACGTGAACTTCGATTCTGATTTCCTTGCGCCAGGCAATTCAATGATGCCTTCCTCTTTCCGGCAAAACATTAATCCTCGACGACACTCCCTATCGGACCCTTACTCCCTTCAAAGATTCCAAGCCATGAGGTTAGGAATTAATCCAATGACTTTATCCTCGACTGGAGAAGAGCCACCCTCTGGATTTGACTTCAGCTCGAACCAAGGACTGGGTTCACTTAACAACAATGCCGCCTTTACCATCAAAGAAGAGGACGAGTTTCCCACATCGGGGAGTGGTAATAACCCCATGATGAGCAACGGCAACTCCGCATCCCGGATGAGGCCTGCCAATTTCTACGGGGGAACCATGGTAAACCCTTTTTAATTGTCCACCTAACATTCTAGAGTAATTGCAACGCCAACGACTCCAACTTGTCAGACTCCATGGCCTTCTTAGGCAACCAAGGCTTCAATCAGCTCTCCAACAACGGCGTTTATGGCAATCTTAACGGCATGTCTTTCAACATGCAGTCGACTTCTGGGGAAGACTCTCAGATCCCCCCGTCCTACAATAGTTAGAAATGTCATCAAGCGACCCCTTCACCCCCTGCCTTTCTAATATCATTTTGCGAGGAATTTTTTAAAACTGACCAGAATTCCTTATGGGTTGCCAGTTACGCTTTTGCTTGGTCATCTTGCCCTCTTTGAGTTAATTGGACTCAAGGCTTGTATGTCATGTCCGTTAAGATTAAAGCCTACTACTGCTCATCCTCTGCATTAAATTGTCTGATTTTACGTTGCCGCTGGATCTATTTCTCGGCAAGCCCCCTTTCCCGCTCAGATTATTTGATTCCCATTAAAGCATTGTTGATGTTATAGATCACCTTCTTTACTTTGATCCATCCTACAAACTAAATATAAAACAGCTGATGAAATTTATCCAACCCTCGAAGGCCAATAGCATAAGTGACACACCTGAAACCTTTACAATCCCACAGCGTATAAGCCTATGGCTGCTTATCCCATACGGGAGCATGCTTGTAAACCCACGGGACCGAACCCAAATAACTACAGAGAACCAGGATCAGCCTAGGACGAACCTTTAATTAACGCGGCAAAGATGCAATTGCTTCAAGGACCGGCGTCAGCTTATTAACAACCCGCAGTACAGAAAGGTGGATCATTAAGTTACCAGTTACATAAGGAGACATCCAAATTAGGCTCCCTATACCTTGTCCACAAGGGTACCATGTAAGGTTAAGCGGTGGCAATCCACTTAACCCCAGGCTATTGAAACATCTCCATCATCAAACTTTGGAAACTGTCCGCCAAACCCCGATTATGAAAATTTAGGTAAGCCTCGATATCAAGTCGGGATCGCTCTCAGCAGCGGTGGCAGGATACAACTGCGATATCAAGGTCACGTACAGGTCGTACCCGAGGTTGGTGGGCAAGGCAACATACAAGGAGTAAATACCTTGCTCCCTTGATAGCAAAACTTAACACGAAAAGCCCCCAAGCTGACCCCTAAAGACAGAAAGGGAAGATGATCACTTGAATTGGCTAAAGGTTTGTTAAAGGTAAACCTATTAAACATACCCCAAGATTTGGCATGTGAACAGATGTAAGGCTCCAAGGATAGTTCGATAAAAACCCAGGTAAAGTGGAAGTATAGTAGAGGGTATTGATAACCTGGGGAATACCTTAAATATGGTTCTTACCTATCTTTCCCCTCAATTAGATGAAAATTAATCGAATACATGGTTGGGTCAGACAAGAACGGATACCCTATTGATAACCTGATCAGTTCTGCTTGTACAGTTAGATCTACAACGTTGCATCTCTCAAGGTCAGCTTCAGAGAAGCATGGGCTTAGAAAGACCTGAAATGAACTAGGATAAAAGTATCACCAATAGGTACCATCTCAATAGTATGTTCTGACCCACATTTAAAACCAACTTCCCTGGGGTCAAGCCAAAGAGCATCCAGGCTGTAAGTATAACACTCTTCTCAAGTTGGCAATAGATAGTTAGATCATCAATCGAAAACTCAGAGGAGCACACCAAAAATTGTCAGCATTCAGCTCCAATAGTTTATACCTGTATGCTAAAGTTTAGGCCCTAGCATGAAACCAATGGCTTTTGGATCTAAGTACTTGACCAAGACATCAAAAGAGGTTAATTGGCTTTGTCATAAATGTGCTGTATTAGCTGCATTACATGGGGAAATGATTGGAAACTAGATAATTATCTTTATTGAGACATGAGAATTATATAGTTTGTGTGAATCATATTAAGGAGAACAAGATTGGGATAATCAATCAGTTGGATTGGGCAGGGGGTGGTGTGATCCTTATAACAAGTGAAGTGCCAAATTGAGCTGTCCACCAGGCTAGATTGTCACTGGTTCTTGTTGCTGGATTTAGTCATTTGAGTTGACTTCCATATTTGGCTACAGGTTATTGGGAAGTTGGTTTGGGGGTCACAAAACCTCTTGTGTGGAACCTTGCTAGGGGGTTAACCCCATTGTATCAATACCCTCCTGGCTGAAGATTGGCCTCCTCAGTGGGGAGGGCTTCTGGAAGATTGTCAGGGGTGCGGGCGCCATATTCTAACAGCTGCTGTTCAGTTGATGGGATGGTTGTCTTGTGTTGTTTTTGACAAGCCTTGCATTGGCAGAGTCTGTCATGGTGCAGGACTTTGTCTTGTTTTCTGTTGCCCAAGCCTTGTACCAGGTAAGGATTGTTATCATTTACCTTTAGAACAATGGCAGGGCCTACTTTATCTGGCTGGAGTTTACTCTTGTCAGCATTCATTACCCAGACCTTGTCACCAACTTCATGTCTGCCTTTCAGAGGGACAAAAATATATTGTAACCGTTTTCTCTCTCTGTCTGCTTGACTATTGTTGGCACAGAGTACCTGGGGATCTGTTCTATGTGGAACCTTGTTTGGTATTTTCAGCTTTGATCCTGAGAGGGTTTGAACAATTTTTGGCTGAATGCCATGAACTAGTTCAAAGAGACTCTTCCCAGTGGATCTGTTCACTTGGGTACGGCACAAAAGGAGGTTAGTCACTAACTTTTTGGGCCAACCCTCAGGTTTTCTGGCAGTGAGCTTGGCAAGGGCTTGCACTAAGCTGCTATTTAATTGCTCAACCCTGCTGTTAGCCTGTGGGTGGTAATGAGTCATTGCTGTATGCTCCACACCCTATTTGGTGAGGCATAAATTGGTGTTGTTGGAGGTTAATTATTTGCCTCCGTCTGTAATCAACAACTCCAGCTTATCAAATTTGCTGATGATTTCCTTGCCTATTAGTCTGCACACATTGTTGCCAGTGTAGGCTTTAACAGCTTGCACTACTGGTCAATGTGTAGCAAAGTTGATAGCATAGATTATGTATTTCTTGTTGTTTCCCTTTCCTGGCATGAGAACTACAAGGTCTAGTGCCCATACCAAGAAAAGCAACTGTGTTTGGATGAGTAGTACTAAATTAGGGGGTGTATTGCTCTTGGCAAACTTCCCGCAAATCTCACATTGTTCAAGTACTTCATGGATGTCTCTGTACAAGGTAGGTCACCATGCTTTGTGCTTCAAGAACTTGTATAGGTTCCTAATCTTGGTGTGACCTAGATCCCTGTGAAAGCATAAGATTGTGTCCACTCTATGATATGTAGGCACATAGTGCATAGTTATCCTGTCTGACATCTCATGATGAAAAGTTTCATAGATGTTGATGAACAAGTGGTTGTTCTTGATGACAGTATCACACTTTATTTCTGTGGTGCCCATGGGGAAGCCTTTGTCCTTGGTTTATAACGCTGGGAGTGGCCAATCAGGGTCCAATATGTTCTGTTCCCTTGAGGCTTGCACATAGAGTTATGATAGGTAGTCAGCAGTAACTGATTCTGGTCCAGGAGTATACTAAATGTTCATGTTAAATCTCTCAAGGGACATCATCCAGCTGTCACGGTAGATTCCATAATGCCAAGAATTATCTGCCTGAGTAAGAAAGCTCAAAAATCTGGAAAGCTATTAACAAAATTAACTGATTTGATAGATTTAAATCAAACAGTTGATCAAAAATGGGTTACAGCTGCTCTGGTCTGCCAGTTGTATTTGATTCCCTCTTGCAAGCTGGTGTTGATGAATTGAATTAACATGAGAGTCACCAGATATGATCTTATTAATCAGTATGGTCATCAGAAGTTGGTCACACAAGGGTTCTTTGCAAACTGGACTAGATATTCACTTGAAAATGCGGAAGGAATAAGAGCCAAGGATCCAGGCGGTATTGCTTAGTTGAATTTGATATATGTTGAATAATTTTCAGTGTTTCAACTCTTAAGAGTTGAGTCCTCCCAAAAAATTTACTTGAATATAATCAAATAATCTCCTAGTCTAACATTATTTTATAATGAATCCTGTAGTTAGCCTGCTGCACTACATTCCTTATAATCTGATTATAAGTTAAATTATCACCAGAAGATGGGGTCCCGCTGTCGGTACTTTGTTGCCGCCTCCTCCCAATGTCAATCTGATACCCACAAATTTAGGAGTTTTCCCCACCGTATCTGAAGCTGAGACATTTGTAACATCTCAATGTCCTGAATTTTACGCCAAAGATGCTTTGATGCTTTCCCAGGTTATTTATATTAGGCTCTTTTGATTAGGGTTAATCATTTTACTTAACCCTAGTATCTCATTTGGAAATTTCACAAATCATTATTTGAAGATGTGTTGGTGGTTAATCATTAACTCCATGTGGATTTGGGTGGTGATTCTCCACCACTTAGAGACTGCTTCTTACTATCCAACAATTTCTGCCACACCAGTGTGTTTGCTTGCAGGAGAGGATTGTTTATGTCTTGAAATAGATAAGGGGCTTGTGGTATGTGAGAGCTGTAAACTCCTCCTTCCTCTTGAGGTAACAACTTCATTTAACTAAGCAGTATACAATTAAGGAGTTCCATGTCAAGTATGGGATAGCAGCACTTGCAGTCTTAACTTTCAGGACTTGTACACCACTGGTAGGAATTCTCCAGAGTTTGTCTTGATCCAGAGTGCACCCCCTATGGAGGCATCTGAGGCGTCAGTTTTGATATGGTAGTCCCCATTCTTCTTGGTGTACTGCAGAATAGGAGCTGACACTAACTTCTCCTTAAGGCAGAAAGAACAGAAGTCTTGCTGAGAATTTCAGACAAACTTGGATTTAACTCCAGTGATGGTAGACAAGGGGGCTGTTAGTATGCCACAGTCTGTAATGAGCTAACATAAATAGACTATCATTACCAGTAATGTTATGAGTTCTCCTTTGTCCTTAGGGAGAGGCATCTGATAGCTTAAATCTTTTTCTTATTGTACTTGATGCCATCCTTGGACACTACATGTCCTAAGAAGGGTAGCTGTTTCCAGTAAAACTGGTATTTTGATAGTTTGGCTAGCAGTTTGTGCTGTTTCAAGGTGGTAAATACAGCTTCCAGGTTCTTATGATGTTGTTATAATGTTGGGTTATAGACAATGATGCTGTATAGGTATAAAAGGCCATGCTTCCAGATGTGAGGAGCAAAAACCTTGTTCATGAATATGATAAAGGTTGATGGTGCATTAGAAAGTTCCAAAATTAGGGACAAAAAAACTCATATGATCCACATTTAGTTTGGAATGCAGTCTAGGGGATATCTTCCTCTTGATTTGGGTCTGGTTTATCCAGCTATCAAGATGATCTTGGAGAATAAACTTGCACCACCCAGTATTTCAAACAGGTCACAATGAGTGGTAATGAATAGCTGTTTCTTATGGTGACTTTGTTCAGGGCTCTTTAGTCAGTAACTAGTCTTTGGGATCCATCCTTCTTTACCACAAAGAATACGGCGGCCCCAAAGGGGGATTGTAAAGGTCTGATGAGACCCTTCTCCAGGGCCTCCTTAAGGTAGGCACAGAGCGCATTGTTCTCATTTGGGGTAAGTTAGTATATAGGGCGTGCTTTGGGTACTACACCCTTGATTTTTATGGAATATTGTATAAGGTTTTCAGGGATGATCCCTGGTAGTGCCTCTTCAAAGATATCTGGATGTTGGGCCACTATCTCTTTGTCTTGCAGCGTGATGATATCTTGTTTGTCTTTGAAGTTTATGACTTCATATTGACAAGAGTCCCAGTCAATTGCTTTAAATTTGTATTTCTCTTATTGTGCTTTTGTTATAAACAAAAAAATGATCTATTGGAAGCTGGTCTACAGTATATGGGTAAATTTGATGGTTTATGCCTTCACGTTTGATGGCCAATACCGAGGTTGCCCAGTCTATGTGGAGATTGTTCTTTTGCAGTCAATCTAAACCCAGTACAATGTCAAATTTTGGAAAGTCAATGACTGGGCCTTGGATGGTGGAGTGCAGGTTCTCAAGCATGACAGAGAAGGGGGCAGCTTCCCTTGTTACAGCAATGTGATGTTCACCATCCAGGACCATGTTTTTAATCCACAGAGGATTAGTGGCTAGCTTGAACTTATCTACAAAGCTGCTGTTGAATAGGGTTTGATCTGCACCCAAATCCTGGAGTGCTGAGCCTGTGTAACTGCAAAAGCGGAAAGGATAGGACATTGGTTTATTGGGACGTCTGGCAATGGTGTACAGTACCAGGTCCTCCGAGGGTACCTGGATCATTGGGCATTGGTCCACGTCCTTGGGTTGGGACTCATCATTGGGCAAGTCAGGAGTTGCGTGGGGAGAGCTTGGCTTGCTTAGTGCTCTCCCCGGGCTTTTCCCTCATCTTGGTTACCCTGTGTGATAGTAACTCTAAATGGGTACAATTGGATTGGCTATTAGTCCTTTTACTAAAGCCATTGGATGTCTGAGGCTTTTTGTTATTGCTATTGCCAGGTGGAGGGAGGTTGTAATGTCCTGGGGGTGAGAGTCCTTGAGTCCCTCTCTTTCCAATCTGCACCTTGTGTAAAGCATTGTATGTTTGTGTCAATTTCTCTGCCTTGCAGTACAGACTTTGAAGGTTGATTATTTGGTCTAATTTAACATGCCTCATGACATGTGGCCTGAGGGTGTTGTAATAAATAAGGTGTGTTGCGGGATTATCAAAGGCCATTTATGAAGGGGCAAATAAGCACAGTTCCTCATAGGCTCTTGTTAACTCCTTCACTGTACCAGTTTATGTTAGGTTCTTCACCTGACATATGATCATAAGGGCTGTGGCCTTCATTAAAAATATTGTCAGGAAATTTTGTTTGAAAGTGTCCCAGTCCTTCTCTGTATCATCCTCATGCCACTTGTTGCACCAAGTGCCTCTGTGTCAGGAATATTCCTGACAAAACCACTCCAAGAAACAACATTCTGGTGAAAATTGGGCCTAAAACACAAAAGTAATATTTGCAGCAGTTCCCCCTGATTGGGGAAACTGCCGCAGAACAAAAGCCAGAAGAAAAAGAAATTAAAATTTTAAATCTTCAACTTCTGGCTTTTATAGGCCAACCACAGACCGCCGGCCAGCCGCCTGCTGCCTGCCCGCCCTCTGCAGGCAGCACAGCCAACTGCCAGGCGCCTGGTGGCTTGCCTGCACCAGCCAGCCAGCGGCTGGTGGCACACCCCCACAGCGGGGCTGTCTAACCCTGCCAAATGGAGAAAATGCCAAAATGGTAAACCAAAAAAGGCAATTCCTCCAAAACTCAATTTTGGGGGAACTGCTGCCCAAAACAGGAATTTCCAAACCCAGATGGGACTAACAGGCTACCCTGCAAAAAAATTAATGCAGTAGCTGCAGAAACTGAATTTGGGTGCATGAAAGCATCTAAAATCTCCTATGACACTGCCAGCCAGGAATTGGCAATACATTGCCTACACATCCCTTCCTATGCCTCCCCAGAAAGGGAATTCCAGACAGCACCAAGTGTTTGGGGTTCCCCATCCAATGCTTTCCACTATTTATGCCTCACTAGGGCTGATAGTATATAATAAAGACCATTCACTTGATGATAGATTGTGCTATCATTGAGTGACTTACCCCTCAATAATACCACATAAATCAAACCAGACTTTAAACACAAGAAAGTCCAAGACACTAAGCTTTGTCTGCCCTTCCCCAGGATTAAGGAGATGAACCATCTTATCTTCTCAGCTGTATTCACAGCCTGCCTTGGGATTGGGGGTCACCAACGACAATTTTAACCACACAGGCCATTTAACAACCCATCCAAAGATTAGTATTAAAAGGAGCCCACACTGTTAAACTCCTTTAACCAGTACTCTTTGCCTGCCCTGATTTTATCCCAATCAACTCAGTCCATAGCAACCTATACCTTGGTCTACTATGTTCTCATGTATTTTGCTGGTTTTTTTGGTTGTCTTAATTTTCACACAAAGGTGTTTCAATGGATAATGACAGTCTACTCAATTGTTACATTGCTTACTGGGTTCAAAGTGAAAAAATTGGGTCCTTATCTAGCTAAAATACTCCCCATTTATTGGGTATTTACACTATGTTGTGGGTCAGAAAAATGGAGAATCTGCAATCCAGAAGTGGGTTGGGCACTCCATTTGTGTCAACTTGCTCTGCGCAGACTGGATCCATATCATGGTGTTGTTGTCATTGGCTCCTACAAACAACTCTAAGGCCACACTACAAAGTTGCTGAGCTACATGGGAAGGAATGATGCTCTTGTTATTGATTTGAGGTGTAAAGGAGGGTTTCTGGAAGAATCCTTGCTCTGACAAGGCATTGAAGACAGGAACTGAAATTAGCATGTCTTGGTAAAGGACATGTCCTTCTGGTATATCAGTTCCTGGCATGTAGGGTGTCTAATCTAAGAAGAGCCTAGAAATGATTTTTGTATATTTGTAGACTGTGGCAAGTACAGGAAACAAGAGGAATCTTGAAAAGAAAGGTATGATGGGGAATCTACCTATGCTATCAATGTTGTGAATGTGCTGTATTAGCAGATTTACACAGTATTAAGATTGAAAACTAGATAATTATCTTTATTGAGATATGAGAATTCTATATTTGGGGTGAATCATTATAAGAGGAAAAAGATTGGGAAAATCAATCAGTTGGATTGAGCAGGGGGCTGACAGGATCCTTGTAATGAGTAAAGCACCAAATTTAGCTGTTCACCAAGCTGGAATTATAACTGGTTCTTGTTGTCATGGCCCGCCATGACATTGACACTTTAAAAGGTCACATTTTAAAAATTTGGATCAATAAATCTACCTCTTGCCACTAGAAAGCCACCTTGATGATCTCCCTAGGCGCCCTAGATCTAAAATTATGGTGATTTAAAGAGCCGAGCTTAAAAAACCTGTCAACATGTCCCAAAATGGTTGCAAGATTGGATTTCAAATCAAGACAAGCAACAATTAGTGAGCAGGAAAATCTAGTCATATCTCAGTTTCCAGTGATCATTTTTGGACGTTATTATGCTCAAATGAAAGCCCCAGACAAGGAAAAATCCCGCCACAGTATTTTTAGATGACTAACTGAGGCAAAGCACAAAATTTGAATCTGGCCAAAGAAATATGATTAGAATTAGTCAGCTGATGTTGTTGCAACCAAGATTTCCCTCTTGACTGCTAATGTATCTCACAGTAAACAGGGGCTCTCAATGAGTTACCCCATAACATATCTAACAGCATGGATCAATCTGATGATGATATCAAATTATGGGCACTATCTCCTAATTAGGAATGCTGCCAATTTGACATCACTAATTCCTGCACAGGTTATCCTTGGTCCCAAACTTTAAATGGAACCTATCACCCCCTGGTGGCCTTGTAGCTCTCCCATATATTATATTAGTCACAATACCAATTAATAAACCTTATCTTATTCTTCTTATTCCTGTCCTTTCTATTGGACTGTTGTCTTCCCTAATCAAATACTGAACTATCATTGGTTCAGTTGCAACAGTGGTTGCAGTGGTAGGTTCACAACCTACCTAAAAGAAAATTCCACCAAGGAAGGACATAGTACGGGCTGTATGGCTACTCCACACCAGGAAACCTTCCTCCCTATCCCTGATGGGGACATCCCCAAGGGGTACACTATCTATCAGGACCAGTTGGTACTCACAAGTGTTTAAAATTGTCTCTGCCTAGGGCAACACAACACCAGTGTCACACTGCCACAGTCAAACCTCTTGCAACATATGCTGAGCCTTCAACTAGAGTCCTTTATGGGTGGCATGAAAGGGGTACACTATCTATCAGGACCAGTTGGTACTCACAAGTGTTTAAAATTGTCTCTGCCTAGGGCAACACAACACCAGTGTCACACTGCCACAGTCAAACCTCTTGCAACATATGCTGAGCCTTCAACTAGAGTCCTTTATGGGTGGCATGAAAGGGGTTGACATTGTCAGTTGGCTCCACTCCATGGAAACCTGTATCTGTATCTGAAAAGTACCTGGACTCATGTGGGTTTTTACCGCTTCTGGGCGCCTCACAGGGCCTGCCACAGTATGGTTCACCAACTGGGCCAGTCAAGAACACAAAGTCACTTGGACCACTTTCAGGGACGTCACCAGATCCTGCTACAGAAAAACCTTTTCACCCATTGTAGTGGGAACCCCTCTACTTGCTATCAAACAGACAGGCAGTGTCCCTGAATACCTCACAGCCTGGCAGCAAGCACTTGCCACCCCTCCTGAAGCTGTTACTGACAGGAATGCTATGCTCCTTACTCTGATAGTCAATGGGCTCAAGCCCCATATCTGTAAATGGGTTCCCGTGGGTTGCTGTACCTCCATCAACAACTGCTATAAAGCCATTACAGAGACCAATAGCCAGGCTTCAATGGAATTCTGCAGATCCAATGACAGGCCATCCCAGTCTTGTCCTGCACCTGGCATTTCCCACAATCAGGTAGGCTGTTGCCAGTCCTGCTAACAAGAAAATGGGGCCAAGCGCCCCCGCAAGGGGGAGCTATAATTAGCACAAATTGAGGACTCAGGAAAAGCCTGGGGGTTGTAGATACAAGAAATTCTGCAAACCCGCTTGACCCACACTCTCAATATCTCCTTGCCAAGAATCCCTGCAACTACAACATGCATGAGATGGATACCTTAGACGTGTTCCAAGTCCATAGTGACAACCCCATCCTCCAAGCCAGTCTATCATCAAATAAAATCATCTGCTTGGCCTACCTCCTTTGTTTCTGTGGGAACACCCACAAATTTTTGGTAGACACTGGGGCCAATCACACCATGGCTAATCAGGAATTTTAAGACTCCCAACAGCTAGACCAAGTACCCAGTTACTTTAAGGCAGTACATGTGGACGGCTCCTGTAGGGTGATCATCACTCATGATACAGTACCCTTCTCTGTAAGAATGGGGAACATCCAGGTTAAACTCTCTGGGCCAATAATGGTGAGGCTCAGACACAATGCCATTGCTTGCCTCAACTGGCTCCAACACAACTTACCATAAATTGACTGGGACACCTCTGTTATCACACTCAACTGAAATGGGGTAGGTTTCCAAATCTACCCCATCAAAATGAACAAGTTACTTCACAACACTGTGTTTGTTTGAATCACAGAGACTGGAACCTAAAAATTAAAGGGGGGGCTGGACTTCAATCAGTGTTCAATGGAAGTCATCTTCTCTAAACCCACTGTACCTTCTCTCTTGGACACACCATCACTACCAGCATTAGTATAACTTCTTGAGGAGTACAAAGACGTCTTTAGATAAACACTAAATCAACTGCGCCCTCCAAGAGAAATACAACATGCTGTTCAGTTACAAGGGTTGCTGCCCAAGGCACAGTCCCTCTATTGTTTGACAACCAAGAAAGACCAAACTCTCTGTCAACACCTCATGGACACACTTGATAAGGGCTTCATCCGCCCCTCCCTCTCACCATATGGGGCTGCAGTCTTCTTTGTAGCCAAGAAAGATGAGTCCCTTTGACTGATGACCAACTACCGTGCACTAAACAAGGTGACAGTCAAAAACAAGTATCCTTTGTCACTAATTGACAGACTGTTTAATATGCTAACAGGTTCAAAGGTCTTCATTAAGATTGATCTCATTGCAGGGTACAATCAGGTCTGCATTGCACCTGGGGATGAGGCAAAAACTTCCTTTCATAAACACTATGGATCATTTGAGTTTTTGTTATGAACTTTGGAATGCTCAATGCTCCCTCCACCTTTGCTATGTTGATGAACAAAGCATTTGAGGATCTGATTGGAAAGTGTGTTGTTTTTTACCTTGAAAGAATTATTGTCTTCAGTCAAGACCAAACCATACACCTCCAACACCTTTGTGCTGTACTTAACACCCTTTGTAAACATCAGTTAAAGGCAAAGCCTTCTAAATGTGAATTACTCCAGTCATAGCTTTTATATATGGGGCACAATATTGCTGCCCAGGGGATAAAGCCTAACCCTGCCAAGATAAAGGCAATCACAAGCATGCTACCCCCAATGATGAGTCAAGGTGGATACAATCTTGGTCATGGTTGCCTATATGCAAAAGTTTATCCCAAACTGTGGAGAACTAATTTTACCTCTCACCAAGCTCTTGAACATCAAACACCACTTCTACTGGACACCTTTCAGAGATCAGGCCTTTGAGATGTTGAAGAAAAGGCTCACAACTGCACCTGTACTACAATTCCCCAATTATAATTGCCAGTACAAACTCAAACTGATGCCTCTGACAGGGCCATAGGGGGTGTGCTAAGAGTAGAAACCAATGAAGGTGTCTTGCTTCCTGTGGCCTATGAATCCAGGAAGCTTACCAACTCAGAGCAGCGCTACCCCATACATGATAAAGAGTTAGCAGCAATCATGCACTGCATTGAGAAATGGTGCTGTTACCTGGAAGGGGCCACATTCCTGCCACAGGTCTTGACAGATCATAAGTTCCTTCAGTATTTAAATACCCAGTTGCACTTGCTTTAATACCAGGAAGGATGGGTCAAAGGTCTGTCCCCTATCAATTATGCATTGAATACAAACCTAAGAAGAAACTTTTCACAGCTGACGCTCTCTCCAGACTCTACATAGCATCCATCACGGGAGACAACAGCTTGAACCCGGACTGGCTCATGCTCTACCTGCGTCCTGAAGCCACATGTTACAAAGGTCTCAATATTGTGACTATTTCCAAGTTGAAGGACAATGAAAGCCAGTTCACCACTGACACTGGCAATTTCTGCTGCCATGCAGAGACAGGTGAAAACACGCCTTATATCCCCACCACACAACAAGGGGATATCATACTAGATTACCACCACACCTTAGGGCACATCAGAGGACGTAACCTCTTTGAAATTATGAAGTGTAAGGTTTGATGGCCCTGTATGCACCAAGACATCCTGGAATTCCTTGATATGTGTGTCCTATGTGAATAGAACAAGTCCAAACCTGACTGCACAAGTCAGTTCTGCCCATCAAAGCCATGGAACCCTTCAAACAATGGCCCCTTGAAATTGTGGGGCCTCTACCCAAAGACAAGCTGGGCAAGAAGTACATTATCATGGCTATTGACTTCTTTACACATTGGCCTGTAGTGTGGTCAGCCATCAATCACACTACCACCATCATCACCTGGTTTATTGGCAGGGAGTTTGTGGCGCACTTTGGACGCCCCAATTGTCTCATCACTAATGGGGGACCTGAACTTGTAGGTAACATTATGAGAGCATACTGTTCCAAGAACGCCCTCCAACAAGTGGTCACCACACCATACCACCCTCAAGCCAACAAACGTGTAGAGCGCTTGAACAGTTCCCTGGTGCAAATAATTGCCAAGCTCTCACAGGCTCACCCAAATACTTCCTGGACTGAACATCTCCCCGCTGCCCTGCTTATCCTATGGGCCATAATCAATTGTGGTACAGGGCTCAGTACCAGAGCCCTTTCCTTTGGAACTCCTGATGATTTGATAGGGGTGGAGCAAGGGATGTTAAGGTCCATGGTTCCTGCAAAGCCTCTCCTTGTAACTACCCCTCCCTGAGTCAATGGCGTACCAAATATTGCAACATAGAGCAAGAGCAGATCAAGTAGGAATTAAACACCTCAAAGCAAGGTATGCCATGGGTGATTCCATCTACGCCCTTACTTCAACTCCACCAAGATGGAGCTGAATCATCTTGTGCCCTTCAAGGTAGCTGATGTCTACAACAATCACACCTATCAGCTTGAAGACGCTCAAGGGAACACTAAGACCCTCCACCACAATTGCTTGCAACCCTGCCACGCCATTCCCACACAAAGACTCTCTGTGTGGACCTTCCCAGACCTTTAACAGGTTCCAATACTGGTGCCTGACAATAAAAAGGGGACAATGGGGTGTTGCAACCAAGGTTATCCTCTTGCCTGCTAACATATCTCACAATACACAGGGGGCGCTTTATGAGCTGCCCCATAACATATCTAACAGCATGTATCAATCTGATGGTGATATCAAATTATGGGCACTATATCCTAATTAGGAATGCTGCCAATTTGACATCACTAATCCCTGCACAGGTTATCCTTGGTCCCAAACTTTAAATGGAACCTGCCACCCCTGGTGGCCTTGTAGCTCTCCCATATATTATATTAGTCACAATACTGATTAATAAACCTTATCTTAATTTTCTTATTCCTGTCTTTTATATTGGACTGTTGTCTTCCCCAATCAAATACTAAACTATCATTGGTTTAGTTGCAAAAATGTCTCAAACTTTTAGCATGACCCCTCATATAGAGAGAAAAGAGCCTTCAAGAATAATCTGGAAGAATTTCAAAGACCAATGCAAATGATATAAAAGAATCTAGTTCCCTTTTTCCCCATTGTGATAATTCTTGATCTGAATAATAAATAAAGTATTTCACTTATACTATAATTTAAATGTATCAGAGTTGGGAGCCCTTGGGCCCTGACACTTGTTGCTGGATTTAGTAATATGAGTTAACTTCCATATTTGGCTACATGTCATGGGGGGAGGTTTGAGGGTCACAGAACCTCTTGTGCAAAACCTTGCTAGGGGGTTGATCCCACAGTTTTGACAATGATAATAATTAAACATGTATGTTAAATAATTTTATTGGTTGAGCAAGGAATATAACCAAATATTGTGTGGTTATATATGGAGTGAATAAAAGATAGGCAAGGTATAGAGAACAGTTAGAACATAATGTTAGTTTGAAAATAAAGGAGCATGAGAGATTGGCACTACTCTCAAATATATATCAAACTGTTTAACTGAGTTTTCTGTTGCAATAACCTTGAACTTGGGAAAATTTATATTGGAGGATCATATAACCAGGTTAACAACAGTTTCAGCTATTTTAAAAGCTTTAAAACTTAAATAACAAGCCTTAACATCACTCTGTTAGTTTAAATCAACTACAGAGCCTGGTTGAAGAGAGAAAACTTTAGCATTGTCAGTAAGTCTTTTTTTTGGCTTCTTATTGGCTATAACTAGTAAGATCTGAGGTCTGGCACACAATAAATTGTTGAATTAACTATTTTTGCTTTTAAATTCAAGTTTGGATCATTCCATGAGCCTCTTAATTTCCATCCCTATTCTGCATTTGTTGAGCAACTTGGGTTATTTATGGTATGTTCAAGGCTACAGATAGATGTTAGCCTTGCCAATTTACTTTACCTAATCCTATGAAAGAGCACTACATACTATAATAGAATAGAACTTTGAAGATAATTGTGTTTGTTGGGACTGGAGTACAATCTAGCCAGCGGCTGCAATCTATCCAGGTGTAACTAAGAGCTTGTTATCATTCTTCCAGGTGTCTTTATCAATATATACTGCAACAACCCTTTTTCTTGTCCTTTCAGACAGTTCTCAGTGGCTACCTTTGCAATAGGTCCATCTTTGTTGGCTACGCCTATCCTGATTGGTTGTCCTTAGCATGTGTGTTGCTACTGGCCTTAGCAAGGCATACATGGCACTTCAGCTACAGCCTACACTCTTCTTGAGCTAGCCTACTGGCATTTATCAATTTTATGTATCCTTACACACCTATTATTGCACTAGGAAACTACACCTTATTTGGTTGACCCTTAGAAATGATCCTGTTCTGTCCTCCTACATTGGAAGGTGGAATTCCAGTATTTCTGTTTTTACATTTCCAGGGCTCAATCAGTGATCCTTTTATGGCTGGCAAGCCTTCTTCTTATTAATATGCCGGTTTAAATTGGGAATTATATATCATATAATAGCTGACTCAATCCAATATCAACTTGTGGATTATCTCCTGTGTAATGCTGACCCAAACCAATAAGGAACCAATTATACACCATGTAATGCTGATCAAAACTTGGTATTTACTAGACATTTGTGCATCACTTGTTTGATATAATCATATACACCCTTCAGGCTGGGTAGGGATTGAGTTGATACAACGTCTAGTAGGATGGAATGAGCAATATATGATTGATGATTTCAAAATTACACGCTGTATAATCAATGATAATCACTATATTGGCTAACAAGTATATAGTGTGTATTTGTAATATAAATTATAATAAACTAAAAATTATCTAGTGTATAACTACCATATCATTTATAATAAACTGGTGATTATATGACATATAATCACTACACTTAATAGAATAATAATCTAGTGATAATATGGCGTGTAACTGATAAAGATCTTCATGCAATGATTAGACTGATCATTTGTGGTCAATCAGCCTAATCTTACAGCATTAATTAAATTTAAAATTAAAATCAACTAAATTATTAATTTCAATTTATTCTTTCTTTGGATTATCTAATTGATCCAACCGACCCAAAATATATTTAACTGTATACAAAGGTAATACTTTCTTTTCTAGAGATAAAAAGCTGATTGAGAGTCAGGTTTATCAAGCTTGATGATCCTGACAATATTCTTTGATGTATCTGTGTTGGTTCTTGTGACTATAGCAGCTATGGCAGGCTGTGATTAAACAAAGTGGTTGAATTATGAGGAATTTCATAGGTTGAAATTCAAAACAATATGATTGATCTTGGAGAGATTTTCCAGTGTGATGAAGAAATACACAGAAATCAATTAGATTATAATAATTGAGGGACTAAATGAATAATCTGAACAATTCAAATTATGAGACTAGGTTTCTCTAAACCAAATGTTGTGACTGAAAGTGGTATCAGACTTGTCTTCAAAAGGGGCATAGGGCAAGCCTGGAACGCCCAGGTACACAACTGGGGCAATCCTCACCATGTAGTTCATAGCAGAGGCCCAGGGTTCAAGCACCCATTAGAGAATCACTTGTTAAGTAAACCCCAATAGGGTGACATAGGCAAACCCAAGCTTGCTGTAATCATATGAGAAATAGGGAAATCCCTCAATAGGCAGGATGATCTGTTTGACGGGATGACCAGCACAGAGGAAGCTTTAGTGCAAGGGAAGAAGATGTAGGATCTACAATCTGACCAAGAGCCCTGGCAGGAGGAGGAGAAACTGGTTTTTTCTGAGCAAGGGAAAGTGTCTCTTTCCTGGCGCTCTTATATACTAGACAAGTTTGGTATTCTTCTCTATGGGAGGAGAACAACAAGGTTATTGTTGTAAAGGTATAATGAACTTATGCTATTTTTCAATGGCTAAGTGGCATAAACTGCAATTGTTTATTTGGTAAAGATGTCAACAAGAAAAGGGTTGTCAGTGTTCCCAGATTTATACTAATGGGAAACTGAATCTGTACTTACTGCCAACTCCTTATTGGCTATCAAAGGGTTATTCTTAAGCTGATTCCCATTAGAAGGTCCTTATTTGTCAGTTAAGGAGATCAATTCACTATTCTTGTCCTGGGGAAGCTGGCAGGTAATTTGGGGGTTATTTGGCAGCCCAAGTCTTATTTATTTGGTCTCAGAGAGGTTGGGCCAATTAAGAACCTTTTTGCTTGGTGTTGGAATGTTTTTCAAAAGTCACTAGGTTTGGCTCTTGCCTGAGTTTGATTCCCCACTTAGTGTCAAGGTTTTCATTAAATCAATCAATGCAATCAATTTTTTGGCCAATCAGTTGCAGGCAACAAGCCTATGTGAAATAGGGTTTTGTCAGGCCCATTCTGGGCCCTGAAACCAATTAATTAACCAAGAAGATTAATTAATTTATGTCATGTATTTAGGCAAGGCAAGAGACATAACAAGAAGTACTAACAGTAGGATTGGGTTTGTACTAAGCCAAGGTCTAGCCTTAGGGATCTATAAAAACTTACTTTAAGGCCCTGATAATGATAATTATCAGAAATCTCCTTTAGACAAGACTAGAGAGCTGACGTAAAGCACAAAAAATAAACACAAAGAAAGAGTGTAAATAGAACTTAATTTTTATTGGGTGAATCTAAATGATTGTTATATATCAATTGTTTACCGCAAAATGGTAGAAGGACATATAGATTACTGGTCACTCTCATAGGGTGGGTCAAGGATCACTCATGTCACCAGTCAGAATGTAAATGAGTCCTTCACCCAATTTGGAGCAAAACCCATTTTGAGGGAGAAAGGGAACTGAAGGATTTCACACTCAAAATGTGATCACATCAAAGTTAAAATCAATAATTCCTGAATATTGGGATTCACAACAATACCCAAGAATATAATTAATAAAGATTTAATTATAGGACTGTCAGGATTTTGGGATATTGACTAATTAACAGATTCAATCAGTTAACTTTGGCCAGTTGTCAATCACTCTTAAGAATAGTTTCAACAAAATAACATGAGCCACAAGATGCAGATCATTGAATCAACAACCAAATCATATCCTGACATCAACAAATTCATGAGTTACAATTAATGAATGGAACATGCAATTACTGCTCATTAATTAGTTCCCTTCATCAAGCACCTCAATATGCACTTCATTAGAATTAATATTCTAAAATTTAATTGTATTCTAGAACAAGAAGGCTGTCATAAGGACTGTCATCTGCATTATATCTAGCAGAGTCCAACATGGACTGGGACGCCAGGCCAAACACTCTAAGATAAAAAAGCCCTGAGCCTATTGTATTAGAGTAGCTCTGATTAAGTGTAACAATCATCTCCGTGAACTAGTAGCCAACCACTGGCTAGCTAGCCCATAAAGTGGCCTGGGTATACAGAAAGGATATCAATCTGTGAAAGATTTCAAGCAAGCTTCCATCAAAACCACCCCCAAAAAGATGAGCCTTCTGCTGTGCTGACCTAATACTACTTCAGTCTCTTCTAAGGTTGTGGGCTAACTTGGATAAAATGCAGGAAGGCTGCCGCCTTAAAGCCAGTCCATTATAATAAAAGACTGATGGTTCCTTATTGGCTGATGATTGATCCAAGCCTTATTTCCTTAATGTGATCCTCTCTTGGGCTTTATTAGCAGAGGCAAAAGATCTACTGTTGTCATACAGTATAATTATCTATAGTAAAATATAGAGACAACAACTATGAATCTATATCTAGAAGTAGGAAGAATTGTCTTAAATCCTTTGGGATTTGGGCCCAGTCAGACTTGATAATTCTGAAGACAACAAAATATTCAGGCCACAGTTTACGTCAAAGTCACAGGTTCTCTGTACTTTCCTAATGTTAGAAGACTTAGAATATCATCTGAAAGATGATAAAATACCACAGTCTGCAGATTTCTGACAAGGGCTGAAATGGAATTGACTGTGTCAAGTAAAGACTATGTGTCTTGGAAATTGTTTAATTAGTTTACATACAAAATATTATTAATGTGGCTTTCACTATGGGCTTTAATGGTCTTGAATGTGTCAATAAAAAAGGTTAAAGTTAATGAAATTAAACCCCTAAATAGTGGTTTAAACCCACTGAGTTAGCAAATTTATTGTGTTTAAAAATGCTTCTGCAATGCCTAATCAAGTTTTCAAAGCAATGAGGTGCTGCCCAGAAACAGTTTTGGGTGCCACAGTGACGCCTGGTTTGAATTTCAAACATTTTT
>QTSX02003910.1:0-45596 GCA_014839935.2 Entomophthora muscae | reverse complement strand
GAGAAATTATAGAAAGGCATGTTTTGCTTTTTTAATAAACAGATTCACCAAATATTATCTTTGTGACGAATTCATTTTTGTAAATAGGGTGCTGCATCAATATTGGGTCCTAGCCAGTTCGTTTCATAAAGTAATTTTAATATGTGTTTATATGTCGAGGCTGGCAGGGTATTACAAAGCCATGGCAAGGCTTGGATTTCCGTTGAAGACAAAAAGATCCAAAAACAATATGGCAAAACAGCAGATGCGATAGTGAATTGGCCTGCGTTGCCTTCTCTTTGAACAGGGCAATATGTATCTTACCACGATGGTGTAGATAAATACCGTTGAGTTCTATAACGATCATTCAACCGATCTAGTCCTCAATAAAACTCATCCGCCCTCCGCTATATCCTAATTACACTAAGCTAACCCCACTTTGACTATGACCCAAGAATCTGTATTGAGTCCCAGTCCGTCCAAGAAATCTCAAACCAGGTCAATAAACGAGCCTCATGATAGATTAGAAGTTCCTGATAATAATTCCTATGAAAAAGCAATAATGTCATCTAATCTTTCCGCCAAATCTAAAGCCAAACTAGTAAAGTCCTTGGGGACAGAAAGGAACGTAGAACACATGGACGGGAGCTCTGATCCCTGTTGTACAGATTCCCTTTTCGCGGCGGCCTGCTGTTGGTTCCCTATTTAATTTCACTTTCATAAACGAATCCCACTTTCCTAGAGCTCAGCATTTTTAATGGTCATAAAACGAAATTAGCGTCATCTAATTACTTCTTGGCGCTACCAAGTTAGAAACCGCACCCTAATGAAAGCTTCGACATTTTAATTGAATTATCATGTCTTCTCAGCTGTTTTCGTCATATATACAGGCTTGACTTATTTCAGTCAAGCCAGTCTCAAGCCCATGAACCTTTTTATCGTGTTTGCTATTAATTCTGCATAAACCATAACTGTTTTTTGATAGAATTCATTAAAGTTGAGCTATGCGAAAGTTTAGAATCTATTTCCACACCACGAGAATAGGAGCCAGATATTATCTTCAGTCAACCTAAGCATCGATCCTTTACGCGACTTGCAATCCAAACGAGCATATAAAATCACTGAAACAACCAGAGTTTAAACATTTAAAACTAAATACTAAAAAGGCTGCTAACTTGCCCCAAACCCTTGATCAAAGTGCTGAATAGCTTCCGCGCCCACTATCAATATATAATAACACACCAATGTTTTATTCTTCCCTGGCTCTACCAATCCGAGCTGAAAAGCAACTACCAAGAATTCACCACAACCCTTTCGTGCTTCTGCTACAACTCATCTTTAACCTATAATTAAAAAATAACTTTCTCATAAATGATGCTACACACACTAAGCCAATATAACATAGACGCTATTTCAGTCAGACTAGTATCGGGATTCCATACTACACTGTACCCTGAATATCAACCTAAAATAATTTACTAGATATACATGGATGTGGCCTGACATAATCAGGTTGGTATTAAACTATCCAAAACTGAAGAGAAAGGATTTAAGGACTCTTGATTCCCAAAAAAATATTCCAGCTTGACCTGACTTCATCTAAATTCAGTGATTGAGCAAACTTTGAGTCCAAATATAGGCTTTGTTAAGAACCTTTTTTACTTTAAGCTTGGTGTAGCTAGGATGGAAGCTCAAGGCAATAGAATGTAACGATACCACCAAGAAACATCAGTTTTTAAGCAGATCTGCATAAGCTTATCCTACAGGTATTAGCAGGTCTATGGAGGGTACTGTGGATCAATCACAACATGGTTTAGATTACAAATCAATATTTCTATTCCAATTTTAAACTTTAAAGAGTCAAATGCAGCACACTAGAAGTATTCGCTTGGGATCCTTCATTGAAACCCTACCAACAGTGACCCATAAATACCAGATTATATTAATTCTACCAGAACTAGATAAGCACCTCAAAACATCACAGATGCCAGAAATCCAATTCTTTATTTGTTTTGGACAAGAACTAATTACACCGCGTATAAGTAGTCCTCAAAGTAAGTGATTCTAGTCTCAGATCAAACCAAGAAGCTGCTTACAAAGCTATGTTCTGAAAACCAAGACGTTCACTGCACCAAAACTGTTGGCTGCCTACAAAAGTAAAACATTTCTTATTGTTGACATGATAGAATCTCAGCTGATGAGCCAAATTTTTAGAGTACCAACTTCTTCCAAAGCTCTGATAGCATTTGCCCAAGCAACCCTGAAGTTAGCTCAATAACCATATATTCTGCTGAATCTGGCAATCAAAGCCTATGCTAAACCTTTGATGCCATCTGGATACCATATCTGGTACCTGTCTATGCTAGGCTTCATTTCAGTTAAAATCATAGTTATTAATTATCTATCATTTTACATACTTATAAAAAAACACATTACTTTAAGGGTAGTCTGAGATCAGATGATCAAGATAAAATATTATTATTTTTAGTATACATACCATACCTGCAATAAAAACTGCTGAATAGTAAAAATAAGGTCCAAATAGTGGGTCATCATTACCTACACAGATTTAAAATTAGCTAAATCTGCTAGGGTTTTGTGCCTGGGCGGTGCATCTGCTGGTTTTAAAAAAGACAGGTCATGGGACATGTCCCATCATAAGACGTGGCTAACTTGAGGAGGCAGAAGAGTGATCTTTCCAAAGCTGACCAAGGCCCATCAGTAGAAATAAAGGGATCCACAAGTTCAGTGAGAGTGATGTAGCTCACTCCAAAGAGCTGGCTGGTTGAGAATACACCCAATGATTTCACAAGTATATGGGCTGCTGAGTTTGGGGTAAGGCAGGTCTCATGGGCAATAAATACTGCACTGGCTGGTTGTACTTGTTGTTGAACAACAGGTGATAAATTGCAACCAGGTTTCTTTGTTTTACTTTATATGGTTTATTTCACTTCCAAGGAAATTGGCTAGCACCAGGTTCTTGAAGGTGAATCCTTTGTAGATTGGACTATGTGATTACTCTATAAAGTTTACAGGTTCAAAGAAAGTATCAGAAAAGTAATATTCCTAAACTATCGCTTTAAGAAGAGAGATGAGACTGCTGAACCTAGTATGCTCAGTTGAAGTTAAAAAAGAGCAAGTACTATGTAGGGTGTTAAATGGGTGAATCAATGGCTTATAGTAATTTAAGAAAAATGACAATAAAGCTACTCATGATAAGAAGGTTTTTTATAGTCAGTTTTTAGAGATTCAATCCAGGAATTTATTTTGCTTGAGCTCAGCAGAGCCAGTCATATGAGAGAGCATGTATACTATAGATTCAGAACCTGTTGGAAAAAATGTGGGATTATCAAAATTTTTTGTGTAAACTCACCAACTTACTGGAATATTTTTTCATCCTTTTATATAAAAAAGTAAGTTGTTATGGGATGAAAGTTACATCATTAAGTTATTGAGTTCATGAAAAAGAATTTGACAATCCCGCATTTTTACCTTTAGGTTCTGAATTTACAGTAAGAGGCACTGGTTGGCTATAATACAATCAGGTCTTTAGTTTGCTGCATCATTTTTTGTAAGTCTCTGTCTAACCCAGCAGTTTTTTCTGGGAGTGGCATAAATCAGCTGTAATACAGCCTTTTTTCTGATTGGTTGGTGATTTATCTAGACTCTCTTAGGCTGAACTCACATTTTTTCTGCTGAGACACTGAGTCTTGAGGCTAGGACTGAAAACATAACCAAGATGAAAGTCTGGGCAATGTTCAATTTCTGATTTAAAGCACTTCTAATTGATCATGAGGTCTATTTTGGGCATCTTTATTCTAGACATTTTATCATGGGATTGGGGTCACTGCATATCTTCAAACTATCCACAATCCTATTTGGAGCAGCCATTGTTTTCTCAGTGACAGCTATAAGAGGTTTCTGGTCAATCCTGCTTTTTAAGAATAAAACATCTATCTTTCAAGGGCTTCACAGATGAAAAAAGCTCTTTTGATGATCTTTTCTATTTTCTATTGCAGGTATCAGTGTTGAAGGCTTCAGGAATAAAGGGTTGATTTCTGAGGGCCATGACAGCCAGGTGTAATACCCCAAAACTGTGGGTACCACTTGCAGCAGGTATGGTAGTAGGTTGGCAAATTGAAATTCAGTCAGGGCGGTGATGATGGGATATATGGTCATCAACCAGCGGAAGATCTTAGTGTGTACATTGTATCTTTCAAAGCTCCTGGCAAAGTAGGTCAATACATAGTACATGGAGGTGTACACCGCAATGAAGAGCATGGAATGTGGAGACACCAGGGGAGGCCAGGGTCCAGTATGGGAGGAGTTCAGTTGGCCAGGATTGTAATGAGGGTCATGGCCTAGTCCTTTTGGAGAGGGCCCAAAGAACTCTGACCCCTGTTAATAGCCCCCAATCCCAAGGCAAGTTGTGAGCACAGCTGTGAAGATGAGATGGTTCATCTTTCTTGGATTGGAGGGAGGTTGGCTGAGGCTAACTATTAAGTTGACTTAAGTTTTTAAGTAAAATTTTACTTTATTGAGGGTATTAAGCTCAATAATAGCACAAGTTATTACTGAGGAGGGGTTCTTCTATTTATAGTGCTTCTCACTTGCAAAACTTTGCAAGTGGGAATGAAAGCAAGGGGTTGGGGAGCCCAGAAGTTTGGACAAGGTGATTGGGAATTGGTATTTGAGCAGGTGGGCAAATTCTTGTTCCTTGACAATCTGTTGGGAGTTTGGCTCTTCTTGGCTGGAGCCAATGGTCTTTCCTGGGAATGGAGTCAGGTGATGCTGAAGGCTCATGGGATTTTCAAATTCTATTTTTAAATTGGGAGGCTTAGATTGGCTGGGGTCTGGACTCAACCATGTGATTTGGTCCCCTGAATCCCATTGGCTTGGAGTTGAATTATTCTTAATTTTTGAGACTTGATTTTTCTCCTCTTCTGGAGAGTCAGAATAATTTGTAAAATATGAAACTTGGATTTGCCCTTTTTCTGAAGGGCAGGAATTGGTCACTAATTTTCCCTCTGCAACCAGGAACTTTTCTGATTGGCTGCAGGTGACAGTGGCTTCTGATTGGTTGCAGGGTGGGCCCTGGGACCCAGGTGGGTGGCTGGCAGCCAACTGGGGCCCAGGGAGCAAGCGGGTGGGCTGGGGCCTGGCGGCGGGCTGGGTGCGGGGAGGCTGGCAGTGGGTGCTGGCGGGCGTCTGCGTGGTGGCAGTGGGTGCCTGCCCAGATGATAAATTAATCCGGCGCCTACTCAAATCTGGTTTTTTCTTGATTTGATTTGATTTTCCCCAAATAAAGGGGGAGATTCTTCCTCAAATTTGGCCTCTTTAATTGGGAATTCTCCTATCTTTTCCCAACATTTTCCTTCAGTCAGGATTTGATTTATGTCAAGAATATTCCTGACACCAGGCCATCTATTTTATATCAATTGGGGGCCCAGGCTTTTCTGGGTCTTGATTGTATTGTTTATGACTATCAGCCTTGAATTTGAAACCAGATTTGGCTGAGGCCTGTCTCACAGGTTTGGGTTTTATGCTAGGCGGTCCAAGGAGGGTTTTAACTTCCCAAAGTGTGTGTTTTGCCGCTAGGCAAGCTCAAATCTGTGCTACTCAAAAGGCAGCAGGGCTATTTTTGATCCCCTGCTTATGTGAATTTTCACTTGTGACAAGATCTTTGATTTAAAATAATACTTGGTAAATATTTTTAGTGAGAGGTAAAGGATTAGAAAAGTGAGTCAATTTAGCCAAAAAGTATAAAGTATACATAGCTTATGATATGAGAAAATCATTCTTAGAATATCAGTTAAACCATAAAAATTATGCCAAAGTCTTGATATAAAGCTTACTAAAAATTGAAGAAATTGAGGGCCTAGACATCATAATAGTTAAAAAAAGACAGCTACCTAAAGTGCAATGTCTCATTTTAAATTTATCAAAAAAAATTTCTGTTAGGTTTAAAGATGCAATGAATAGAAACTAAAATCATGAATTCATAAAAAAGAAAAATGACAAAAATGTTATTTTGATATCATGTGCTTTTAAAAAAGAATTGGATCTCTTCTATAAGTTAAGATTAAAAAGCCAGCACATACTCTAAGAATCATAGCTTTCCCCAGCCTTGCTAACTAAGCCAACCTTTGTCTATTCCAAGAAAATCCTTTGATCTAAAGAGTTTTGAGGCTATTCTTATCTGCAGGTTAAGGTTTTATCAAATAATGCTAAAAAGTTAATTAAAGCTAAATTTTAATTTATTAAAGACCTTTCTTTAGATTTTCTATCAATCTGTATATAAAGCTGACTTGAATAAGCTCTCAGCAAGGTTGATCACAGATTTATTTTCAATTGAATGATAGTTAGCTTGATTTGATATAAGCTCAGAATTTTCTCTTTCAAAAGATGCTTAAAAAGCTTTTCTTGATTAATATCAGGGCCAAGTATGCCCTTGACTATATACTTCCCAACATCTCAATAAATTTTTGAAAGCCTGTAGTGAAAAACTTCCTTGAAAAAAAACCTGCCCTTGACAAACTCAAATGGCTAGATATTTGTGAGGCCTGCATGCCACAAAGCCCAGAGATCAAATCTATGGAAGAAATTGTATCTCAAAAGTATTGGAAAACAGTAAATTGGGAAATCAATTGATTGATTGCACAATGGGACAATTGATTCAATGTGAACCTTCCTTATTTGGTGTGGCACCTCAGCAGTTAAAAGCCCAGCACAACACATCAGCATGAGCACAAGCCAGGCACACACAAATGCACACATTTTCAAACACTAATAGTATTTCAGTAAAAAATATGCCACCAGGGAAATAGTGGTTCAAAATTTGGCTAATTGCCCAGCTAAGTACAAAGATGAGGAAGGAAACCCTTTTTTATATTGACATCATCTCAAATAAAAGTCTATGCAGTGTGAGCGCCTTTGGCTTACAGCAACTTACTATATAGTAGGAAATTTAATTATATATATAAGTGACTATGTCTGTGTGTATGTATGTATGTATGTATGTATGTATGTATGTATGTATGTATGTATGTATGTATGTATGTATGTATGTATGTATGTATGTATGTATGTATGTATGTATGTATGTATGTATGTATGTATGTATGTATGTATGTATGTATGTATGTATGTATGTATGTATGTATGTAATGTTACCTCAAGTGGGCTCAAGCTATAAAGGATTTGAATGAATTGATCTTTCTCTAAATTTATTTTTTAAAGTTGATGATCAAGCCAAAAGCTCAATTTAGCTCATCCTTACATTCAATCCTTTATATGCATCTTTGAAAGTACACAGATTGAATTCAGTGAACTGTGGTCTAAATCATGTTGAGCTTAAATATAAGTCACTCAAATCCAAATAAATTTGTACTTAATTACTTAATTTTAAAGCAGTAGCTAACCTCATATAGCCATATCAAAGAGGTTTATCTGTATATATTATCCAACTCTAGAATGGGTGGATTAAAATTAGAAAGAAAGCAGCAATTGTTTAAGATCCTTTTATATGATTGGATGTTTAAACTCTGCTGAGGATTGAATTGACTGATGAAAAGAGAGCATGATCAGTTTTAAAAATATTGAACTGAAAAAGATACATAAATGTTAGTTTAATTACAGAATGATTGGCTTAGAAATTTCAAATCTATCTATTTCAAAGTGAAATAATATAGTATTCCACTTGAATGCATCAGCTGATCCAAGTGGATGCATATTGTTTCAGAGTAAACCATACTTACTATTTCATCATCCAAATAATGATATCAGTGAAGTAAACAAGCATTAATGATATTAAGATTAAAAAAGTAATTTTCATGAAATTTAGAGAACACAAATATATTTTTCAGATGATTCAAGTCAAAATGACACCAAAAATGATAGCTTCAGCTGCTCTAGATGCTCAGATATATAGTAAATGCTGGAATTGGGCTCACATCAAAATCACAGGCATATAATTAATTTGATTCATTTAAATTCACTCTAAAAACACATAAAAACTAAAAGCAACATATCTCTGTGAATACTAAGCCAATCTTAATGTCTAATAGTTTATTTGAAAGCTAAAATTCAGCTCTATCTTTTTGATGAATACAGAAAAATAAAATATAAAATTTTAAATTATTTTTCTAGCTTTACTAAACTTAATTTTAACTCTTCACTTATTTATATTTATGTTTTATTTTTTATTTATACTTGGAATATGAAACTTTAACTTCAAATAAATATGATTAAATGATATTTTAAGAAATAATTTAAATAAAAAATTAAACTTATCATATTGTAAGTCATTCCAGTCTAAGAATAACAATAAACTATATTGGATTAATATATTATATTTAATTCATATATGTCTTTGAATAGGGCAACCACCTAGTATATATTATTTGCCTCTTTACATGAATCCTAACAGCAGTACACCACTGTCAACCCATTGCTGCCAGGATCTTTTCTCCCCTACCTAGACAATACTGCTCATGTTCCAGATCATGAGTTTTATTATTTTCATTATTTAGACTTTTCTTCAGGCTACCCACCTGCCACATCTGAAGGCCAGCTCATTTTAACTATGATGAAAAAATATACTGTGCCTCCTTAACAGAGGCTCTTCCTGTATAAGACTTCAGCAAACTGAGGCTTATTTATATAACAGTGTTGGGGTTACCCAATCAGGCTGTATCCCACACTGGTAGCTGGTTTCCCTGGGAAACTTCTGTCAAACATCTAGTCAGGATAGCCCCAATTATATACATGGCCTTTCAGGCCTGGCCTGCTGCTCCTGTAGAAGTGCAACCATAAACCAACATGTGATGTGACAATTAACTTCAATAAACCAGTCAATTTTGGATAAGAAATAAGCTATTTTTATCACTTGAATATTCTAAATTTGATTCTCAAAAATCAATCTAAGCTTACTAAAACCAAAAATACCTGAATTTTGTTGGCTTTTAAATGTTCAAAAAAGCTTGCCTATTGTAAGGGCCAGCCTGCCTAAGACAGAAACAGGGTTTGAACCCCCACACCCAGCCGCCAAGCAAAAGCAAGGGCGGCCGCAAAGCTCGCTGGGGGATTTGAACCCCCAACCAACCACCAGGGTGGGCAAGAGCCAATTTGAACTGCCCTGGCCTATTTGGACAGTTTAGATTGGCCTAAAGCCAGGTCCTGTCCCAGGGCTAGCTTTAATGCTGGCCTAGGGGAGCTTGTGGCTCCCACAGGCATTGGGTCACCCAGTCCCAATGCTACAATTGGGCTGGGTGCACCCAATGCTGTTCTGAATCAGATCTTCTGGTTTAATTCTGCAGCATATCTTCTTGATAACAGATCTGCTGCAGAATGCAACCAGCAGATCTGAAAAAATCCAGATTTCTGCTGCTTCATCTGCAGCTAAAAATACCATTGTTCTTGCCACCCCCAATAACCCCAGCTGCACTGAGGTGTTAGTTGAGAATCTTGCAGCTACTGGTGCTGCTGTTAAAACAACAAATAAATTGGTTGTGAACAGCACCTCAATTGAGCTGCAAAATTCAGAAAGTCCTGCAGCCAAAGCCAACCCTGAGAAAGAAATTGCCTCATCACCCAACCAAATAAGATCCCAGACTGAAGATGTCAGCCAATTATCCACCAGCCATCAACATAATTCCCCTGCCCAGACCAAGTTACCCAAATTTCAATCCACACTTCCCAAGCCACATTTAACTACTTCTCAGAAGCCAGTACCCAAGAGTTGGGGCACCAAAAGCTCACCAAAAGTAGGCAGTAGTATTTTCCAAGGTAGACCAGACAAGTGGTATAAAAATCACTTCTCCACACTTAAATCAAGTGCAGACAACATCAAATAAAGTAAATGAATTTTTAAGTTTTGTTTGCTTTATTAGGATTTCAATTTATACACCACTTGAGCAGAAGTCAAACCAGAAGACTAGAGTAACACCCTAGACCTACACCCATGGACTACCAGCCAGGTCCAGATCCTGGAATGGCTGGCATTCCCTATGACTCCCCTGCTCCTCCTATCCCTCAGCCCTACAACCACAGTAGAGCTGGGATGGTCATCTTGACCATCCTCAGTCTGGCCAAAGTTGCCATTCTCAACCTTGGTGCCTACCGCCCCTTAGCTGCTGGATTGTTTTATCTAACCCATTCAGCTCCATTTCTCTACTGGGCCCTTGTTACCTGTTATCTGGATGGATCAAGCTCACCTTTGATGCCTTGGTACATGACAGCCTCTGGCCATGACACCTATAAAGCCAAAATATATGCTCTGATTAATAGCTAGACACTTAATGTCTAAGATTTATATTTTGTATTACAATCCTCTTAGAAATAAGGTTTCAAACAATTTATGATTCAGATATAAGTAAGCTGATCAGATATCTTTAAACTTAAAGCAGCTGATTAAGGTGCTTGGCTTTTAAATACCCATCCAATGGTTTGGAGCTTAATTATAGAAATTTCAAGCTTAATGCTTAATATAAAATGATAAAATCAGCAACCAAAAATACATTGAATTCTTTTCTTAAATTGAAGTTATGATTCTGGGCTTGGGTAGCCTCAGCTTAAATATTCTCAAGATAAGTGATTACTTAATTAAAGCTGAAGATTTTTGCAACAAACTAACATCTGGAATAATGCTGTGGTTTTATTTTAAAAAAATCTTCATTAAATAAAACTAGACATTAATCTTACTTTAAATGTTAAATAAGAATTTTAAACCTTGATTCTACAATAGTAAGTTTCATCATGTTAGCTATTTGATAGTGTAAGTGTTATAACAACAATACAGTAATTTTCAAACCTGTTGAGATAACAAAAAATCTTGATCTTAGAACAAAAACATTCTGTCTAAAAGTGAAATCAAAAACATGGGAATTTATATTAAATTACAATAGATTTGGATCTAATTTGATTTTGCTTTTAGACTGAGTTGATTTTGTTCTTAGACTGAGATTTTTTTATCTCAACTGGTTTGAAAATTAATGTATTTTAAACACTGATATAAAGTTTATCAATGTGATTGGTTTAAATCACAACCAATAAAAAGTTAAAATTATCAACTACTAACATTATAAGCTTGGTAGTTGTTTCACATTAATCATGATGTAATACCCAAGAATGTAAGGTATCATATTAGTAATATGAGAGAGCATCTTAAACAGTTGGATATTTGGAATCCCGTCAAGGCAATGACAATTGGGTAGACAGTCAGAAACCAATGAAAGGCTTTATTGTGGACATTATAGTGTCTAAAACTGCCAGAAAATTACATAATATATAGTAAAGAAGAATATAAATTGTCAGGGCATTAATCAGCAAAAACATCAAAGAGGTCCAATAAATATAATACAAAGAGTTTAGCTGTGATAGATCTTGATAGTATACTCTTTTGAGCTCTTATGGTTCAAAGATGAACTGAGCAAAAGATTTCTGGTTGCCTCTGATACCAATACAAGATTTAATGTCATTTGTGAAGATGAGATGATTCATCTTCAAGATTGTAAAGAGGTTATCTGAGTTGGATGTTTTAATTGTCCTGGGTAAGTAAAAAATCAATTTATTTAATAAATATTGAGTAGATATTTCCTTAATGATAGCAAAACCTACTATTGAAGAGTTGGCTTTTTTTATACTTGTTTTAGAATTGGGGAAATTTAGGTGTAAACCATTAGATTAGGTCATCTATTAGCCTAGAAGTCGTGCATTAATGGCTTTTCAAACTCTGAATATTTGATTGGTAGTGTGTTGCTTTAAGGCCTTCTTCAGGCAAAAAGCAGCTGACAGGAGTTTACATCATGTTCTTGGTTCTTTTTTCTGAAATCCTCTTGTTGAAAATTTTGAAAAAAAAGGATTTTTAAGCCTGGGGCCCTTAGAATTGCAGATTACTTAACTAAGTGTAAGGTCTATTTTAGATTTCCATGCTTATTTTTATATTTTGATCCACATTTGAATCATTTCCTAATTTAATAGCTGTCCAAGACTGCTAGGTCTTGGTGGGAGTGGGGTTTCCTGGCTGGGCTGGCAGCAGAGCCTATAGAGGGTTGGGAATTCAATTTAGATTTGGTTCAGATTTTTGATCCAGTTCTTAATCCAAACTCTGTCTTTTAGATTTTAACAGCAGTTTTCCCAACTAGAAGAGACTGTTGCTTTTATTTTGACCTGTCTTCAGGGAATCAATGTTGTGTGTGGATTGAAATATTATTGTTAAGGCATCATATGAAAATTTTTGGTGTTGTCTGCTTCACTTTTATTGATTTTTTTCTTTGTGTAAGAAATATTTTTGACGCATGCTAAGTAGTCTTAATATTCAGGTGGTGAGTTATATTTTTGAGCTAAAGAAATCTCATAAACCTTAGCTCAATAATCTCTTTTTAAAAAGGCCAAGTTTGCACTTAAAGTATAAAGTATATTTATAAATAAAGCTTGAGTACAGTAGTTTTCAAAGCTATGCGCTAAGAAAACAACTCATATGTAAAAAAAACAACTCAAATTTAAACAAAAACAACTCAGATGTAAACAAAATTGACTCAGATGCAAAAAAGTCAAAAACCAATTACTTTATTTATTTAACAGTAGATTTGGGTTTCACTTTTTTTAGTTTTTATCTGAGTTATTTTTGTTCACAGATGAGCTTTTTTGCTTGGTGCCATAGCTTTGAAAACTACTGTATAAAATCAGGATGGAATAAAAGGCTGTATGAGGGCTTAGAAGTATACACCAGTTTTTATTATAATTATGACTTCTAATAATTAAGCTCTTAATAGTTTTTAAAACTCATAAATAAAAACATATATTTTATTGATATGTATTATTTGCCCTTTATTTAGTTTGTTGAACTATGTCAGTAAGATCAATGAGTGTGAAACAAGGTAAACCCTCCTTGTTATTAACTACATCTGATCTAGTAATCTTAGCAAAATCACAAGACTTGTGTCAATAATTCAAGGAGCATCAATGGGGGAAAACCAACCAAAAAACCAAACCAAAGACTATAAAACTAGAAGTTAATACAATCAACAGAAATTAAATAGCAAAGTTACATTTATTAGGGTAAAAAATGGTGAAGCAAGGGCCTTGAGAGGCTCATAAATCATTTTAAAAGTGGGAGGATTGGGTCAGGAGAAATAGTGTGGCACAAACAAACAACCAATAGATTGAAGAAAAGAGGACAACTGACAATGAACAACTTTGCAGCATAAAAAAATAATAAAAGAGAGAATCATTGTTATTTTTATTAATGCACTTGGCTCATATGCTTATAACACTGTTTCTGTCTTCTCTTAAACTTAAATTATTTGTTCAAAAGTGTGTTTTGGGTAAAAGTAGTTGATGCCATTTTTTTGAAGCCCTTGATTCAATAGTGAGGCTTTGAAAAAGTTGTAAGAAATTTTTTTCCAGAATTTAAAAGATGTTGTTTAAATGTCCCAAGATTTAATAAAAAGAAATATTATGACTGTTATAAGGGTTCATGTAAAGATACCCCCTTTGGCCTTTTGTATGGCAATGTTCCCATGTCAAATAAAAAAATGCTCCCAAAATTCTGCCAAACCCTTAAATTTCTTGAAAAATTTGGCGCATACAGTTGACAAAAAATTTGTTCTCATGTACCCCTCCCAAACCCCCCTCTCTCTGCTGCATTCCAGTGGTCTGTTTATAGAAATAACATTGATCAATTTGGACTACCTGTTAGCCTGGTGTTGTTCATTCTTTAAAAAATTACATTATAACCAATCAAAACATGACATGTTGTCTATTGTAAATTTAAAAGTTTCATATGTAAACTCTCTTCAGAATCATTCTATTCCCACCAGCCAATCAGATGTAAACTTAGAAATTAATCTGTAAATCTCCAAACCCCATGAATTTAGGTTGAAAATTTGGCAAAAGTGACAAACTCAACTGTAGGAATGAAAAGATGATAGTTCAAAAGTGAGAATCTAAAAGTGACCAAGTCAACACTTTTTAAATCTTCAAAATGGCTTTTTCTAATAAATTGACTAATTTTTCTTGACTTTTTTAGTTAAAAGAATAAATAAAAAGTACTTTATATGACCATAATAATTTTTAATTCCAGATAAGCTGTCTTAATTCAATTTTGAAATTTAAAAAGTGTTGACATGGCCACTTTTAGATTCTCACTTTTGAATTTGCACTTTTTCATTCCTACAGTCAAGTTTTACACTGTTGCCAAAAATTTAACCTCCAGACAACCAGGAGGCTCCCCTGCTCCTGGTGGCTATGATGTTTTGGATCCTGTCCTTTAAAAGACAAACATGCCCATTTTGGGTTTCTGCTTGTCTATTCTCATTCAATAAAAGGCTCTCTCAAACACAGTTGATTAATCTTGGGACTCTTATTGGGGACCATCTTTGAAATTGTTAGTGAAAATTAGCTGTTTTATTACCCTGATTCATTCCATTTGGTTTATGGCGGCTTCAGTGGACCACCTAGAGGTTAATATTAATGTTAAATTAAATTTTACCTGCTTTTTTATTTAAAAAGTGAAACCAAACTTGAAAATAATTTATAAACCCTTATAAGTTTCTACTTT
This sequence comes from Entomophthora muscae, assembly GCA_014839935.2. NCBI lineage: Eukaryota > Fungi > Entomophthoromycota > Entomophthoromycetes > Entomophthorales > Entomophthoraceae > Entomophthora > Entomophthora muscae. The sequence continues at coordinate 31,057 of QTSX02003910.1, read as the reverse complement.
AACTTTAAATTTTTATTGTTTTTGCTTACTTTTAACTCTGGCCTTTCTATATCACCACATTAAAGCCTTCCCCAACCCTTCCAGGACTTCTGTAGCCTCATTTTTGGCTGACATAACCCCAGATTGCCTAGTTTTTTCCTGTTTCACTTCCATTGTCAGGGTCAAAAGTTTTCAAATTTTCTGAAGTACCTAAATATTTTACTCCCAGTTTTTAAATTTGTTAATTTTACCCTGGCCCCTGCTTTACTGCTCATCTGGTTAACATCTCTTGAACTATGGTGTCATATTTTTTTCCTCAGCTCACCTAGTGAAGGGAATTCCAGCCAGCTTCTACACCTGCTAGATGATATTTCTGATAGGGCTCATGGATCATCTTCACTGGAGAGAGTTTTGTCAAAATCCTTACCTATGACAACCTGGAGTTTTCTCTTTCAGAGCATGTCCCTTTGGATTCACTTCCTGAGGAAATTCCTACAATTGACCCATTTGTGAAAAAAAATTCACCTTTTTACCAGGACTTGCTGGAGGTCTTGAAATATGCTCCCAAGTACACTCCCTGGCTTCTCTCAAGCATGCTGCTGATGGTGCTGAATTTCTTTTTCCCCTGATTGTCTCCTGTCTTGTCCTTCTGAACACCTGTTTGAGCAATTATCCCAGTGCTACACTGGATGACAACTTGGCAGATCTCTTCCCCAGGATGAGATCCAAGCTTAGTAAGTTTAGCCTCTCTCTCAAAGCTCATAGAACTTTAAAATTTTAAACAATTTTATAAGTGTTGCAACATCTTTGATTACTCTCTCTCAGGGAATTAACACCCTGAGTAAATCACCGAGCGGCTCACCAAGTGGTTCACCGCCCAGTCAATAAACTGGCGGCACCATTATCAGTTAATCATCTATGACAGGGATCACTCATCCAGGTCCTAAATGGAACACAACTTGATTAAGCCTTGTGACTCAAGAGGAATATTACTCAGATAAGCCCCATAATCTCCATGACATACATGGACAACATGTGGCTTGTCATGATACTATATAATATTCTATATTCTTATCCAATATAGTATCATTCTCTTCTTAATCTTCCCCTTTATTTTGTTTATTATACTTCCCAGAAGTATAAACACAACATGAGTGACTGATGAAGATATGTACACTAAACAATTTTTTCCTGTGACACTGTAATACCCAAGTATTGAGGTTAAAACTTTAGTAACATAGGATGGCAGGTTAGGTGGCTCAAAGCCGTTCAAGGCGTAGACAATTGGATAGAAGTTGACTCCCTGACGGAAGGCTTTGGTAAGGATGTTGCATTGTCTAAGGCTGACGGCAAGGTACAGTAGTGTAGCTGCGGGGATCACGTAAGTAGCCAAGGTGGGAGTTGGGCAAGATGACGCCAGAGGTGTCCACGGGTTCAAAACCATTGAGTTGGGGTGAGTTGGCTCATTGTACGATATCCCTTTTGGTCCATGTGGTTCAGGATCAAACTGAGAATTGGTTGGCTGGCAGCCCCCTATACCAAGGTAAGCTGTCAAGAAAGCTGTGAAGATGATGTAGTTCATCTTCTGACTTGGGGAGGGGTAATGGGTTTAGTAAGGTTACTTGCTTAGCCTGGGTAAAGAATTGATTAATGTGATAATATTGAGGAGGATATTCACTCAATGATAGCACAAACTATCATTGAGGGGTTTGTCTTTATTTATACTAGTGGACCTGTAAGGCATGATTATTGAAAGGCATAGCATTGGAGAACCAAGAGTCTGAGTTGCATCTGTCATTCCCTTTTCTGGATTGACTTGGATGGCTGGCAATTGAGAAGGTTTGGCTGGATCCAAGTTTGCATTGGCATAGTGCAAGTCTGGTCTTCTTCATGCATCTAAATTCATTTACTAAATTTGATGCATGATTTTCATTGTTGGATAGCCTGTCAGTCCATTCCCCATTTGGTAGGCTCCCAAATTGGGCAGCAGTTCCTCCCAAGTTTGGCTTTGGGGAATTTGCCTTTCCTAATTTCCCGATCTGGCTATTTCCCAAAGGAGTGGATGGGGACTGGCCTGCTGGGATGGGAGGGCAAAGGCTGGCAGGTGGCAGGCTGACCCATGGGTGCCTGGTTTGAGGATAGCTTGCAGGTGGGGCTGGCAAGAGTGGTGGGCGCCTGTGCAGTGACAGTGGACATCTGCTTAATGGTGGCAAGCGCCTGCGTATTGGCAGCAGGCAACAGCTTGGTGGTGGTGGGCTTCTGCGTGGAGGTGGTGGGGGCCTGCGCGGTGGCAGTGGACATCTGCTTGGTGGTAGTGGGGGCCTGCGCGGTGGCGGCAGATGTCTGCTTGGTGGCAGCAGGTGCCTGCAAGTTGACGGCAGGCAACGGCTTGGTTGTGACAGGATTCTGTGTGTGGACGGTGAGGGCCCGCACGGTGGAGGTGGACGTCTTCTTGGTGGCAGCGGGTGCCTGCATGCTGACTGCAGGTGACCGCTTGGTTCTGGCAGGCTTCTGCATGGTGGCAGTGTGTATCTGCTTTATGGCGGCAGATGTCTGCACATTGGTGGCAGATGTCTGCTTGGTGGCAGCAGGCGCCTTCACATTGGCAGCGGGTGACAGTTTATTGATTACACAACTGTAAGTATCAGGAATATTCCTGACAGACACATGTGATTGTTGAAACTCACAATAATTTTGCAGTTGGGATTGACATCCCAGTTGCACTGTATCTTATGATACACATGGGGTTTTCAACTAGTCATCAAATGATAAACCTAATGCCATATCTTCTCTGGATCCCCTTGTTATAGTCAAATATCATATTTTTCTATAAAGAGAACCCCCAATTACAATAAAAAATTTCACAAAAACCTACCCATAACAGGTGAATATCTTTTCTAGATTATGTCACCCATGCCACTCTTTTTAGTGACCCAATGATTCAATGCCTTGTTATAAGAATTTTTATTACCTTTGATAAAGATTATCAAATCATCTATCCTTTTTTACATCCTCTTTCTGGACTTTTGTCTTTTCTAACACCAATAATAAACTATCTTTAGTTTAGTTGCAACTGTATTTATTAAATTTATGTTAAAATCAAGATTTAGCCCATTTTTTCTCAATGCTCAGAGTTGCATGTTAAGATTAACTTTATTATTTTATAAGTGATTTAGTTATTTTTCTGCTGAAATTTTTTTGATTATTTCCTTTCAGATAATTATTTTTCCAAGAAATCACTTTATCAAGAAGTAAAGATGGCCCTAACACAAAATACAGATATTATACTAGGATAAAATTTTAGTCTCAAGAGAATCTGGATCTTCTAAAGCCATATGAATGTCATAATCTACAGTGATGCCATGTGGCTTATCATATAACGCTCTTTTTTATATTTAATAAGGATATAATTCCCTTATCTATTTTTCATATATTTTGTATTATAATCTTTCCGGAAGTATATCTTGAAAATTCTTTCTTTTTTGCTTTTTATTGAATTATCACCTTAATTTTAAACCTTTTACCAAAAAGTATTTTAAGTCTAGGTTCTGGTTGATTGTTAACTTCATGTGAATTTGAGAAATAGTTTTTCATCACTTGGATCTAGCTGCTTGCTATTTTTTTCTTTTCAACACAGGTTTGCTCCTATTTTTATGAACTAAAACTTAATCCAATTTGTATCTAGATTACCAATTGAAACACCTTTAAATATTGAAAACCAAAGTTATAATTCCAACAAATCCTAACTGCAGCTCATTGTAGAATATAGGAATAAGACTTTTCACTGTTGTTTATTCACAAAAATTAATTTCATTATCAGCTCTAAATTTTTACCAGGTTGGCTTCACAGCCAGTTTTTTGGTGACAAAAAGCTTTCCGTAAAATTCAAACTTATAAGTACTTTAAAAATATTGGCTTTTATTTTATATTTAAGATATGTTTAGATATATATAATTCTAATATAGGTATGTAATTTTTATCTCACAATATAGTGGTTTTTATAGCTATGAGGATAAACAAATTCAAGTCAGCCTAAAACAAAAATTTACTTATCTTAGTACAAAATTAATGAAGCTCAAAGCAAAATTGAAATTTATATGAATCAATGATTTATTTGGGTCTACTTTCATTTTGTTTTTGAGCTCAATTGACTTCATTCAGAGTGGATCATGTTGATCCTCACGGCTAGGGTTGTGGCAGACCACCCCCAGACAAAAACCAGAATTTGCTCGACATTTCCAAAATGTGAATTTTGTATTTAAAATCTACATTTTTGGAATACCAAGCAAATTCCAGTTTTTGTCTGGAGTGGTCCGTCGAACCCTACTCACAGCTATGAAAACTACTGTATATAAGTAAGTTTTAAGAGCAATGGTCAGAATCTTAGCTTCAAATTGATCTAGATTTATCTAACCTCTCAGTTCTGAATGAGTTGGATGTAAAACTGCATGCATTTTTCTTTATTAAAGATAACTGCTATGTTTTTACCAGTTAGTCTTTTTTGTATGATAGTTTAATTTAACAGCTAATGTATAAAGGTTGCATTGTTTCCATGTCCACTAAACTTTATTGCTGTTTGTGTTTCAATAGAAGAGTAATGATAAACAACACGTATAAGAATAACAGATATAGATTTCAAAGGAAATTTTCAATAAATAAGATCGATTTAAAATATAATCAGGTATTTAATTGCAAGCTTGGGTTGATTAAAAGTCGATTGGATGAGTTAAAACGTGGCTTCATTCAAAGTTCCTACCTTTGAGGCTATCGCCAATAAAATCTAATGTAGTCTTGGTCCAAGGGCACTGGGTGTTCCTCTCAATAATTCGACTAATGAGCTGGACTCGTTTTAAGCAAAATAAAACCTAAGTGGCACCCTGACGTGTTGTTAAGCAGAACGCTCTGTATACCATTTAAGCTTCAGTTTGCACCTTCCCCAGCTAAAAATAATGGTATAGCAGTCGCTTAAAATCATTTAAATCGTATATTCATTTATGTGTTTTTTAGTTTTAAAAATATTTTAAGACGAAATATTTCACAACATTTATTTTGCTTGACTAGGCATATCACTCGTCCTTCAATGAAGAAAACTGCCGTTCTCTAGGGAACATGGCGTTTCTGCCCATAAAAACCAAAATCCGTGGGCCGGCCGACAGCTTTCATGATGCTAGTCAGGATGACATTATTGATGAGGCCCTGAATCTATTTAGAGCCAACTGCCTCTTTAAAAATTATGAAATCAAGGGTGGTGCTGATCGGGTCCTCATCTACCTTACTCTGTTTATATCTGAGTGCCTGGTGAAAAATTTCGAAAACACCAGCAAGCGGACTCAATCCAAATGAAATGCATAAATCTCTTAATACACTCGCGCTTTCATCCTTTGTTATCCCCGGTGATCCTACTTTCCCCCTTGGCGCTCTCTTTGCTGCCCCTTCTGAGCGGCAAGAGACAGGTATTGAAATTTAATAGTTTATTCATCAGCTTTAGACCTTCTTCGTCAATACATCACACAGCTTCGTCAAGAGACGGTATTAAGACTCATGGACCGCGTTTATCAAGGCGACCAAGTCCCTTCGAAATGGTGGATGATGTTTTCTAAACGCAAGTTCATGGGGAAATCCTTTTAATCAGGAGTTTGTACTTTCCAAGATGCATCAGCCTGGTCCGTTTAAAATGACTTTTTTAAATTTTATCCCACTAGTGTTCCATACCATGTAATAGTGATTTTAATTGCTCCTGGATTTTTTAATGGCGCATAAAGCCTGGAAGTCCGCAGGTTCCGTTTTGTGTCATAATATTTGGTTTTATTGAGTATATCACCGAATTGGTTGGGTGACATTATTTGGTTTTAACTTCTGGAGCCTTGGTATTTATCAAGGTAAAGGATATTCAATGCATTCATGTGGTTTTGTATCGTAACCTACATATATTTTCACACCAACCGTTTGAGTCTACTATTCAGAGGATATTGAGTCTGACGCTAATATGATACTCGCTATAGCTCTCTGAAAATCATCGATTCTTGAGTAGGACTAATATGATTCAAGTTGTACTATGTAGATGATGTATTTAATTGAACTGTTCATAGGCACCGCAGCCTTTATAAAATCAACAGTGACTATTGTTTTATCCTATGCCAATATCCATCTGCCACTCAAAAAGGTATCTAACCCATCCTCGAATGGTAGTTCACTGGTTTAGCCTAGAGTAAGCTAGGGTTTCAGCCGGAAGGTTGATTATCTCTAAAGCTCTAAATAAACTGCTGATCTCTAAAAGATTATAAACAGTTTCATAACTATGCCAAGGCAACAGTTACAGATGAGGGAAAATAATTGAGAGAAGAAAAGGATTTTTATACCCTTGTGGCAGGGTACCAGGAGTTGGCCCTGAAAATAAGGAAACTCAGGTTTGAGTTGTGTAGAAGAGAGGTAATCCCACTAGGATTCTATCAACGGGGCAAGTACTGTGACAATGGGCAGTGCTATTGGTAGATAGACAATATTAGTTGTTGCCCTAATTAGGTAACAGGTCAAGTCAAGCCCTCAATTGATATGTGAGAAATTGGACTTATTGTGACACCTTCTCACACTTAATCCCTGTGGAGTCATTCTTTTTAAGGGTGTCAGGGGTTAGGTTGTCTGGAGCTCACACCCCATATTGCTCTAGTTGGTGCAGGGATAATGCTTTCTGTTTATCAGACCCTAGGCTTACATAACCTCAAGAGATTGTGATAGATTACTTTATCCTTGTGGTGTTTTCTAGCCCTTGTACCAGGTTGGTATGTTTAGGGCAAACCTGTAGAATTCTAGTGGGGACTACTTTCTCTGGCTGCAGATTAGATCTGTCAGAGTTTAGGACCTAAACCTTGCCAGTGGCCTCAAATCTCTAGAGTAGGAGTTCCTCTATAATCTTAATCAGTTTGGCATCACATTTTGATTACTGACTTGTATGTTTGGCATCATGATCTTCTTTATTCAATGTCAGGAATTCTGAGTTCTATGGGTCAACTAAACCATCACTCCTCTGGCTCATAGGCTGTCATTGCCTAGGTGACACCCTGCCACCAACCTTAATAGAGTTGCTGATATGATTCTAATGATAAATTTGAATAATTGGCAAGAAGTCATTAGCCAAAGTCTGATCTATATTACAAACGTAAATATCTGATTAGCTGGTGACAAGCTAATACAGATTGAGAACTTGAGAGCATGTCAGAGTATTCTAATGTGATGTGCCACTGCCAAATCTTCCTGAGCCTGTAAAAGATGATGAGAAATCACCTTTTTATGGAAAGACAAATATTTTTCAATGCCATATGCAGAAACCTATTTGAATGAGTAACTTATTACTCAAAGTTGCAGAACATTGAACAAGAGGCCACTGAGACCCTGTTATAAATACACAAGGTCTAACAATTAATTGTAATCTCATGCCGGCACGCCATAGATGCCTAACTCTGAAGGCTAGAATTGACAGTCTGGGAAACAGGAGACTAGCCAATAAGAGTTAGAAGCACCATATGATAATACTGGCAAGAGAGGTTAAACACTTTATATAAGGTGCTTTCCTAATTAGAGATTAAGCAGAAATCAACATATCATAATAGAGACAAACATATCCTTTATTGTTGTGTATTTGTTGCAACTGAACCAATTAGATGTCACAGTAAGTTCCATAATGCTGAGAATTATTTGGCTGAGTAGAAAAGCACAGAAAGCCCAAAAACCTTTAACAAAACTCACTGATTTCACGGATTTGAATCAAACAGTTGATCAAAAATGGGTTACAGCTGCTCCAGTTTGTTGGTCAAATCTGATTCCCCCCGTAAGTTGACATTGATAAATTGACGTAATTTAAGGGTCACCAGATATGAACTTGTTAATCAGCATGGTTGTCAGAATTTGGTCACTCAAGGGTTCTTTGCAACCTGGACTAGATACTCACTTGACAATGTGGAAGGAATAGGAGCCCAGGATCCAGGCGGTATTGCTTAGCCAATTTTTGATATATATTGAATAGTTTTCACTGTTTCAACTCTTAACAGTTGAGTCCTCCCAAAATTTACTCAAATAAAAATCACATATTCCCTGGTCTAACTTTACTTTTGAAAATGCATCCTGTAGTCAGATTGTTACGCTACATTCCCTACAATTTAATCCTTAGCTGGATTATTACGGGAAGATGGGAGACTGCTGTTGGTACTTTGTCGTTGTTGCCGCCCAATGTTAATTTCATGCCTGCTGATCTTGGAGCTGTTCTTCCTACTGTCAAAGCTGAAACTCTTGTGCTATCTCAATGTCCTGAATTTTTTGCTAAAGACACTCTGATTCTCTTACAGGCCATTTATCTAGGGCTTTTTTGGTTGGGGTTAATTATTTTACTTAACCCTAGTATCTCATTTAGAAATTTCACAAAACGGTATTTGAAGCTGTGTTGGTGTTAATCATTAACTCTATGTGGATTTGGTGGGTGATTACCCATCACATGGAGACAGCTTCTTATTATCCTGTGATTTCTGTACATTAGAGTTCAGTATTTGGTTGGAGAATACAACAGTCCAATAGAAAGAACAGGAATGAATATAATAAGGTATTGTTTATTATAGAGTATTGTGATTAACATAATATATGGAGAAAGCCACAAGGCCACAGGGGATGGCATGGTGGCATGTTCCATGTAAGGCTTGAAGCCAAGGAATAACTTGTGTAGAGATCAGCAGGTCAAATTAGTAGTGCTCCTAATTAGGAGAAAGTGCCTGCAATTTGATACTGCCTTCAGATTGATCCATGTTGTTAGATACGTCAAGGGGCGGCTCTTTGAGCGCCCCCTGTGTATTATAAGATACATTAGAAGGCAAGGAGGAAGACTTGGTTGCAACACCCCCCTTGCCCCCTGCTTGTTGTCAGACACCAGGATCAGAGCTTGCAGGAGATCTGGAAAGGTCTGCACAAACAACCTTTGGGTGGGGATGGCACAGCAGGGGCGCAAGCAATCAAGGTGGAGTTTCTTGGTGTTTCCTTGGGCATCTTCAAGTTGATAGGTGTGGTTATCATAAACTGCTGCTATATTGAAGGGCCCCAGATGGTTAGGTTCTAGTTTGGCACAATTGGGGTTGAGGGCATAGACGGGGTCACCTACAGCGTATCTGGCCTCCAGGTGCTTCATACCCCCCTCAATTCACTTGTGTTTAATGTCCCAAGCTTTGGCATGCCACTGGCTCAGGGAGGGGGTAGGCAACAAGGGGGTTTTCCTGGGAACTGTGGATCATAATTTCCCTTGCTCCACCCTCATCAAGCTGTTGGGTATTCCAAAAGTCAAGGCGCAGGGGCTGAACCTGGTGCCCCTTTTGATCCTTGCTTGCAAGATGAGCAGCGCAGTGGGCAGATGTTCAGGCCATGCAGTGTTGGGATGCTCCTGTGAGAGCTTGGCAATGAGTTAGACCATTGAACTATTTAGACGCTCCAGAAACCCATTGGCTTGATGGTGGTAGAGGGTTGTTACTATTCTTTGGAGGGAATTTTTGGTGCAGTATGCCTTCATGATGTGACCTACAAGTTTGGGTCTACCATTCATGATGAGACGTTTGGGTTGCCCAAAGTGGGCCATGATCTCCTTATCAATAAAGAAGGTGATTGTGGTGGCAGTGTGGTTGGTGGTTGCCCATGTTACAGGCCAAAGGGTAAAGTAGTTGATGGCTGTAATGATGTACTTTTTGCTTAGTCTATCCTTAGGGAGGGGCCCAACAATGTTGAGGGCCCATTGTTCAAAGGATTCCATGGCTTTGATGGGCAGTACAGACTTGGGAAATGTAGGTTTTGACATATTCTTCTTGCACAGCACACAGGTTTTGAGGAGGTCCAAGATATATTGGCACATACAAGGCCATCAAACCTTACACTTCATTATTTTGAAGAGGTTTTGTCCTCTGATGTGACCTAAGGTGCAGTGATAATGCAGTATGGTATCTCCTCACTGGGTGGTGGGGATATACAGCATCTTCTCACCAGTCTCTTCCTGGCAACAAAAGTTGCCAGAATCAGTTATGAACTGGCTTTTTTGTCTTTTAGTTTGAAGATAGTTGCAGAGTTAAGACCTTCTTAGCAGGTTGCTTTGGGGCGCAGGTAAAGCATTGGCCAGTCCAGGTCCAATCCATTGTCCCCCGTGATGGACACCACATATAACCTGGAGAGGACGTCAGCAGTGACAAGTTTCTTTCCAGGCTTGTATTTGATACATAGTTGGTACAGAGACAGGCACTTGGCCCAGCTTGCCTGATGTGAAGTCAGATGGGACTGTGTATATAAGTACTGAAGCAACTTGTGGTCTGTCAGGACACAGGGTGGAAAGGTGGCCCCTTCCAGGTAAAAACACCATTTCTTGACACAGTGCACAATTGCCACCAACTCGTTGTCATGCATGGGGTGGTACTGCTCTGAGTTGGTGAGCTTCCTGGATTTGTAGGCCACAGGGAGAAAGGCGCCTTTGTCATTTTTTACCTGTAGCACATCCCCTATGGCTCTGTCAAAGGCATCAGTCTCAAGTTTGTATTGGCAGTTCTGATTGGGGAACTGCAATATGGGTGCAGTTGTAAGTCTTTTCTTTAATGTCTCAAAGACTTGATCTCTGGAAGGGGTCCATTGAAAGTGTTGTTTGGTATTTAAGAGCTTAGTGAGAGGTGCAATAAGTTCTCCACAATTGGGGATAAACTTGCAAACATAGACAACCATGCCTAAGAATGTACGCACCTGGCCCGCATTGGTGGGGGGTGGCATGCTGATGATTGCCTTGATTTTGACAGGGTTGGGCTTTATCCCTTGTCAAAGATGGTATGCCCAAGTAATAGGAGCTCTGACCTGAGGAATTTGATTTGGAAGGCTTGGTCTTCAACTTGGTCTTACAAAGGGTGTCAAGGACAGCACAGAGGTATTGGAGGTGTGTGGTTTGATCTTAACTGAAGACAATGATGTTTCAAGGTACACAACAATGAACTTCTCACTCAGATCTTCAAAGGCTTTATTAATCAACAAGAAAATGTGGAGGGAGTGTTGGTAATTCTGAAGTTCATGACATGACACTCAAATGACCCATAGTGTGTGCAAAAAGAAGTTTTGCCTCATCCCCAGGCGCAATACAGACCTGATTGTACCCTACAGTGAGATAAATCTTACTGAAGACCTTCACACCTTCAAGTGTATCAAAAAAGCTGTGAATTAGCAGTAAGGAGTATTTGTCCTTGACTTTCACCTTTTTTAAAGCACAGTAGTTGATTACCAATCAAAAGGACTTGTTCTTATTAGCTACAAATAAGACTGCAGCCCTGTATGGCAAGAGGGAGGGGGTGGATGAAGCCCTTATCAAGCATGTCCACAAGGTGTTGACAGAGAGTATTGTCTTCTTTGGGCGTCATGCAATAAAGGGGGCGTGCCTTGGGCAGCAATCCTTGCAGTTGAGCAGCATGCTGTATTTCTCTTGGAGAAGGAAACTTTTCTAATGTTTCACTGAAGATGTCCTTGTTCTTCTTGAGGAGTGCTACAAGTGCTGGTGGGGGAGAAGTGGTCAAGGGGAGAGCCACAAGTGGTTTGGCACAGATAACTTTGACTGAACATTTATTGAAGTACAGTTTCCCCCTTGAAATTGTACATATTTGTCTATGTGATTCTGACAAACACAGTATCAGGCAATAACTTGCTTATTTTAATAGGATAGATCTGAAAGCCCACCCCATTTCTGTTGAAGGTGATGACAGATGTATCCTATTTAATATAGGGACAGTTGTGTTGCAGCAAGTTGAGACCAGCAATGACGTTGTGGCTGAGCCCTGCCATAGTTGGTCCAGAGAGCTTAACCTGGATATTCCCCATTCTCACGGAGAAGAGTACTGTCTCATGGGTGATTGCCACTCTGAGGGAGTCAGCTACTTGTACTGCCTTGAAGCTGCTTGGTACTTGGTCTAGTTGTCGAGAGTCAGTGAACGCCTAATCAACCATAGTGTGATTGGCCCCAGTATCTACCAATAGTTTGTGGGTGTTCCCACGGAAGCAGAAGGGATAGGCCAAGCAGGTTATTTTATTTGAAGAATGGCTTTATTGGAGAACAGGGTTACTGCTGTGAACCTGGAATATGTCAAGGTTTTGACTTCATGCACACAGTAGTTGCAGGAATTTTTTGTAAGGAGAGATTGAGAGCAAGAGTCAAGTGGGGTTGTAGAACCTCTCATATCTACAACCCCCAGGCTTTTCAAGGGTACTCAATTTGTGTTAGTTGAAGCTCCCCCTTGCGAGGACACTTGGCCCCATTCTCTTGTTGGTAGGGCTGGCAGAGTCCCATCTGATTGTGGGCACTGCCAGGTGCAGGGTGAGACTGGGGTGGTGTGTCATTGAATCTATGAAAGCCCATGAAAGCCTGGTTATTGGCCTCCACAATGGCCTTGTAGCAGTTGTTGATGGAAGTACAGAGTCCCACAGGAACCCACTTGTAGATGTGAGACTTGAGCCCATCAACTATTTCTGTAAGGAGCATGGTGTTCCCGTCAGTGACAGCTTTTGGGGAGGCAGCAAGGTATTCAGGGACGGATCCAGTATGTTTAATGCCCAGGAGGGGAGTTCCCATCATGATAGGTGAAAAGGTTTCACTGTAGCCAGACTTTGCGGCATCCCTGAACAACGTCCAAGTGACATCTATCTCCTGACTGACCAGGTTGGTGAATCATACTGTGGCAGACCCTGTAAGGCACCCCAAAGCAGTGGCAACCCACATGAGATCAGGCACCTAACAGATAAAAAGGCAGATGTTGGTTGAGTGGAGCCAGCTAACAATGTTAGCTCCTTCTCCACCACCCACAAAAGACTCAAGTTGAATATTTAGCATGTGTTGTGACAGGTCTGATTGGGAAAGGATGACACTTGTGTTGCATTGCCCAAGGAAGAGTCAATTATAAACGCTTGTGAGTACCAACTGGTCTTGGTAGATAACATATCACTTGTGAATGTCTCTCTTGGGGATGGGAAAGAAAGTTTCTTGACAGGGAGTAGCCATATAGCCTGTACTCTGTCCTTTCTTAGGGGGAATTTTTTAGGTAGTTTTAAACCTACCGCTGCTACCACTGTTGCAAATGAACCAAATAGAGTTCAGTATTTGGTTGGGGAAGACAATAGGCCAATAGAAAGGACAGGAATGAATAGAATAAGGTATTGTTTATTGTAGAGTATTGTGATTAATATAATATATGGGGAAAGCCAAAAAAAAGGGGGTGGCATGGTGGTATGTTCCATGTAAGGTTCAAAGCCAAGGAATAACTTGTGCGGGGATCAGCAGGTCAAATTGGAAGCACTTCTAATTAGGAGAAAGTGCCTACAATTTGATACTGCCTTCAGATTAGTCCATGTTGTTAGATACGCCAGGGGCAGCTCTTTGAGTACCCCCTTTGTATCATAAGATACATTAGCAGGCAAGGAGGAAGACTTGGTTGCAACATATTATTACTAGCTGATTAGTAGTTGGAGTATCTGAGTATTGGGAAAAGCATTGTCAATACTTGCAGTAAAAGTGTTATCTCCTTCAAGTTGGACAAAAAGACGCCAGCCTGCTGTACAACAACCTATTTGGTAGTGCTGGAATGTCTCCATACAATCCCCTTCTCAAACCTCAAATGTATACCAATGATGAGGAGCAACTTTAGGGGAAGTTTCAAATATGGAATTAAGAAGAAGAGAAGTATATTTTATTGGATAATACTTTAGGCTTATATAGCTTTTGCTGTGGCAGGATTTAGTTGGATCAAACCTAGGGGTTGGTCATGTGCAGGATGGGTTAAAGTTACTAGATACTTAGACAAGTCATGTGATATTGATTTGTTGCCTTTATTGGTATGTAAAACGGTATATTGGATTGGCACCAAACCAGGCAATGTCTGGATGTTAAGTGTGTTGGCAGTGGCCAGAATACCTGTACATCCAGCTCCTTGACACACACACCCCTTAAGGGGTTACTCTGGTACATAAGGAGGGGACTTTTTCTTGACAGCTGTCACCTGATGTTCCTGGAGTTGTTTGCTAGTGGGTACTAACCGTGTCAAGTGTTCTCATTTGCTAAGGCAGAGGCCAGTTCTGTGGTATTTCTTGATGATGAGGTATTTGGCGCCTTGGAACTTAACTAGATAGGTATTTCTGTTGGGTTAGTATCTGATGACTCTTCCTGGTCCTCTGTGTACTGAATCCACCCTCTTCCTGTTCCCTGCTAGGACCCAGACGGGGGAATTAATTAGAAGTGGTTCCTCTGTAGAGGGTACCTTTTGTGCTTTGAGCCTTTTGGTTTATGTTATTTCAGCTTTGAGGTGTATGTGTTGTAGAGCTGGTGCATTTTCTACTGTGAGAGGTTTTCACAGGGGGATCTTCACATATGATTGGTTATTGTGGGTGACTATCTCTGGTTTGTATCTGTAAGTTAGTTCAAACAGTGAGTAGCCTGTCCCTTGGTTGGTGCGTACCAGCAATACTAATAATGCATGTTTCACATATAGTGGCCATATGTCTTTGGCTTTGCCATCCATTATTTTCTCAAGGGTTCTGATGAGGCTGCTGTTTAGGTGTTCCACTCTGCAGTTAGCCTGTGGCCTATAGTGCAAGGTTGTAGGGTGTTTGATGTTTTTGGATTTTAAATTGTTGTTTACTACGTGGCCTGATAGCTCTGTGGCCCCATCTGTTATGGTGTAGTCAGGAGCTCTGTAGTTGGATATTATTAACTTTTTAATGAAGCAATTTATTGTTTCTGCTTTGTGGTTCTGTGTTGCTCACCAGATGGGCCAGCATGCAGCAAAGTCAATTGCTACAATTAGAAAGTGTTGTTTATTTTTTGCTTCTTAGAAGGGTTCCATCACTTCCAGCCCCCAAACCTTGAATGGTTCAGGTTCTGATACTAGATTAACTGTGGGTTGTGGAGCCTTGGTGCTGGCGTATTTCTCACACACTGTGCACTTTTTCAAAACATCAACTGGGTCTTGTTTAAGATTGGGCCACCATACTATCTCTTTTAGAGTGAGATATAGGTTGTTAGCCTTTTTATGTCCTAGTAGGTGGTGATGTCTTAGTATAGTATCAAATCTTTGTGCAAGTGGGATGCAGGAAACATGTTTGTCTTTAATGATGCAGCAGACTGTGCCATTTAATACATGGAAATTCTTTTCATTCCTTACTAATGCATCACGGGTTAGTTGATGTGTGGAGTGGTCTTTCCCTTTTGTCTTGTATTTGGTGTTATATAGATTGGGTAAGTCAGGGTCCAGGTGGTCAGGATGATCCTCTCTTGGCTGACATAGCCTAGAGAGAGCATCAGCCATGACCAGCTCTGCCCACTTTTTATATTGGATGTCCAAATTGAGCTGCTCCAGCAGGGACATTCATTTGGCTTGTTGCCGTACAAGTGTGTTCTGAGTTTTGAAATAGATTAAGGATTTATGGTCAGTAAGTACTTGGACTTTTAAATGTCCTTCTAGATAACATCTCCATTTCTTGCATGCCTGATATATTGCTAGAAATTCCTTATCATGTATTAGGTACCTCTGCTCAGTGTTAATTAGTTTTCTAATTTTGTAACATACTGGCAGGAAGTCTTTCTGCCCTGGATAGCAGATGTGTAGTACTGGGCCAATGGCGGTGTCACTGGCATCTGACTCAAGCTTATAGCCCCTGTTGTTATTGGGGTATTTCAAGATTGGTGCTTCAATCACAGCTTGTTTAAGTAGTTGGAAATTCTTATTGCATTCTGTATTCCAGATTAATTTCTTTTTGACATTATCCTTGGTTAGGTCATTGATTGGTGTGGTGAGCTTTTTGCAGTCTTTGTTATATTTCCTTAGGTAAGCTATCATTCCTAGAAAGCATCTAACTTGTTTGACAGAGGTGGGGTGTTGCATGTTATTTATGGCTTTTATTTCATCTGGATCTGCTTTGATGCCATCATTGGAGACAATGTGGCCCAATAACAGGAGTTCCTTTTTGTTACAAAAGTAACCATTTCAATGCCCCAGGTGGGGCTAGTGGGCAGGGGAGATTTTTCTGCACCTAGATTTTTACTTTTCAAAGTGATTCCAGGTGCGGGAACAATTCCTGCCCTTACAGTAGCTGTGGGGCCCATTCTGGGCCCCAAAAGCTACGCCCAATCCTTGGTGGGTTTGGCTGGGCCTGGGCAGGCTATTTTTAGCTGCCCAGTAAACCCAGTTCAAGCCCACCCTCCATTAAGTAATTTGGGGACCCCTTTTTTAATCAAGTTCCTTGGACTCAGGAAAGCCTGTCAAGCCAGCCCAAAAAAGGTGATCAAATTGGGAAAAACACCATAACCCCAGAAGCCAAACCTACTAGAACCAATGGCCAGCCAAGCCAAGATGGACCACCAAAAAGCCAAACAACTGTTCCTGAAAACCCCAAAAATGACCATGAAGCAGCCAACCAAACAGCAGAACCTGAGATGTCAAGCCTTACCACACAGATAGCACCAGAAGAATGCCCAGAGGCACTTGCATGTAAGTAAGTATATAAACCAGAAGCACCTGAAAAAGTTCTTTATTGTCATTCTTACCAAATAAAAGTTGTTATGAACCTTTGGTTCACCAATCTGCTTTCATACCTATTTTTGATACTCTTTCATCTGCATACACCCAAGCGTCAGTATGCATCCACTGGGATAGATAGCCAGACTTCAGTTGAAAAACCTAAAGCCTTTGACTACTACTGTCCAATCAACGCTCCATTTGGCCCTGTGCATTTGAACTGAGTACCCCCCAAATCCTGACCATGAACCCTGGACATTGGAAGACTTGCAGTGGCACACCCGCCCAAACACACCCAAGGAATCCTATCAAATTTTCCGTGACGGCAAAGCAATCACCATCTATCCTTTGATCTTCAACAGAAAGTACAACAATCCTGCTGCCTACCTGGTCCCCATGGAGCCACCCCTGACACCCAAACCAACCATATCAACCCCACCCACCTCTGACGCCACTGGCCATAACAGTCAATTCCTGGGGGTGCTTTACCTGGTGCTCACAGGATTGATTGACTCTGCCTTGCCAGCAGCCAGGCCTTGGGCTGTGGCTGGGAAGGCCCTTTCCTACCTGGAAAGTTAGGTCCCATCATCTGGTGGGCCATGCCAGTACCTGCTTTTACTCCTCCCTCACCTACTGGAGCCCCACAGTACTCTTGATATCCTGATACTTTTTCATAAATTGGCACTTGCTAGGCTTTGCATAGAGTTTTTGCTTTGCTTTTCAATTGAGTGTCTCACAGACATGCGTGAGTTGTTCCTCTTTTTTTGAGAATATGATGATATTGTCAAGATAGCATAATGTATTTGAGAGACTGTTTAGTGCTTGGTTCATCATTGTGAGAAACTTTGCGGGAGTGTTGGTCATCCCAAAGTTCATTATCCTACATTTAAAGGATCCAAATTACATACAGAGCACAGTTTTTGGTATGTCCTTTTCTTTTACTTCAACTTGGTTGTAACCTGAGGTGAGGTCAATTTTGGAGAAAAATCTGGCTCTGGAAAGTCTTGCAAACAGATCCTCTATGAGTGGAAGGGGATGTTTATTCTTTACTGTGCTTGCATTTAGAGCTCTGTAGTCAGTTACTAGACAGAGTGAGCCTTCCTTTTTCCTTACAAAAAACACTGCTGTCCCCCAAGGGGATTCTGATGGGCAGATGAAGCCTTTAGCCAAGTTATCCTCAATATGTTTTTTGAGGATTTGTGTCTCCATGGGAGAGAGTCTGTAGAGAGGTGCAGGTTTGGGCATGAATTTGCATGGTTGATGTCATGTTTGACCTCCTGTTCAGGGGGTAGCTCTGTGAGCTCTTCCTTAAATACGTGAGTGTATTACTTTAGGAGTGCTGCAAGTTCTGGGCATTGGATTTTGGTTGTTTGTATGTTATTGAATTAGGTGTACCTCATTATGAGGAGCTTAATGTCTTTGATTAGAAGTTCCAAGTTGTCCTGATTTATGACTTGGACAAATACTGTGTCTCTTATGATGAGATTGTTAGTGTCTTTAAGGATTTTGAAGTTGAATCCATTGAGCTTGATGGTCATGGTTTTTGTTTTCCAACATACGCCGGGGTTTACTTGGGTGAACCAGTCTATGCCTGCTACAAACTCGTAGTTTATGTTGTTCATGACAAGTCCTTTGATGGACGTTTGTATGCCTTGTAGGTTAATTCTGAAGGAATTTGTTTTACCTTCAAGTAGAACCTTTGATTTATCTGCCATTCTGGTGTATTTGAAGTTGGATTTGAAGTTGGATTTGACAACTGGTATTTTGTACTTGGTTACAAATGATTTGCTTATCATGGTGTGTTGTGCACCAGAGTCAAATAAAATTTTATGCATATGAGATTTATAAGTGAATGGGTAGACAAGAAGTTGTGAGTGATTTTTGATTTTTATGTTCATAAAATGGAGGATTGCAGGTCACGTGGGATGCAGGCAGCAAAGTTTGTGCCTTGGTATAATTTCTTGTTGGTTTGGGGGGGGGAACAGGGGCACTTAAGCCTGTTCTCCCTCCTCTTTTCTTTTTTTTTCTCTGTTTCAAGACCTTTGAGGTCAGATAATGTGGGGTCAGATTCATAGTGGGTTGCTGTTCCAGCATTGTTCACTTTGGCAGTGTCCTCCTTCTTGGGACAGGAGCAGTTGCTGTTGTGTGCAGTGTATTTCATATTTGCGCATTTTTTGCGTGCTTGGCTTCTGCAATGAGCGCAGGCATGGAGATGTTGGCCTCTGGGCGGATGAGGGCAGGAACAGAGGATTTCATTCTGTTGATGAATGAGGCTCTAGTGTGCACATTGTTGGCTTGTGATGGGTTTTGAATCTTGCAGTGTATCTCTTCAAATTCATTGGCATAAGCTGTGATAGTGATCTTCTGAGAAAGATTGCTGGGCTGTATTGCAATGTCTTAGAGGGATTCAGTGACGTAGAAATTTTGAGTGATGTCTGCTTTGAACTCTTCCCAGTTATTGAGCTGTTTGTCAGTTTGTGAGCCAACCCAAATGGTGAACCAGTTAGCTGCAGCCTTTTATAAGCGCTTGCTGGCTTCCTGGACCCATTTTTCATGGGGAATGCAGCTGGCGCGGAGTTTAGCAGCCAAGTGGTCTAGCCAGTTAATATCATTTTCTTTGTTTTTTCCAAAGAACTTGTTGATATCAATGTATTTGGTGTTGGTAACTTCACCTGTGATAGATGATTGTGAGTTTGTTTGCTGTTGGAGAGAGTGGCTGTATTGAATTATTTTGGTGCATGCTTTGGGCATTACCAGTCCTTTGAATACAGTGAATCCACTAGGTATATCTTTGTTGATGTCATGGGTTCAGAATTACGTCTTCCAGGTATCCTGGGATGTGGCCTGGTTGAGTATGTGAGCAAAGGTGGGCAGGTTTTGTTCAGTCATTCTTTTTTTCATGAATGTGGTCAAAAACTGTAGCTGCTACCAGTGACGAGGAGCAACTTTAGGGAAAGCTTCAAATATGAAATTAAGAAGAAGAGAAGTATGTTTTATTGGATAATACTTTAGACTTAAGTAGCTTTTGCTGTGGCGGGGATTTGGTTGGATCAAACCTAGGAGTTGGTCATGTGCAGGATGGGTTTAAGTTGCTGGATAATTAGACAAGTCATGTGATATTGGTTTGTTGCCTTTTTTGGTATGTAAAACGGTATATTGGATTGGCACCAAACCAGGCAATGTCTGGATGTTAAGTGTGTTGGTGGTGGCCAGAATACCCGTACATCCAGCTCCTTGACACCAATAATAAAGCAAGTTCTCCCAAGATGTGAAATCTCAACACCTACTCATGTTAAATCTGGTGTGTATATAATGTTTGATATTATAAAAAGAAATATTTAAAGTTAAAGAATAAAATAAGAAGAGGGATATAGCTTTATTTATACTATTTCAAGCCTATATTATTTGTTCTTTAATGCAAGGAGCATTTACAATGATAAAGTGATATTTCTAAAGTGTTTTAAGGAAACTATAAGTTTGACCTTTTAGAAGCTTGTTTCTATACTAGATAAGGGGACTGGTTTTAGTAACTCAAAGCTTCACATTTGGATAAGCTTTATTATTATATGAACCCATAAAGTTATTTTAACAAAATGATTTTAGTGTCTATATTATATATTTAAAGTGAGAACTTTTTATTGTATAGTTTTAATTCTAGACTTTATTAAATTATCACTTTATTAAATTGATGAAATGTTCACAACATATCTAGCTATGAAATACTTATTTAAGCAGAATTTTCATGAGATTAAATATCTAACATCCTTGTGTTTGTATTGCTCATGATTTACCTTATTTTATTCCAGGATAACATATATTTTAGATCAAAAAGAACCTTGTTCCTCTATCAGGCTTGAAGGATATCCCATGATAGACAAGTGGTTGGAATTGGGTTGGAGTGGTTAAAATCGATCCATTTGGCAACCCCTGGATCGAAACTAGTTTATTGCTTTACTTACATATCGAGTGATCTCCCCGAATTCATGATTGTTGTAAAGAAATTACCTTCAGAGCCTTTAAAACAATGGTGGTTCAATACGTAAACTAGAATATTGTTGGCATACGATGGTTGAAAACAGTTCCAAAAAAGCTAAAGTCCAGAAAGAGGAACTGAAGGGTTCTGATTACAATAACTTTCGCTTGATGCGCGCCATCAAAGAAAATCATGGCCTTCCCATTAATCAGGTCATTATGGGCTTTAATTCAAAGCAGTTGAGTTCCGTCGAAAAGATGAAGGAGGGTTCTTATGCCTCCGAGGTCGATATGAAAGACTTGTCCAATTTAGTCATGAGTGTTTCTGGTTCACAGGTAAGGAAGGTTATTTTTCGCTATTATATTGGGTGCTCGACTCAATTGTGTTATTTATTTAATAGATCAACATATATGATAACGAGCATTATGGTGACCACCTTGATCTGATGTGCCATTTCAACTATTCCTCAAGAAGATTCCAAAGGGGTAGAAAAAATTAATTAGCCTGGGTTAAATAGATCCTCTTTAGGAATTTACAACTTGCTGTTGGATTAAGAGTCCTGGAGATGCTTTACTTGCTTTCGGAGGGAAAGCAGGGGAAATTCATCTCGTCTCCATGGCCTTTTCCCAGGAGTTTGCAAGAATAAATGCCCACGAAGGTATTAGAATTTAATAGACGTGCAGTATTTATGGTGAAACTAGGGGAAATTACAGATATTGTATGCCACCCCTCAAACAATAACTTTATTCTTTCATGTGCGCGGGATGGTACTATTAAACTATGGGATGTCACGACCAAAATATGTCTAATCCATATTGAATATAACGCAACAGTTACTGTAGGGGTTGAGTTATCTTTTCACTTTGCTAATTGCTCGTGTGTTTAAAGGCCTTTAGCCCACAAGGAGACTGTTTGCTTGTTGGAAATAGCAAAGGAGATGTCCTTAAAGTCGACTTCCCTCCCGTAGCCGTACTAGAACGCTTAAAGAGGCCCATCACCGTTTTAGACTTTACAACTATGTTTCCTTCAAAACACCATAACGCAACTATCGACTGTTTAGCTGTGGTTGGTAGCGAAGTGATTAGCAAATCGAAGAATGGCAATGTCTTCAACTGGTCGTTAGAATCAGGAGAAATACTCAGTCGTTTCCGAGTACGGAACTCTTCTTATAACTCTAGCAGGTTTGGCATAAGGTACGTTGCCACATACATCATTAATGCTTTAATGTAGCCCCAATTCCAAATATATGTGCGTAGGAAACGAAACGGGACTAGTTTACATCTACTCTCTCGCAGATGGCAAGATGCTGGCTGAATTACGCCATAGACGAAGCGCAAGGCCCATTACTTCCTGTGTTTTTGCTGCAAATGGAAGGTAAATAGGATATGATTTTGTTACTGACGCTCTTGTGCAGGAATGTTGTCTGTGCAAACGATAGTGGCTTCCTTTTGAGATTTGATTATATAACTCCTGCTACCCTCGAAGAATGGGCGGCTTGGTCATTTGAATAATAGACATCTACATTTGGGCACAATAATACACGTGACACATCTCCCAATAAATAATTCTGTAATTTAGAACATTACTTCAGAATACCTGCACTCTATTTCTTACTCAAGTTCAAGGCTTCACCCAATTGTACAAGTGATTTTTTAGTTAGATTTAGTTTTTAAAGTTAAACTGTATTGTTGAGGATTAGTCTTGGAGTAACCCCATACTTCGGGTAAAGTAAAGCCTCTCTAAACAACACTATAAGAAAACGGAGTATAGAAGTACAAGTCTATTTGGCATTTCAACAACTTCATGGTTACCATTTAGAAGGTATATCCATCCATTAAATCATTGCAACCGCCCATCACAGCTCATATGCTCCATAAAGCCTGTATAACCAACTTTTGGTGATCAAGTTTGTACCATAAAAAGAGACTTTAAGGAAAAAAGTTAGTTATACCTACTTCAATAGTTTAAGATGTGACTGTGGCGCTCCTGGGAGGTGGCCATAGTGTGTCCTGGATCAAAGCCAGGAATCAACTGGGTTGGGGTGACATTCTTTAAGCAACTGAGTTCTAATCCCAGTGCATTTTACCATGCCTGTGATCATGCAAACCCCTCTGGAACTTTTCCTACCATGATCTTAGCATCTGCTTCATGTATCATGACATCTGCTTGGGTTTGTCATTCTTTGGGGGTGTGCAGCTCCTGAAAGAGTGTACCAAACTCCTTTTATAAGAAGTCCTCTCCTCTTGATGTAAGTCTCCTTGAAAGTCTTGTCCACCCATTTCCAGTTGTTTGGCTTCTAGAGAACTTTCTGCACTGCTGCCTATACTGCTCCTCTTGCCCAGCATTTGAGTAGAAGATATAGAGAAAACATTATATGGTCTTACTGCTTAGAAATATATGGGGGTTGTGAAAATCTTATTTACAGAAAGAAGATTCCTTTAGAAACTTTCTGAAATTCAACTGTTTGCAGACTTTGGGGGGTCCAAATATTACTTTGGGGATGTCTTAACTGCTTCAAGATTAATTTTCACTAAGTTTGAAACCCAAGACATGCTCAAATTTAAGAACTCTTAACATTATTCTGCTTTCCAGCACCTTTTCAGCCAACCACTCAATCATGGCCCCCTTGTCTTAGGCTAAATCTTGTTTAGGCTAATTCTTTCACAGGATTAAACTATCTAAACTCTCAATTTTCTATAATAAAATAAGCTTCCAAATTTGCTTTATCCAATCTAATTATATTTTTCTGCTATTTCTGAGTGAATCTATTAAGCTTTAAGTTATTTTATTCTTGAAAGATTACTAGTAAAAAGGCTTCAAACTCAACCAATACCATCAATGTTATCCATCTTCAAAATTCCAAAGAGCTTTTCTCTGCTTCACAGTTTTTCCAAATCCCAAATAGAAAAATAAGTTTCACTGAGAAATTTTTTGAAAATTTGCACTTTGCACCTTGTGCCCCTAAACTCTTCCTGTTTTCTTCAACATTTTTCTGTGTTCAAAGTTGACCATTTTTCACAAGAAAACTACTAGTAGATCTGTTTCACTAAGCTTTCTTCAGAAATTTTTCCTTGATTTTGCCTCTGTAGAAAAACCAAAACAAAAGGTTCCCCAAAACTTCTTGGCCTTCTTCCCCTTCAGCAACTCAACCTCAGAGAAATGCTGATACACCTTCACCCAACATTTTCCTTCCCTGCTCTGCTCCTCTTGCTGCAAAAAACCTACTTTGGAGAAATGTTGAACTGCTTATGTCAAAAATTTCCCAAAATTTGTTATATTTCTTCTCTATTAACTCACATTAGAGAAATGTTTAAAAAAACCCCAAACTGTTACAAATTCTCTTACTAGCCCAGCATCTCACATAGCTATCAAAATAACTATTGAGCCCCCATCAGTGACCTGCACCTAGGCTATTTTTTAAAGTCCTCATCAGGGGATTCTGCCTATACTAGATCCTAATTAATGGCCTCTTTTAGGTCATCAGAAGCAGGCATATCTCATGAACTACTACTTTTTTACTTAAAAAGTGGTTGGCTTGAGCTTTTAGGTGCAAAAACCCAACTTTACTTCCCAGATACCTCCAAATCATTAAGTTCAGCAGCTATATCTCAGATAAACCACTCTAATCATGGTTCTAGACCATCCATACTTAGATAGTAGCAGTAAGAATTTACTAAAGCTATCATTAATCTATAGATAGAGAAACTTTACCCCCTTCCCAGTTAAAGTAACTCACTGTATTATCACCCCAGTTGGTATCAGTATTTTGATGCTACCTAAGCAGACTTCTCTCATATGAAAACCCTGCTTTAGTATCACCTCAGATTGTCTAATAATGTCTATACCACTTAATATAGGCATCCCAGGGTACCACTTTATCCTTCCAAAGCACTACTAACAGACCATCTTACTAAAACTCCAAGAAATAGAAAACCAACAACCACCACAGCTAAGTAGATCAATAAATCAATAAAAAGTTATCTTTTTCAGAAAACTAATATCCATCCATCTAATCCTAGCCCTTGCATGATTAACAGCTCTAAATGTGAACCATCACAATGTCAAACCTGTGGGGTTGACCTCCCAGCAAGATTCTGCACAAAAGGATCTGAGACCCCCAAACCAACTTCCCCATGACCCGTAGCCAAATGCAGAAGTCAACTCAAATGAATGAATTCAGTAACAAGAACCAGTGATGATCTCATCTTGGTGAAAAGCTCAATTTGGATCTTCACTCATTACAAGGATCACACCAGCCCCTTCCCAATCTAACTGATTGATCATCACAATTGTGTTATTTTTATAATGATTCACCACAGCTATATAGTTCTGATATCTTGATAAAGATAATTATCTAGCTTTCAGTCATCTTTACCTTGTAACTCTTCTATTAAAGCATAGTTACAGCAACACATTTCAAATAAAATTTAAGTTTATTCATATTTGTGTTGGGTTTTTTTTTTTTTGCTAATTTTGGCGCTTATTTTCCTTCATTCTACAGGAAAGTCTCTACTTATCTTGTTTCCAGGAGATTAAAATATATACCCTTAATTTTATCCTGGAGGCTAACATTTGGCTAGCACCAACCTCAAATATTTCATTATTAAGCTTTCCTACTGTGTCCTCTTGGATGTCAACCCCAAGAGCCAAACACAATGGTCAGAGTACTTGCTTGAAGGTTTGCTTTAGCCGCCCAAATAGATCTTCAATTGGTTTTAGGGAGAGTAAATATGCAGGGAAAAATAAGATGTGAATAGGCGCTGTAGCCAATCTCTATTCCTGTCAGGATTGAAATTTTTTCCCCTGGAAACCCAGGCCTAAGGGTGGGATTCAAACCCTGGCCCTGATTTCCTACAGGTTGCCAGCCCTGAGGATCAATGGGCTGGCCACCTGCATTTTTCTGAGACCAAACCCCCCAAGCCAAGGCCAAGGATGATTTTCCAAAGGGTGAAGCCAGCCAAACCAAAGGAATCATCACACTAAATGGAGGAGCAATCAAGACGCCTAATGAAGGTGACAAAATTCCTACCGTCTGCTTCATGGGCTTGAAGACCACCCTAATGCCAATCAGGATGTGTCACCTGAAGTAAGCGCGGGCCCATGGCCTGACCTCATGACCACACCCCAAGAACAAGAGAATCAGGCAGCCTATTTGGGGACTCTGACCAATGAGAGAACACCCAGCCAAGGTGCCATTTTGCCGCTTCTGAACCCAGGCGTCCTGGCCACCCAGCCTCACATTTCCTGATATCTTGATGAAACCCCCAAGGAAAATACTAAGTTTGGAGGCAGGGTGCTATATAGACCTTTAGACCCTGCACTACAACCTTATTGCCATTTTAGAATAAAGGTTATTTAATATTGGCTTCCATAGCTATTGCCTTATTTTATTTTTGCCATCTATCAATTCAGTGTAAGACCTTCTGGCTGGTCTGCCCACAGATTTTTTCCCTCCAGGTGTTCTCTTTGGCCCCATTCATTTCACAGAGTACACATTAAATCCTGAGTATAAAGACTATATCCCTGAAAGTTCCTTGAACTATACCCCTTAGCCCACATAAAATCAGCAATTAGATGCACCTGACATGGTCCCTGGTATCTAACCAAGCCCAAACTGTTTAGAGGCAAGTTCAATTTCTTGCCTGCATACCAGCTCAATATGGAGCCCCTGTGACCCCCAAGCTAATGTATACCTCCTTGCCCAACCTCCCAACTGATCACCCAAGCAAGTTACTTGGGATTGTGTACATCATTCTTACTGAGGTGATTGACACAATAATCCTGGCCTCCAGCCTGTGGTCCTGGGTGGGGAAGTCCATGTCCTACTTCATAAAGTCAGCCCAATTTTGTGGTGGGCCCTGCCTGCTAAGCCTGCAGCTTGTATGTTTCCTGAAAACAACAGGCCAGCTGCCCAAGGTTGGATTCCTGACAATGCCCATCTCTATCATTGAAAATTTCTTGATAATATTCACCACTTTTTGAAGCCTAATATTATCCAATACATTAGCTTTAAAATCCATGGCACCAAGTATCAGGATATCAAGAGTATTGTGCTTCCCCTTTGGGTGAGGGAGGGGTGGAAGCAGGTACAGACATGGCCCACCAGATGATGGGACCTAACTTTACCAGGTAGGAGAGGCCTTCCTAGACAAGGCCCATAGTCCAGCTGCTGGAAAAGCAGAATCAATCAACCCAGTGAGTGCCAGGTATAGCATTCCCAGGAATTGACTACTCTGGCCAGTGGTGTTGTTTTCTGAGGCACAGCACAGACACACAACAGGAAATCATAACCTTAGGATTGGATTTGTACTAAGTCTTGGTTAGTTGGAAGGGAAGTTGATGCAATTACCTTGTAGCCCTGAATAATAAGTCTCTACTAGTTGTGGCTAGAGAGAGGCGCCAAAGTACTTGAAAACACAAAGACAGAAATGTGAATATAACTTAAATTTTATTGAGGATAAGGAATTTAAATTCATACTGTTTAGTGATACCACAAAAAAATACCAGAATACTAAGATCACTTGCCACAATCATGAGTGGGGCAAGTGAGCTGCTCAGAATCAGGAAACAAAAAAGTTGAATTTCCCACTTCAGAAATATAATCATTTCAAGGAGAAAAAAACAAAAGCAAGTGATTCATCCTCAAAATAACCCAACAAAGGCAAAATTAATAAAGCGTGAATATTGGCATTTGCAACAAGTGGCATCAGAAGTGGGCAGAGTTGAGACAGTTTGTTTGGGTGTCAAGGGTGGTTTCATTAGGACCAGGTAGGCAGAAGAATTGTTGTATTTCTTGTTGGATATCAAAGGGTATATTGTAATTTCCTTGCTATCACATACAATTTGGTAGGGATCTTTGGGAGTGTCTGGAAAGGTATACCACTGCAGGTCTTCTAAAGTCCAGGGGTTGTGTTGGGGTTGGGGGATACTCTGTGAAATGTACAGGACCAAACAGAGCATCAGAAGGGTGGTAATAATCAGGTGCTTCTAGGTCTCTAGCTGGGGCTTGGTATTCAACTCCTGAGGTAGAGTCCTGATATCTTGGCAGTTGAAGATGAAAGAGTATAAGAAATGTGTAAGGAAATAGATTGGTGAACCAAAGGTTCATAACAAACTTTATTTGGTAAGAATGATGATACAAAACCTCACAGGTGCTCTTGACTTATATAGTCAATCACCTGTAGTTGCATCTGGGCATTCTTCATGTGCTATCTGGGTGGCATGGTTTGGCATCTTAAATTATTTTATCTGGTTGGCTGATTTGGTGTTAATTTAAAGGTCTTCAGGGACAGCTTTTAGGCCTGCTAGTGGTCTATTTTTGCTTGTCTGGCTATTGGTTATGGCAAAGTTGGTTGCAGGTTTCATAGGGTCATTTCTAATTTGATTACTTGATTTGGAATGGCCTGAAAAGCATCCCAGAGTCTGAGAAAATGGATTAAAAAGAGGTTTCTAATTGGGAGCCCCAAATTACTAAATGTAGGGTGAGCTTGAACTGGGAGCTGTGGGCAGCTAAGATTAGCCTGCCCAGGCCCAGCCATACC
The DNA here is from genome assembly GCA_014839935.2 of Entomophthora muscae. Classification (NCBI taxonomy): domain Eukaryota; kingdom Fungi; phylum Entomophthoromycota; class Entomophthoromycetes; order Entomophthorales; family Entomophthoraceae; genus Entomophthora; species Entomophthora muscae. The sequence continues at coordinate 3,020 of QTSX02003910.1, read as the reverse complement.
CACCAAGGCTTGGGCGTAGCTTTTGGGGCTCAGGACAGCCCCCCACATCTACAGAAAGGGCAGTAATGGTTCCTGCGCCTGGATATTTGCTTTTTGAAGCAAATTGAGGTGCAGGAAAATCCCTGCCACACGCTCTCCCTTCCTGGTGGCTGAGCGCAGGTTCAATTCCAGCCCGGGGATTTAAAATTGTTAATTTCATAACACCAAGCAAAAAACTGATATTTAAGCAAAAAAATAACTCATTAAAACAAAATTAATGATATAGAACAAAATAAAAATGTGCTCAAATGTTGCAACTGAACCAATGGCAGTTTAGTATTTGATTGGGGAAGACAATATTCTAATAAAAAGGGCAAGAATAAGAGTAAGATGTAGTTTATTGAGGAATATTGTAATTAATATACCATATAGAGAAGCCACAAGTCCACAGGGGGTGGCACAGTGGCAGGTTTGAGATAAGGTTTGGGCTGTGGAACCACTTGCAAAGGGATCAGTGTGTTGAATTGGCAACACTCATAATTAGGAGATGATGCCTTCAATTTGATATTGTCATCATATTGATCCATGTTGTTAGATACGTCCTGGGGTAACACATCAAGTGCCCCCTGTGTATTGTGAGATAAATTAGCAGGCAAGGATGGAATCTTGGTTGTAACACTCCCCTTGTGGCCTGCTTGTTGTCAGGCACCAAGATTGGAGCCTATGGAAGGTCTGGAAAGGTATTCACAAAGAGATTTTGTGTGGGGATGGCACAGCAGGGGCACAAGCAATCATAGTGGAGGGTCTTAGTGTTTCCTTGGGCGTCTTTGAGTTGATAGGTGTGATTGTCATAGACAGCAGCTATATTCAAGAGTCCAAGGTGATTAGGTTCCAGTTTGGTAGAGTTGTGATCAAGGGCATAGACAGGATCACCCATGGTGTACCTTGCCTTGAAGTGTTTAGTCCCCCTTGATTTGCTCCTGCTCCTTATCTATGCCGCAAGCTTTGGTGCACCATTGACTCAGGGAGGGAGTAGTTACAAGGGGAGCTTTTCCTGGGACAGTGGACTGTAACTTCCCTTGTTCTACCCCTGCTAGTCCATAAGGAGTCCCAAAGGCCAGGGCACTGGGGCTGAACCCTGTATCACAATTGATTCTAGCTTGTAAGATAAGTAGAGCAGTGGGTTGATGTTTGGTCCAGTTGGTATTTGGGTGCTCCTGGGAGAGTTTGGCAATTAGTTGTACCAGAGAACCATTTAGATGCTCTACGCGCCCATTGGCTTGAGGGTGGTATGGTGTTATGACCACTTGCTGGAGGGCGTTCTTGGCACAGTATGCCTTCATAACACTACCTACAAGTTCAGGCCCCTGTCAGTAATGAGATGCTTGGGGCGGCCAAAGCGGGCCATAATTTCCTTTCCAATGAAAAAAGTGACAGTGGTGGCAGTGTTATAGGTGGTTTCTCATGCCACTGGCTAACAGTTAAAGTAGTTAACTGCTGTGATGATTTACTTCTTGCCCAGTCTTTCCTCAGGCAGGGGCCCTACAATGTTAAGAGCCCATTGTTTAAAGAGCTCCATGGCCTTGATGGGCAAGGCTGACTTGGGTGGTGTCAGGAATACTCCTGACATAAACCTAATACTGACTGAAAGGAAAAGTTGGGGAAAGATAACCAAGGCCCCAATTTTTGGGGCAAAATTTGATATGGAATTTCCCCCCTATTAGGAGAAAATAAAAATAAAATTGGGGAAAAATTGGATCTTGGTGGGCGCCAAACTAATTTATCATCCAGGCAGGCGCCTGCTGTCCCTGCGCAGACGCCCACCAGCACCCAGCCACCCACGAGCCCTCTGCCAGCTGCCCGCCTGCCCAGGCAGGCATCAGCGGGCCCATTGCCAGCCTCCCACTGCCCAGCCCGGCACCTGCCAGCCCCCTGCCAGCCTGCCAGCCTCCCGCCAGTCCCCCACCCGCTTGCTTGCCTCCCACCAGCCCCCCAGCCGCCAGCGCACCCGCCGCCAGTCCCCAGCCCACCCGCTTGCTCCCCAGGCCCCAGCCAGATGTCTGCCACCCACCTGGGTCCCAGGGTCCACCCTGCAACCAATCAAAATTCCCCTGGGGTACAGCCAATCAAATAAGTCCCTGATAACAGGGGAAACTTCAAAAGATAAAATTCCCTCTCCAGAAGAGGGCAGGAATAATATTTAGATTTTTAAAATAAGTTTGCCACCAACCAATCAGGTGTTAATTCACTGACCACATGGACAAGGCCAAACTCCATCCAAAACAATTTTCTTGGCACCAAAATAACTTCTGAAAAGGAGTTGACTCACAACCTTCACCTAGCACCAGAGCAACAGGAAACTATTGGTTTACCTCAAGAATTTCTCAACCAGCCACAGATAACAGGAGAACAGGAATTTGACCATCTTCCCAAGCCCCAATTGCCATTTCTACTTTCCAAACTTCTGGGATCTCCCACCCATCTTTTCCCCTCCCAATTGCAAATCTTTGCACAGGGGAGAGGACTATAAATAAAGGATCCCACCTCAGTAATAGCTTGTGCTATTATTGAGATTAATACCCTCAAGAAAGTGAAATTCAACTTACAACTAAAAGTTAACTACCAATTAGCCCCTGCCAACCCTCCAATCCAAGGAAGATGAACCATCTCATCTTCACAGCTGTGCTCAAAGCTTGCCTTGGGATTGGAGGCTACTGACAAGGTTCAGAATTCTTTGGGCCCTCCCCAGAAGGACTAGGTCATGACCCCCACTACAACCCTGGTCAACTGAACTCTTCCCAGACTGGACCCTGGCCTCCCCTGGTCTCTCCACATTATACACTCTCTATTGCAATGTACACGTCCATGTACTACATCTTAACCTACTTTGCCAGGAGCTTTGGGAGATACAGTGTACATGCAAAGATCTTTTGCTGGCTGATGACCGTGTACCCTATTGTTACCGCCTTGACTGGGTTCCAGTTCACCAACCTGCGGTCATACATCCTGCAAGTGGTACCTCCTGTAACTGGGTATTACAG
>QTSX02003909.1:0-45985 GCA_014839935.2 Entomophthora muscae | reverse complement strand
GGGCAATGTAAGTAAGAGATCAACAATACATTGATGACCAAACCTCTCCAATCCCAATCCCAAAAGGGAATTCCAGACAACATCAAGTGTTTGGGGTTCCCTGTCTAATGTTTTGCACTATTTATGCCCCATCAAGACTGATAGTATATAATAAAGCCCAATCACTTGATGATAGTTTGTGCTATCATTGAGTGAAATTACCCCTCAACAGTATCACATAAATCAATCTAAAGACTTACCCTACAAGAAGTTAAACAAGACACTAAGCTTTGTCTGCCCTTTACCAGGACCAGAAGATGAATCACCTAATCTTCTCAGCTGTCCTCATAGCATGCATAGGGATTGGAGGCCACCAATATAATCAACGGTATGGGCCATTCAACAATCCATCTGGCAATTACTACTACAAGGAACTGGCATAGCTCAACTCCTCCAAGCGGTACTCCTGGCCCACGCTGGTATTGCCCCACTCCACCCAGTCTGTAGCCATATACACTTTTATATACTGCGTACTTACATATTTTGCTAGTAATTTTGGACGTTATAACATACAAGCCAAAGTCTTTTGATTGATGATGACAGTCTATCCAATTGTGACAGCGCTCACAGGCTTCCAAGTTGCCAACTTGGTCCCTTATTTTGCTAAAGTACTCCCCAAATTGTTGGGTCTTTACAGTATGATAGCACTCCCACTGGGGCTAACTCCAACAGCCTCAGGCTCAACCATGTTTGGATATCTCACCTTGATATGTCTTAAATTCCTGATATCTCTTCTGCTTATCTGCTACACTTGTCTTTACTGCTTCCAGGCCCTCCAACCTAGAGGAGGGGCCACCCAACCTACAAACACCCACCAAATCCAGAATGTCATCCTAAGCCAGCTTTCCAAGTCCATCATCCATTCAACCAAGAAACAAGCAATCTTTACATTGATATCCTTCTCTCATACCTTGTTCAAAGCTGAGCCTACCTGCTTTACTACCAACGTCCAAAAGGTCCTTCACGTGGCCAGTCAACTCACCAGTCAACAGAAAGACTGGTTTGCTACCATTGTGTTAAGAGAGTCTGGATTACGCCACAACTTTAACTACTTCAGCCAGAGGCTGTTGGACTCAGTCAGCTCCCCTGAGTATCTGAATAATACCCATCAAAAGCTATACTTCCTGAGACAGGGGACCTCTACCACTACCCACTATACTAAACAGTTCTTGAAGCTCAAGGAAGCCCTCAACCTGGATAGTGACAAAGCCTGCTACCTTTACTTCACAGGCCTCTCACCCCAGGTACAGGAGTTCCTCCTCCATCATAAACTTCCTGAGACTTACAATGAGGTCATTCAAGACGTCTAAACCTGGGGATCTTGGTATGAAAATACACTTCCTGCCAAGGCCTCCCATCTCAACTCTGTCCAAGTTGAGGTTGCTGGTCCCCCCGCTGATGCCAAAGCCCCCCATCTTGGGGTGATCCCCAGACCTGGGGGGATTTATGCTATCAAGCAAAGAGAAGGCTTGCTGTGTGGCACAAAATCTGTTTGTATTGCAGTCTCGCAGGACACACAGTGATGAACTGTACCACCACCAGTCCTAACCCCTTTAAACCTCCCTCCAATCCACAGCCTCTCATGGCAGCTGAGGAAGGAGGTAATAAAGCCATCAATTCTCTTTACTCAACTGTCCCCATCACCCTGGCGTCCAACACCCAGAAAATACATACCACTGTCCTCCTTGACACAGGAGTAATGAGGAATTTTATCAACCACCTCTTGGTACAGAGCCTTGGCAAGCAGGTCACACCAGGGGGACCGCCAAGTTGGCCAACAGGAGCACCCCACTTGTATATTGTGTGGTGGAACCAACTGCTGTGGAAATTGGGGGGATGAGGTTTGAATTAAACTTCTCATCCCTGAAGAACCTGGCCTTTCTGGTTATATTAGGAATGTCATGGTGGCAGGAAGCCCGGTGCAATGTTGACTGGGACAACCACCAGGTACATATCTCCAGTTTGGGTCAGACTGGCACAGCTCCACTTGGGGGCAACCCCACTCCAGCCAGCTTGGTCATGCCCATACTGGTGATTCACCAACCAGAAGAAATTTTGGATGAACACGCTGACATCTTTAGCAAAATCCTGATGCAAGGCCTGCCCAAACAAAGAGCCAGCAACCTCAAGATTGACCTTTTTCTAGGGGAAACTCCAAAATGGGGAAAAGTATATCCCACCACACACACCCAGGGCCTTGTACTAAAGGAATACATCTCAGACCTAATGGCCAAGGGACATATGAGACAATCACAATCTTCCTGCTCATCACCAATCTTTTTTGTAAAAAAAGGTGATGGAGGATTACACCCATGTGTGGATTACAGCCCCCTGAACGCCATCACTGCCAAGGACCAATACCCTGTCCCCTCAGCAGAACAGCTCATGGATAGACTAACAGGCGCCTTTGTATTTTAAAAACTGGATCTCCAAAATACATACAACCAGGTCAGAATTGCAGAGGGAGACAAATGGAAAACAGCAGTCAGAACAGTTTTTGGCCTATACAAATACCTGGTCATGCCCTTCAGACTCTGCAAGGCCCCCTCTTCCTTTCAAGCCCTGATGAACAAAATCTTATTTGACTTCCTGGACGTATGTGTGGTGGTCTACCTGGACAACATCCTGGTATACTCTAAGGATGAAGCCTCACACCTCTGTGACTTAAAGAAGGTTCTAGAACGTCTCTTCCAGGCCAAACTGTACTGTAAAAGAGAGAGATGCACATTCCTCAAACCAGAGGTAGAATTTCTGGGGTACACAATCAGGAAAGATGGATTTGTCATTGAACCTTCCAAAATTGCAGCAGTAGTGGAATGGAAAGTCCCAGATACCCAATCAAAGTTGAGAGGCTTCCTTGGGTTGGCTAACTTCTGACGTAAGTTCATAAAGAATTTTGCCAAGATAGCCAAGCCACTCACATCCTTGACAGCCAAAAGCGTTCTCTATTCCTGGACAGAGGAGGCACAGAAGTCCTTCAAAGTCCTTAAAACTGCTTTCACCACGGCCTGGTGCTCAGATGACCTGACCCCAAGCTCCAATTTTTTTTGGAGACTGATGCATCTGACTTTCCCTTGGGAGCAGTGCTGCTTCAGGAAGGGTAGCCTGGAGTATACCACCCTGTGGTATACTTCTCTAAAAAGTTGCTGGATTGCAAACAGAACTACAATGTATACAAGAAGGAACTCATGGCCATAGTTAAAGCCTTTGAACACTGGAGACAATACTTGGAAGGAGCCAAGCACACAGTCATTGTCCGCACTGATCATAGAAACCTCCTCTACTTCACAGAGAAGAGGAAGATCTGCCAACACCTTGCCAGATGGGCATTGGACTTGTCTTTGTACAATTTCAAGATTAGCTACATCCCAGGACACACCAACAACACACCAGTCGCCTTGAGCAGACAAGAAGACCACAAAAACAGAGATCAGCCATATAGCCACTTCAACACTAGACCTGTCTTAGACACCAATCAGTTCCTCATGGCCGTCCTTGGGGCCTCCCAACCTCTCTCATCCTTGGAAGAAGAAGTGAAGAACGCTCAGAAAGACTCACCACTCATCAAGGACCTAATGGCCAAAATGAACTCCAAAACACCCAACCCCAACTACTCTATCCACAAAGGTTTCCTTACAGACTTGATAGATTGGTGGTACTTCCAGGAGCAATCCAGAACCAGGTGTTGTAAGAACTACATGACTCCCAACTTGGCAGTCACAGAGGGATCAAGAAAACTATGGCACGCCTTTGAATCAGTTGCTGGTGGCCCTTCATGTTTCCCCAAGTGAAGAACTACATCTCACAATGCGTCTACTGTATGAGAAACAAACACGCCACACAGAATCCACAGGGATTACTCCAACCACTCCCAATCCCATCCATGCCATGGGAATCTATCTCCATGGAATTCATCACATACCTATCTCCCAGTCAAGGGTTCACAGGGATCTTGGTCATTATGGACCACCTTACCAAAGCCACAGAATTCATTGCCTGTTCCTCTGGGATGTTGGCCACCACCACAGCTAGGTTATTTCTCAGCCACATCTATTGTCACCACAGTATCCCCAAGGACATTGCTTCAGACAGAGGAATCCAGTTTACCTCCAAATTCTGGGGCAAAATAATGCAACAGCTCCAAGTGAAACTTAATCTGTCAACAGCATTCAACCCTCAAACCAATGGACAGACAGAGCAAGTTAACCAGATATTGGAAGCTCACCTTTGCGCCTATTTCAATACAAAGTAGGATAATTGGGCTGACCTACTACTCTTGGCCCAGTTCAGCTACAACAGTTCTTACCACTTGGGGGCCAAGATGTCCCCATTCACAGCCAACTACGGGTTTTCCTCACAAGGAATCTCCACCAAGGGCTGCCTTGGAATGGTGCCTCAAGCTAACAAATACTTTCAAAACTTGAGAGAAACCCAGAAGAGCTTGCAAGTTAACCTTTGGGATGCCCAACAGAAATACAAGGTTCAAGCCAACAAACATCAACAAGCCACCCCTAAATTTGAAGTAGGGTCCAATGTATACCTTGACACCAAGAACCTCAAGATCAACCAAGCTGGTTGGAAACTCAGGCCATGTTGCATTGGACCACTTGAAGTGCTACAGAGGATTTCTGACACAACTTACAGGGTGCAACTCCCTGAACAATCAAGTGCCCACAACGTTTTCCACATATCCAAGTTAGAAGCAGAGAGAGGAAGACCACCCACACATCAGACCAAGGATAGCCACCCCTCATCAACAATCCTAAAACACACCCCAGAGTGGGAGGTAGAAGCTATACTAGGATACAGGAAGGTCTGCAACTAGGTCCAGTACCTAGTATCATGGGTAGGGTATCCACCAGAGTCAAACTCATGAGAACCGGCAAGGAACCTCGCCAACGCCCCTGACCTCATCGCCCAGTACTGCCAACAGGTAGGCCAGCCAAAGGGGGAAGGAAAGGCAAATGTCAGGAATATTCCTGACAACAAAATTTTGCAAGGCAAAAATTTATGTTCTGTGGGACTAACAGATCAAAAAAAATTGCAGCAGTTTTCCCTGATTAGGGAAACTGCTGCAAAACAGCCGCATGTTGAATTAGGAATTAAAAATTCTAAAAATTCAAATTTTGGGTTTTATACCCCCGCCGTGGGCTGCGCAGCTGGCTGCAGACCGCACGTCCAGCCTGGCGGCTTGCCTGCACGCAGCTGCCGCCAGCCATTCAGTCCCTGCCGTCAGGGGACGGCGCACCCCCCACAGCTGGCCCATCCACCCCTGCCGGATGGGAAAATTGCCCAATTGGGAAACCTAAAAAGGCGATTTCCCCAACCCTAAAAATAGGGGAAAGTGCTGCCCAAATTTGGAACCTACCAAATTTGGGAGGGATTGACAGTCTGCCCTGCAATCCACTTAATGCAGGAATTACTGAATTGGAATTTGAGTGCATGAAAGTACCTAAAGGAAACTAAGGGCAATACAAGCCAGAGATCAAAAATACATTGATAGTCAAACCTCTCCAATCCCAATCCCAAAATGGAATTCCAGACAAAACCAAGTGTTTGGGGTTCCCTGTTCAATGCTTTGCACTATTTATGCCCCATCAAGGCTGATAGTATATAATAAAGCCCAATCACTTGATGATAGTTTGTGCTATCATTGAGTGAAATTACCCCTCAACAGTATCACATAAATCAATCTAAAGACTTACCCTACAAGAAGTTAAACAAGACACTAAGCTTTGTCTGCCCTTTTCCAGGACCAGAAGATGAATCACCTAATCTTCTCAGCTGTCCTCACAGTATGCCTAGGGATTGGGGGCCACCAATATAATCAACGACATGGGCCATTCAACAATCCATCTGGTGAGTACTACTACAAGGAGCCCGCGCAGCTCAACTCCTCCGAGCGGTACTCCTGGCCCACGCTGGTATTGCCCTACTCCACCCAGTCTGTAGCTATATACACCTTTATATACTACGTACTTACATATTTTGCTGGTAATTTTGGACCTTATAACGTACATGCCAAAGTCTTTTGATTGATGATGACAGTCTATCCAATCATGAAGGTGCTATCAGGATTCCAAGTCTCTAACTTGGTCCCTTATTTTGCTAAAGTACTCCCCCAATTGTTGGGTCTTTACAAAGACAGGCTGGGCAATAAGTACATCATTACAGCCATCAACTACTTCACCTGTTGGCCAGTAGTGTGGGCAACCACTAATCATACCGCCATCACTATCACCTGCTTCATTGACAAAGAAATTGTGGCCTGCTTTGGGCGACCCAATCATCTTATCTGGATGATAGGCCCAAACTTGTAGGCTACGTCATGAAGGCGTACTGCGCCAAGAACGCCCTTCAAAGAATAGTCACAACTTCCTACCATCCCCAAGCCAATGATCACGTAGAGCGCCTAAATGGTTTGTTGGTCCAAATAATTTCCAAGCTCTCACAAGAGCACCCCAACACTGTGTGGACAAAACACCTTGAGGCTAGATACACCGTAGGTGATCCTGTCTATGCCCTTGTCAGGAATTTCTTCCCTGACTTCATTAATCTTATGGATAATATGGTTAAAAAGTCAAAGACACAGCAACACAGTAACCAATTACTTTATACCAGTTTGTTCTCTAGCCTTGGTCCCAATGGGAATTGAACCCAGAACCTTCAGAAAAAACCTATTGTTAGTGTAAAATCAACTATGCAACTTACTTTACCTATTTATAATCATTTGATTGAACCCTTTTTTGCTTTTGCACTTCAATTCAAGTTTGAAAAGGTTAATAACTTAAGTGATAACGTCACTTACAGCTCTGATTTTGATTGACTTCTTGGGACCATCTTGCCGCTCACGGATCCACTGATATTAGATGAAACTGAGGCTCTGTACTTCATTCCTCTTGATATTCAGCTATTGCACCGCTTAATTGATCCTGATCTTGTGGCTTGCTTTGGTCCCTCCCCTTTTTACTTTAAGATTATACTACACCTCCAGTCCCAAATCAATGTCACTATAGCACAGGTATTGATTTTATCCATGATATTCATGAAAATTATTGGCAAATCCCCCTTATTATTCCCAATATTCACTTAAATTTCCCAGCCTCCATTTTGGAGGCTATTTAAGTGTGAAAATCTTACCAAACTTAGTTGTTCCAACAATAAAGACTTTTATTCCACATCTGCCAAACACTTAACTTCTGATATCCTATTTTTGAAGCCATGAAAGGAATTCTATTCCTGTTCTGGTTTCTAGCTTCTTTCTTGTCAGTGTTAGCTCTGGAGAACCCAACACCCACTACTGACTGGCAAAACTCCTCTCCCAACAATGCTCATCAAAAGGAATCTCTAGCCCATGGATGGTTTAAGTACCTCTCCGGCCACTGGGGACAAAAATTCCATTATGGTTGTTTGTTCACTTCTCCTCCTGCCAAACCTTCGTTGGTTAGATCCTATGGCTCCTTCTACCTGTTAACATACGTGATGGGGTATTATATTCTTGGTTGCTTCAGCTCTATGCTGGGAAGATTTGCCTACCTGGGTCACTTAGGTCATCTTGCCATGATCATGGTACCCATTGGCTCAGTAATAGCAGGGCTTAACTTAGGGGCCTTGGCCCACCAAATAGGGAATTTGTTCCTTGTCAAGTGGGTCCCTGACAGCCCTCAACCCCAATTCTGCCAAACTAGAACCCAATCACTTGGGACCCATCAAAATAGTCGCAGTCTATGACAACCACACCTACCAACTTGAAGATGCCCAAGGAAACACCAAAAAGCTTCACCATGATTGCTTGCGCCCCTGCTGTGCTATCCCCACACAAAAGTTGCTCATGCAGACCTTCCCAGATCTCCTGCAAACTCTGATCCTGGTGTCTGACAACAAGCAGGGGACAAGGGAGGTGTTGCAACCAAGTTTCCATCCTTGCCTGCCAACATATTGATAATGAGCACCTTTTGGGAAGCTTCAAATATGGAATTAAGAAAGAAGAGAAGTTTACTTTATTGGATAATACTTTAGACTTATATAGACTTGGCTGTGGCTGGGATTTAGTTGGATCAAACCTAGGGGTTGATCATGTGCTAGATGGGTTCAAGCCACTGGATACTTGGACAGTCAGGTGATATTGCTTGGTTACCATTCTCGGTATGTCAAACGGTATATTGGAAGGGAACTAAATTGGGTGATGACTGGATGTTAAGTAGGTCAGCGTTAGCCAGAATGCTTGTACATCCAGACCCTTTACAATATCTTACAATACACAGGGGGCGCTCAATGAGTCGCCCCTTGACGTATCTAACGACATGGACCAATCTGATAGCAATATCAAATTGTGGGCACTTTCTCTTAATTAGAAGCACTGCCAATTTGACCTACTGATCCCCGCACAAGTTATTCCTTGGCTTCAAACCTTACATGAAACATGCCACTATGCCACCCCCTGTGGCCTTGTGGTTTTCACAGCCCCCACTCCCCAATAAAGAAATTTCTTGGTTCTAAAAAAGTGGCCTTGTTGCTTTCCCCATATAGTATATTAACCACAATATTCTACAATAAACAATACCTTATTCTATTCATTCCTGTCCTTTCTATTAGGCTGTTGTCTTCCCCAATCAAATACTGAACTCTAATTGGTTCAGTTGCAACACTCTAATTTATGTAAAACTTTGAAATGAAAATTAAATTTAACTTTCAACATTAAGAACAACTATTTAAGCCAAAATATAATCATCACATAATGAAATACACAGTTATTTTTTGGGGATTGTTGATATAGAGGATGTTAAATTCTGATGGTTGCTTTTATATGAACCCTTGCTTCTTAAATATAACATTTAAAGTTAAACTACATAAACATATATTTGTTTGCTTCATATAATCCAAGGCAACAATGTCAAGAAAGGTATTGTTTGGGGCAGGAGGATATGCAGTCAGTTAATTTTCTTACAGCAGCTTTTCAGTCAATTTCAATCCAGCTATAAGTTTTTCAAATGTAGCTCTTTTAGCTTTACAATACAAAGTTCAAAACCCCTCTCTTTATCAATTGGAACTATAACCAACCTATTTAATATATTTATTTTTTGCATTTAACAGGCTTTATTTTAAAACTATAACTTTTTAAAAACTAATTTAATTAAATTACACTACCAAAAAAGATAAAAATTTAGAAAATATTTATAAAAAGGGCTTTTTTTGAAATTTTTGTTTTTGTAAAGATAAAATGTTTACATATGGAAACATTATAGTTGGATCAAAATTGACGAAAATCTCTATTTAAGAAAATCAATTGACTTAATATCTTCTTATCCCCATAGTTTAATTCCAGAGAGCATGCTTTGACTTTGGCAGCCATTTTTAGCTACAAGTGAAGAAGGTATCATAAAATGGCTGCCCGGATAGATGCAGATGCTATTTTTCGAGTAGAGGTACGCGGTTTTCATAGTCATAAAAATCAATATGGGCACCAGAAGTGAAGGAATTTGTCAGAGCTATGTGCAGCATCTTTGCGACAGAATCCTCCATTTTGACTAGTTTTTTCTGCATGCTTTAAAGGTTGAAAATCCGAGGCCTTACCTCGTCAAAAAGTGATTGGAAATAGGCCTTAGTTTCCAAGTCTCCTGAGTTTTGGCGGATATCAGCCTGCATATCGTTGTCCATGGGACCGGGGGCATAATTCAGAGTTTTGATGGATGGCTAAAAGGTAAGCTATAATAGTCGTGACCTACCTCTTCTAAAGCAAGCACTTGCATGTACATATCACGCGCCGCCTTTACTGAACAGTAGAGAGAGTTGAAAGCAAATGCCTTGATGGCAGCCAAAGAGGAGGTGTTAACGATTTGTGCAACATCGAAGGAGCCGAATGCCTGCCACTTTTTAAATTCTGCGCTGAAACTGTTAAATTGCATACTCGGCAAAATACCAGAAGTAAGAGAACGAAGCGAAGTTGACCGTTGAGTAGTCAGAAACCTCTTGGGGCTTCATTTGAACTGCTTTTCTGGAAATATCACCAAGAGTACCAGCATTGTTGAATAAAACTATACGTTTTTCTGAGCACTCTTTGAAGTCCTTGCTGGCAGCGAATTCCTTTTTAACGTTAAAACTCTAGTTATTTGATAAGCTAAACCTGAACAATGCTAGTGATCTGCTCCATCTTGGCTTGTAGCCCAGCGAGATCAGAAAGTTCGACTCCAGAGACTGCTTTGATCTGGCAGTTCTGGTTTGTATCTTCGCTAATTAAAGCATCACGCACTTTAGAAACTTGAGCTTCGTCTCTAGCAACCAAGATGATCAGATTTTTAAGCTGAACAGAGCCTATAGCTTCAATTGTTGTCTGGCTAGAAAGGTTCACCAGACATGAAGCAATTGACTTTCCAAATCCTCGATTCGCCCCAGTGATGATGCTGATTTGACCAATTGATTTCATTGCAACCTTTATCAAACTAAAATTAGTTGAATTTTTAGATTACAACATCAATGTTTATGTCTGATAAGAGTCAGTATAGCCTACGATTAGATCAAATCTAGCGTTCAGAAAAATGGGTGCTGTTAAAATTTTATTGTAGAACAAGTCGGCCGGATTTTAATACCGATATATAGCAAGATCCTTCTTTTGAAAGCTCGAGGTAAAGTTCTTAAAGGCGTATAGCCTACTTCTATTATATGAGCGAAAATGATGCCTTTTACCGGTTTATTAAAGCATTGCATTTGATTTGTAAATTAGAAGTCGACATTACTAGAATTCCAAAGAAAACAAAAGGCATACTAGTACTAATAAAGAACAGATCTAGAATATTCTCAAAGTGCAAAAAGTCAACCAATAAAATTCTACAGCTGCAAGGTTGCCTAACTGAAGCGTATCAATTTCAAACCGTTGGTCTCCAGTCACCACGCGGGACAAGATCTACACCACCTAGCATAAACGTACAATACACTGCCAAAATTAAAATTCCAGTAAGAGAAAATTCACGCCGACCATGTCCGCAGTCCAATCCGCTAAATACCCATCGGGAAAGATATTTACCAGATGAGAAACAGGGTTTCCTTTCCTTGACAATTATCTTCTTACAAAAGTACTGCGACGATTCTAACAAGCCCCAATTTATTCCAACCCAGTGCCACATCATACCATGCCCATCCTCATTCCAAAAATAGATTAACATGATTTCAGTTGCTATCTCCACTTTAGACTTTAAATGAACAAGCATATCTAGATACTTTATATTTATACAACAAGCTAGTCAACTTCTATTATTGGACTATATGGCTTCAAATCCAATAACAAATCAACCTGCTCCTCTTGGCCAGCAAAGATTAACAGTTGGGTAGTATCCCAGAAAAAAGATTGAATTTAAAATTTCTAGGGCAGGAAGATATTCTGTCAATTATTTTTCTGCCAACTGATTTCCCATCAAATTTGATCCAGCTATAACTTTCTTCATAAGTGCTTTTTTAGCTTTACAATAAATCAAGGATTTAAATATACTCTATTTTCTGATAAAAGCTATGGCATACACATATAACTATTTTTTATATCTAACAGGTTTAATTTTAAATCATTGCCTTTTTAAAAGCCAATTAAATTAAATTTCACTACCAGAAAATAAAATAAGAGCATAAAAGTTCTAAAGATTGATCTTTATAGAGAAGGCTTTCTTTATCCAGTATTTTTGATTCTTTTATTACTGCTGTTGTAACTGTGCTGTTTTAGCAAAGTTCCAAGGGAAAAGTATGTAGAGACTAGCTAATTATCTTTATTGAGATATTGGGATTATATAGTGTGAGTAAATCATGAATAGTAGGAACATGATTGTGATGATCAATTGGTTGGATGGTAGTGGGATGGCTTAATCTAGATAATGAGTCAAGTGCTGAATCAAGATATCTGTCCTTGGGGATTGTCATTTGTTCATGTTGCTATCTCTGGAAATTTGAGTTGGCTTCCTCATTTGGCTACGAGTCACTGGGGAGTTGGATTGGGGGTTGCAAACCTGCTTAGCCGGAACCTTGCTGGCGGGTTGATCCTGCTGTTTTGACACTGCAGAGCTAAAAATACCTACAGTGAGAACTATAGTTGGATCAAAATTGACAGAAAGCCAGCTGGCAGAAAAATGATTGACAGAATAACTCCCTGCCCCAAATCTCCCGCTTCTTGATGCAGTAATCATTATACTGGATTTAAAAACGCCTGGCACACCAACCTTTGGAACCACAGCTTAGAAAAATAAAGATGAGTTAATTTTGTTGAATGATATAGTTGCCCTTCCTGAGCTGAATTATGGTGGCAGATTATAGGTTAGAGATGCAAAGATCAATAAAGATGAAAGAGGATACATGGCTTAATTTTATCTTGATGCACTGAGCCTTGATGCAATGAAAATTAAAAAGACATAATGAAGACTCTTTTAAGGAGGTTCTGGCTTGAAACTAGCTGGTGTTATGTATTCAATAATGGCTACAAGAATTACCTTAGAGTCATTAAAATTTTGATGACAAATAGAGCTTTCTTAGAAAATAAAGGGGTACTGAGACCAATTAAAAATACAATCCTTTTATTGAAATAGCTGGTTTGAGTATATAGCTGAAAAATGTAGCATGTGAGTGACATACCCAAAAAATAAACTGTGCTAATTGGGTCAGAAATATTGCAGCAGTTTTCAAAGCTAGGGCGCTAGATAAAGAAACTCAGCTGTAAGCAACATCAACTCAGATGCAAACAAAGTTTGAAATCTTGAATCTGTATTAGTTAACAATAGATTCAGGCTTACTTCTATCTTGCTCTGAGATTTGTTGATTTTGTTTACAGGTGGGTTGATTTCATTTAAATATCAGTTGTTTTTGCTTACTGTCACGGCCCAGGTCACCACCAGGAGAGCCTTTGGTCAAGGGGAAGGGTCTGGCCTAAAAGGCTCAGTAGATGACAGGGGACATCTTCATCACATAATTTGCAGCAGTAGCCCAAGAACACCATACTATCATATGGAAAATCACTTGTTCAGCAAGCCCTAGCATGATAAGATAGACTAACCCAAGCTTACAGTAGTTGTAAGATGTGATGATGTTGACAAGGGGGAGTTCTCCTGTGACAGCACTCATGGGCTGTCTTAAAAGGAAAAGTTGGCAAATCTGGGCAATAACTTGAAAGGAGAAGGGGAGGCACAGAATCAGCTATTACTTCCTAGTCTAGTGCTCTAGAGGAAGGAACAGGGGAAAATATTGGTTGAACCAAAGCAGCAATAAGTTGCTTAATATCCCAGCACTGGTGTTAAAGTTGCAAGTATTCTCTGTTTGAAAGTACCAACAGTATAAGATTTGTAATGATATAATGAACTCCTACAAAGATCAAACACTCAGATTGTACAAACTATCATATGTTTATTTAGAGACGTCAACAAGGAGAGAATCTCCAACTTTCCCAACTATATACTGCTGGAAATTGACCTTTGGCTAGACAATGCATCCTGGTTGGCTGGTTGGTCACATTTCACCGTTTCCCCAGCAATGTCATCATCTGGTTGGGTGTTTAGAGAAGTCAGCTTGTTATTTTTAGGCTCTGAGAGTTGGCCTAAACCTTGTGGTCCTTTTGGTGACTTTTGAGAGTCAAAATTCTCTGACTTCTGAGAGTTTTTGCCAATTAAAAATGTTTTCAACAGTTAACAACACTTTTCTGGGTGACTCCTGGTGTGAGACTTCCAGGGTGTTGATTTTATTTGAGAAATAATGGTGTCAATTACTGAAACCTTGGTTGATAGCCCAATTGAGTGACTGTGTGATTGTAAATTTGCATGCCTTTAATTTGATACAGTAGTTTTAAAAGCTATGGCGACAAGCAAAAATACTTCAGATTTAAACAAAATGATTTCAGATTCAAACAAAACCCAAGCTGTGCAAGATTCAGGATTCAATTAATTTAAATATTTTTGGTTAATAAATAAACTGTCAAACCAAAAACAAAATTTTACTAACCCATTATACAAAATTAAAGCAAACATCAAGCGGTGTAGTTCAAACCACAAACAAAATGAACTGACACAACAAGTGAAATGGATGAATGCTATTCCAGAGTATATTATAATCCAATCAGGATTCATATGAGGCATCAACAGAAGGACTAAAGTGAAACAAAACTTGAGCAATCTAGAAGCAAGATTACACAAGCACAAAACAAAAATGAACTCACACAAGATGTGTAGTACGAGCAGCCTAAAATAGAAAAATAATAGTTTAACAGCCAATCAACAGCTATTCAATTTAGGAACAGAGGCATTTTATCCATTTTCATGGCTCCAGATTTGTATGAAAAGATTTTGAGAACCTTCCAAATATGGACTCAAGATTACAATAAAAAGAAATCATTAAATTTTAAAATTTCTACTTTTAGTGATTTTATCCTAGGTTTTTTACAATGGTTTTAACAGCAATATCTTTGACGGCGCCAGCAGCCAAGCCAGCAGCATCCAGACCAGCTTCAATGGAGGCAAGGCTCAGAACGTGGAGGCACCTGTTTACACCCAAGCCTTTGAGGCGGGTAACAAGGAAGCTGACCTGTTACTATCCCCCGACCCATATGGCTTTGACTTGTTTGAGAGTCACTTAGCGTCTAGCTCTGCCCTTGCTCCCACACCCACCCCTGCACAAGCTGCCCGTCAACCAACCAATCAGGATGGCAACCTTGATTCAGAACAACTTCCCACCACTGCCTAACCTGCCCCCCCTCAGCCAATCAGGCTTCAGCTCCCACCGTCCAGCGCCCCAAATGCAGAATAATCACTGCCCAAATTCTTCAGGAAATTGTGGCACTCAACCTGCAGGGTCTGTCCTGGAATCAGATAGCCAGCCAATTACAATTCACCCAAGCCACAATAATGCAGGAATTCAACAACCTAATGAACAAGGGGAATCTAGTTGGGACGGCCAAGAAGCCAAAGAAGGCCCCAGAGTCCCAGATAAGCGAGGTCTACCCAATCATGCTTGACCTCCTCCAGCAGGATCCCAAGCTTTCCTTGACCCAGGTCCAGAAGCAGCTTGCGCACCATAACATATGGGTCTCCAAGCACATGGTGCAGCTCTAGATGTATGGGAAGGTGACTTTTATACGGGTTCTTACCAATTTTGCGGCAACCAATGGGATGGCGCAGAGGATTCCCCGTATGACACCGCCATCAAATCAACCCTGGTCCAATGCTTGACTAGTCTGTCAGATGATGTCATGTTTATCTTATATTATAAGCTATCAATAGCTTTTGAAAATTTTGGTGAGCAAGAAAAAGCCGCTGCCAAGAATAGGAGGAAGAAGATCAAGAAGGGGACGTTCATTGGTGCATTTCTGGCTGTTTCAGCCAAGGGTTTTGTCTACTATTGGAAAAACCCAGATTTCATCAATGGGTACTCATACGGCCACATCCTCAGTGGATTGCTTGACTCCTGGGATGGCTCAAATTCCAAATACCAGGTTTTTTTGAGCCACCAGATGGAGGGAAGCACCACTGCCCTCGAGGCCTTCCAGGAACGTGGGCACCAGGCCTCCATGTACCCAGCTGGTCACGCCAACGTCCATCTGGCAGATGTTGTGTTCTTTAATATTGGAGATACACTCCAGGAGCGCTGCCCTCAGGCTTTCAATAACCTCTATCTTGGGGTCCTTGACCACAATTTTCTCTTTGGCTGCCAGATGGTGGCTGACTTGTTTGCGCAAATGGTTTTCCATGTGGACATGGGCAACCAATCACGTAAGGATAAGCACCTTCCACCTTGGGCCACTGCCACTTACCAGCCCATCCAGCCAATGACCAATGAGGAATACAACAAGCGTTATATGGCAGCCATCACACAAAATCCTCCTGCCTCCACCCCCGCTACCAACACCCCTAACCCGCAAGCCCAACCTACCCAATCCCAGACCCCCCAGGCCAGCACCGCCTCTACGTCTTCCTTCCTGCGCCATTCTGCCTACTAGGCATCACTCTCCCCCACCCCAATAAACCCCTGTCACCAAACATTTTCTATTTATATTATCTTTATTTTGAATTTCAATTGTTTGTGTTCTCTTTGTTTATAGTTGGTTTTATTCTTTATGTTCAGCTTATTTATATAAAATCATATATTTACTATGTCATATAGCTAGATCCTGAACACAGTTATTTTTAGCACCCAAACACATCCCCTTGTGAAAATATTAACAACAATTTGGTGATCAACTGAATTTAAATTAGAAAATTATAGTGTTAACTGTTTTTAGATAAAGTTGTTACTGATCCAAATTCAAAACCTTAATGATAAACTTTAAGCCAATCAGGAGCCAAGTGATAAAGTGATTGTTGTGACATAAAGGGCCATTCAATAATTCTTTGATGCATGTGTGCTAATTAATATGATTGGCTGGATGTTTTGCCATTGTACGCCATTGCCGCTGTGGCAAGTTGTTGATGGACTAGTGCTCAATCAGCTGCTAGGTTAGCACTAGTCCATCAACAACTTGCCACAGTGGCAATGGCGTACAATGGCAAAACATCTAGCCAATCATATTAATTAGCACACATGCATCAAAGAATTATTGAATGGCCCTTTATGTCACAACAATCACTTTATCACTTGGCTCCTGATTGGCTTAAAGTTTATCATTAAGGTTTTGAATTTGGATCAGTAACAACTTTATCTTAAAACAGTTAACACTATAATTTTCTAATTCAAATTTAGCTGATCATCAAATTGTTGTTACTATTTTCACAAGGGGCTATGTCAAGCGCCAAAAATAATATGGTAATCAAGGAAACAATGCCAACATAAAGCAAACAACATATAATGAGATGAGCGTAAAACATATATACAATGGGTAAAAAGATGGGATAATGTAGTAAATGGGAAAACAAAAAGGAATAAACAAAGAGGCAACAGTATCAAAATAATACAGAATTTATTGAGGCAAAAGCTATAAAAACATATGGAAAGGTTAGTAAAAAATCAATGAGAGAATTGGAAAAGCTTCTGAAGGACCTCAACTTGGCAATTGCCAAAATAAAGGACATTGACCATAAGGTCAAAGCAAAGGTGAAGTCCGCCTTCCTCACTGGGGACAAAATTGACAAGGTGTCCGCAAAGGCACTAATGTCAAAAATGCCTGACACCCCAGAGCAGGCAATCAAGCGCTTACTAAATATCCAAAAAAATATGGTTGAGGGGCTCCAGTTCAAGGCATACAATCTTTCTGCGCTGTCTGTCTGGGTTGATGACCCAGAGATGTATGCCCACCTCAAACCTGCCAAGCGTGCCAGGGCGGAGGATACCAAATTGCCTGCACAACTGCTTGCGCCAAGAATGGCAAAGCCGGCTGAAGCTGCCAGCAAGGAAAAAACTCAAGAAGGTAACCTAAAAAATTATAATTAATAGAAATCCTTAATACTTACCTTTTTTTTAGAAGATGTTGATGGTGAACTCCGCCGGGTCCTGGTCCCTTTTGTCCCCCCACCTTCTATTCCAACTATGCTAATTATGTGGCAAGACAGCTTTTCCTGTCCCCCCCTGTCTTGCGGGAGCTTGAAGACAGGATTCATGGTACATTCCTGATGTCCAGGGAGGAATTGGCTGGGCTTTTGCATGATGAGGGGGCATCTGAGTGGGCGGTTACTGCCTACAAGGATGCCCAACTGGTCCGCCTGGACCCGGTGGTCCTCAGTGGAGTTTACTGTGTAAACTTTATTGAGCTTGTTTGGGACGTCCTGGCAACACTCCCATTCAAGAATATACTGGAGATAGGCCGGGCTCATGCAGCTGCTTGCTTCTCCTCTTGGTGGAGCATACCATCTCTTACCTGTTGGAGAACTTTGGGCGTACAGTGTCAAAATTGGCTATTGCAGACGCAATAGCCGTAAAGAAGACAAAAATCCTCCTGGCAGACTTTGGGCTGGCCTGGAGCGCCAAAAAGACGGGGATCCCTGCAGCTATGGAGCTGACCTTTGCCAAAACCAAGCACAAGAAGAAGATTAGCGCTGTATACAACAAATTGTGGAGTTTACAGAAGCCTTTGTTGGACAAAGGCTTCACCTTGTTGTTTACCTTGGTTATCTTTTCTTCTTTGGGATGAGCGCCAGTGTAGAGGACCTAGACGGGGTCCTTCTTGGGGTCAACAAGGCCAGGCTTTTTCTGGACGGGAAGAAGGTCCCCCCTGGGTACAACTCAGTGGATCACGTCATCCAGGACGCCCTGGTCCTGGCTGGCATCTTTGGGTTTGCAGCCCTCACCAGAAAAGCTGCTCCTTAATTCTCACCTCACCATCCTTCCTTTTACCAGAAGGTGTGAATACTTTAATACGGGTGTATCCACCGTCCACGGTGTGGTGGTGGAGGTTGTGTGCCACTTTCATTGCAGGGTGGGTACATACCGCCAAACCCATTACAGGTACACTTAATTTTTCTCTATATCAATAAATATACTTATACTCTACTATATTTTTATATTATAAATAATTTTTCAAATAATATTTTAGCAAACAAGATTTGCAAAATATATTGCAGAAATGGGTTTCATAAAAGTATAAAATAATACGTAATAAAATAAATTTCAACCTTACAGTTTATGTTTAATTTTTATAAGTCTATTTTATATTTATTTGACAAAAGTGATTTAAATCTATTTGCGTAATCCAGTATCAAGCGTTTGGGATTACCTCAGATGGCATAATAAAATAATATATAATAAAATAAATAAATTACTTACATCTATTGATGGATCTTCTGAATGTGATTGTGGGCGTGGAAAGATCTAAATATAAAATGATAATTAATAAATCTTGAATAGTAAATAAGAGAATATAAAAAATTGGACACACTAAGCCTTTAATTGATTGGCTGTCTGGCTAGGCACACAGGGATGAACAAATCAGCGTGGCCATAGAATTTGGCCACGGTCTCAGCTGGGAGGGTATGGATCCCGGCCTGCAGCAAATTAAAGAGGTCCTTGGTCCCAGTTGGGGTTCCTTGCTTGACAACTTGCTTGAGCCACTCAAAGACTTCCTCAATGGGATTTAGGAAGGGCAAATAGGCAGGGAGGAAGAGAAGGTGCAAATTTGCAGTGGCCAATTGCTGGGGGCCCACTGCAATGCTGGTGTCAATTGATGGAAATTCTTCAAGAATATCTGCCACCTTGTGGAGACCAACATTGTCCAATACAATTACGTTGGTGAAGCCTGGGCTTGTGCGCCTCAGGTGCTCCTGGACCAATTGGAGAAATGATAGAAAGGTCCGGCTATTGTGGGAGCCTAGTATCATTTGGTACAGCTCAACTCCCTTTGGACCAAGGAGAGCCACCATTGAGTATGCTGTGGCGCGGACTGCAGCACACCAAACCATCCCATCATTGGAGCCTTTGGGGACATACCCATACTCATTATTCATTGACGAGGCAAATGCTGATTTGTCAATATAATAGAGTTTCACTGTCCCCTTGGCTTTGAGGGCAGTGTATGCCTCAGCGTAATTTTTCCAGGTCTCGATATTGGCTGGGCTGTTCTGATTGTAGGGGGATACCCCAAGCTTTTTTCAGGAAAAGCACATTCCTTTGACCAAATGATAATAGAAAGAAATTGAGGCCTCAATCCCAAAAGCAGACTTGACCATGGCCTGTATATTTGCCAGTTCAAGATGGCAATCTCAGGTTATCCACTGGCAGGTTGCCCATTTGTGCTCCTTGGTGAGCATGGTTGATACACGCAAGGATTTCTCTGTGGTAAGGACTCAGTCAGTATCAATGAACTTGTTGAAGGTCTTTGAGGCGTACTTGGGATCCACTCCAACAAGAGCTGCAGCCGCCTTGTAATTACCAGATTCCTGCATGAGACGGAGAAGGATGATGTACTTAATGTCAGGAATGTGCTTGTGAGCGGGCTTTTTAGCGGTGGGGATTGGCTCGTTGGTGTTGGGCACAACACAGCGCATGGGCACCTTGGTGTAAAACACAGCAACTTTCTTTAACACCATCTGTCCCTCATTGGTTTTGTAGAACTGGGGCTCCTTGTCATCCTCCTGATTGCCATCACTGACGTAGGGCTTGTAGCTAGTATCAAGTACAGGCTTCACCTTCTCCAGCATGGCTGACGGGACCGACTCTTGCTGGTACACAACATCAAACACATACAAAGTAAGTTCTACCTCCTTGTTTCTAACTGTTTTGGTAGTGGTGACTTTGGTGAGCTTCTGGGTCAGCTTTGGGACCCAAGGGTTAATGCTCTGCACCCTAGCAGCTTGTGCTTCTTGAACCAGCTGTGTCAGTGCAGCATCACTATGGAACTCTCCTCTCTTACCTCCCTCCTGAGTAGGCACTTGTGTTGTACTAAGTCTATTCTTTGACCTTTGGGGGCAACCACAACTGGGGCGCACAACAGGTGCAATGATAGAATGTTGCTGTGTTCCTTCCATTTTGAGAATTTAATAAAATATTAAATAAAACTTAATTAAGTTACTCCCTATTTTTAATTTTTGCTTTTATCTGTTTATGAATATTTAATTAATATTTTTTCCCACCCAATATCCCAATTATAGATTATTTATTTCTTAGTTGTTTTTGGTTTTACAACACCCATTTTAGAATACCCAAAATAATTTTCATCCATTTTCCCATATTTTACGCCAAATTAAGCACCCAAAACAATATTTTTAAACTTTTTGTTTCAGATCTTGTGTCTTATTTTAGATACCTTGGTATCATTCTTGATTACAACCCATTGCACAAACTGATTGAGTGATTTTGTTTACATAGTGAGTTGCTATTGTGTTTTATTTTTGGATTGAGTTTTGGCACACATTGCTTGGGTGTATTTTTTCACTGATTCACATAGTAAACATATGTACACTGAAAATCAACTCACACCATTTCATTTGTGAATCCATGTATTTTGGATTATATTTTGAATGGTTTCGCTTTGAGTGTGAGTACTTTGTTGCTGTGTTAACCCATTTTGCCCATTAACGCCAATAAACCATGTTAACAGAGTGTATGTTTTAACCTGAGAGTTGGATTTTGTTTGAATCTGAAATCATTTTGTTTAAATCTGAGATATTTTTGGCTGTTGCCATAGCTTTTAAAACTACTGTATAAGACAGTACTTTTTTGGGCTCATTTGGGGCCCTGACAGTAGAATTCCTGGACAAATATCAAGTTGTGATCCCTGGCCTGCTCAAGGAGTCAACCTTGCACCTTCTGGGGCATCAGGGGATGTCACCCTATCTGTGGTTGATTTCTCTTGGAGAAGCACTCCCTGAGAGGACTGATCCTGAGATCCTAAGGGATCAGGCTTTTAAAGTTCTGATCCAACCCCAATGCGTTACCAGGGCAAACCTTTAGCCTGCAGATAAACCTTTGGAATACACTAAGCTTACATAGTTGAATTGTGGCATGATATTAACTCTAAAGAGATCTTTCTATCTTTGAAAAGCTTATTGATATCTGCTAAATTTTTCTTTTCTCATTACCATACCTTATCCAGAGATATATCCATGACATTTATTGCAACCAAGTTTCCAAACTTGCCTGCTAATGTATCTTACAATACACAGGGGGCGCTCAATGAGTCACCCCTTGACGTATCTAAAAGTATGGATTAATCTGATGGCAATATCAAATGGCGGGTATTTCATCCTAATTAGAGCGCTACCAATTTGACTTGCTGATCCCCACATGAGTTATTTCTTGGCTTCAAACCTTACATGGAACTTCCCACTATGCCACCCCCTTGTGGCCTTGTGGCTTTCCCCGTATAGTATATGAATCACAATATTCTACAATAAACAATACCTTATTCTTATTATTCTGTCCTTTTTATTGGACTGTTGTCTTCCCCAATTCCAAATACTGAATCCTCATTGGTTCAGTTGCAACAGTGGTAGCAGCGGTAGGTTTACAACTTATCTAAAACAAAAATTCCCCCCAAGAAAGGACGGAGTACAGGCCGTATGACTACTTCCCAACAAGAGACCTTTCTGCCAATCCCCTAGGGGGACATCCCTGACGGGTACATCATCTATCAAGACCAGCTAGTTCTCACCAGCGTGTACAATTGGCTCTGCCTTGGGCAGCGTGACGCCAGCATCACCCCGCCCCAGTCAGATCTGTCCCAGCGCATGCTCAACCTTCAGCTAGAATCCTTTGCTGGTGGCGTCGAGGGGGCCAACATCGTCAGTTGGCTC
This sequence comes from Entomophthora muscae, assembly GCA_014839935.2. Taxonomy (NCBI): domain Eukaryota; kingdom Fungi; phylum Entomophthoromycota; class Entomophthoromycetes; order Entomophthorales; family Entomophthoraceae; genus Entomophthora; species Entomophthora muscae. The sequence continues at coordinate 23,774 of QTSX02003909.1, read as the reverse complement.
CAATCTACTGAAACCCGCCTTTGCATCTTCCAGGTCCCTGAGCCCATGTGGGTTGCCACTGCATCTGGCTGCCTCACAGGGCCCGCTGCTGTGTGGTTCACCAACTGGGCCAGTCAAGAACTTGACGTTACCTGGGCGGCATTCCGAGACGCCACCAAGTTCCTCTACAGTGAAACCTTCTCCCCCATTGTCATGAGAACTTCTCTTCTAGCAATCAAGCAAACTGATTCTGCTCCTGAGTACCTTGCTGCCTGGCAACAAGCTCTTGCTGCCGCCCCCAAAGCTGTGACCAACAGAAATGCAATGCTACTCACTCTCATCATCAATGAGTTAAACCCCCATATTTGCAAGTGGGTCCCCATAGGTTGTTGCACCTCCATTGACAACTGCTATAAGGTCATTGTGGAGGCTAACAACCAGGCCTCAATGGGCTTTTGCCGTACCAGTGACGCTCTATCCCAACCATGTACTACACCTGGCAGTGGCCACAATCAAGTAGGCCGCCGCCAGCAGAATAATGTGACTAAACACCCCAGCAAGGGGGAGCTTCAGCTAGCTCAGATTAAGTATCAGGGAAAAGCCTGGGAGTTGTAACAACAAGAGGCCTTGCAACCCCACCTGACCTATCCTCTCAATCCCTGCTCGCAAAAAATTCCTGCGACTATAACATTCATGAAGTCAAAACCCTGGACGTCTTTCAAGTCCACAGTGACGACCCCGTATTACAAGCAAGCCACTCCTCAAATAAAGTAACACACTTGTCCTATCCCTTCTGTTTCTGTGGAAACACCCACAAACTTTTGGTAGACACTGGGGCCAATCACACTATGGTTGACCAGGCATTTGCTGACTTTCAATAACTAGACCAGGTGCCCAGCAGGTTCAAAGCAGTGCAAGTAGCTGACTCCCACAGAGTTGCCATCACCCACAAGACGGTACCCTTTTCTGTAAGAATGGGGAAAGTCCAGGTTAAGCTCTCTGGGTCAATCATGGTAGGGCTCAGCCATGACGTAATTGCTGGCCTCAACTGGCTTTGTCACAACCGTCCCTACATCAACTGGGATACCTCTGTCATCACCCTCAACAGAAATGGGGTGGTGTTCCAGATTTACCCTGTGGAAATGAGCAAGTTACTCCATGATACTGTGTTTGTCAGAATCACGGAGACAGGGTCATACAATTTCAAGGGGGAAACTAGACTTTAATCAATGCTCAGTCAAAGTTATCCACACTGAACCATCCACGGTCCTTCCCTTGACCTCCTCACCACCACCAGCGCTTGCTGCACTCCTTGAGGAGTACAAGGATGTATTCAGTGAGACACTTGAACAACTACCTCCTCCCCGGGAGATCCAGCACACTGTACAACTTCAAGGGTCATTACCTAAAGCATGACCATTATACTGTCTCACACCAAAGAAAGATGAAATCCTCTGCCAGCACCTTGTGGACATGCTCAATAAGGGCTTCATCCGCCCCTTGGTTTCTCCATACAGGGCGGCTGTCTTCTTTGTAGCCAAGAAGGACAGGTCCTTTTGCCTGGTCACAGACTACTGCGCCCTAAATGAGGTGACAGTTAAGAATAAGTACCCCCTGCTGCTGATTGACGACCTGTTTGATACACTTGCAGGTGCAAAGGTCTTTAGCAAGATTGATCTCACTACGGGGTACAACCAGGTCCGCATTGCACCAGGGGATGAGGCAAAAACTGCCTTCCGCTCGCGCTACAGGTTGTTTGAGTGTCGTGTCATGAACTTTGGAATGACCAACACTCTCTCCACCTTTGCCATGTTGATGAACAAAGCATTTGAGAAACTGATTGGGAAATGTGTGGTTGTGTACCTTGACAACATTATTGTCTTCAGTCAAGATCAAACCACACACCTCTTTCATCTCCGTGCTGTCCTTGACACCCTTTGGAAAAACCAGCTAAAAGCTAAACCCTCCAAATGCGAGTTTCTCAAGTCAGAGATGTTATTCCTTGGGCACACTATCTCTGCCCAAGGGATAAAGCCCGGCCCTGCCAAAATCAAGGCAATCACCAGCATGCTGCCCCCCACTGATGTGAGCCAGGTGTGGACATTCTTAGGCATGGTTGCCTACGTACACAAGTTCATTCCCAATTGCAGAGAACTAATTGCACCTCTCACTGAGCTCCTCAATACCAAACAGCGCTTTCATTGGACCCCTGTCAGAGATTGAGCCTTCAAGACGCTGAAGCAAAGGCTCACAACAGCACCAGTACTGCAGTTTCTCAATTGAAACCGACAGTGCGAACTCAAGACCAATGCCTCCAACAGGGCCATAGGGGGTGTGCTAAGAGTAGAAACTGACAATGGCATCTTCCTCCCCGTGGCATATGAGTCCAGAAAACTTACTGACTCGGAACAACACTACCCCATCCATAATAAAGAATTGGCGGCCATTGTACACTGTGTGAAGAAGTGGCGCTGTTACCTGGAGGGAGCTACCTTCCCACCCTGCATTCTGACGGATCACAAGTCGCTCCAGTACTTCAACACGCAGTCCCACTTGACACACCGCTAAGCAGGATGGGTTGAGTGTCTATCCCCCTATCAGTTACGCATCAAGTACAAGCCTGGGAAGGAACTTGTCACTGCTGACGCTCTCTTGCGACTCTACATAGTGTCCATCACTGGGGACAATGGCTTGGACCCAGATTGGCCCATGCTCTATCTCCACCCTGAGGCAACTCGCTACGAGGGGCTTAACTCAGTCACCATCTCCAAATTGAAGGGCAACAAAAGTCAGTTCACCACTGATGCTGGTAACATCTGCCGCCGGGCAGAGACAGGTGAGAAGACGCCTTACATTCCCACCACACAATGAGGGGACACAATATTGCACTACCACCAAACCCTGGGTCACATCAGAGGGCGTAACCTCTTTGAGATCATGAAACAGAAGGTTTGGTGGCCGTGCATGCGTCAAGACATCTTGGATCTTCTCAAAACCTGCGTGTTGTGGGAAAAGAATATGTCCAAACCTGCACCCCCCAAGTCTTTCCTGCCCATCAAGGCCATGGAACCCTTCGAGCAGTGGGCCCTCAATATTGTGGGGCCACTCCCTGAAGACAGACTGGGAAAGAAGTACATTATCACTGCCATTGACTACTTCACTTGCTGGCCAGTGGCCTGGGCAACAATCAACCACACTGCCACTGCCATTACCTGCTTTATTGGCAAGGAGATTGTGGCCCGTTTTGGGCGACCCAAACGTCTCATCACAGATGGCGGCCCCGAACTCGTTGGACATGTCATGAAAGCATACTGCGCTAAGAATACACTCCAACATGTAGTTACAACTCCCTACCATCCTCAAGCCAATGACATATGGAACAGTTAAATGGCTCACTGGTTCAACTGATTGCCAAGCTCTCATAAGAGCACCCTAACACCGCATGGACTGAACACCTGCCCACCGCTCTACTTATCCTACGAGCAAGAATCAACAGGGGCACAGGGTTCAGCCCCAGTACCCTGGCCTTTAGAACACCTGACAGTCTGACAAGGGTTGAACAGGGAAAGCTACGGTCCAAGATTCCTGACAAGCCTCCCCTAGTAACAACTCCATCCCTAGACCAATGGCGTGCCAAAGCCCGGGAAATCAAACACAGGTGGATTGCAGGAGGAACAAAGCACCTCAAAGCTTGATACGCTGTAGGTGACCCTGTCTACACCCTCAATCCCAATTCTGCCAAGTTGGAACCTAACCACCTAGGGCCCTTCAAGATAGCTGCAGTCTATGACAATCACACTTATCAACTTGAAGATGACCAAGGAAACACCAAGAAGCTTTACCATGATCGCTTACGCCCCTGCCGCGCCATCCTCACACAAAAGTTGTTCATGCAGACCTTCCCAGACCTTCCACAGACTTCAGTCTTGGTGTCTGACGACAAGCAGGGGGCAAGGGGGGGTGTTGCAACCGAGTTTCCAAACTCGCCTACTAATGTATCTAACATTATGGATTAATCTGATGACAATATCAAATGGCGGGTACTTCATCCTAATTAGGAGCGCTACCAATTTGACTTGCTGATCCCCGCACAAGTTATTCCTCGGCTTCAAACCTTACATGGAACTTCCCACCATGCCACCCCCTTGTGGCCTTGTGGCTTTCCCCGTATAGTATATGAATCACAATATTCTACAATAAATGATACCTTATTCTTATTATTCTGTCCTTTCTATTGGACTGCTGTCTTCCCCAATTCCAAATACTGAATCCTCATTGGTTCAGTTGCTACACATTATTGCAGTGGAAGATACGATATAAATTGCTGATTTAGTAGCAGCTACACCTAAACAATTTTTTAGTGGAAGATTGAATTATGCAGATGTATGTGATAGGGAGATTGCATCAGGCACTTAAGATTTAGATCAACCCTGGTGCTTATATACCCAACTAAGAAAGGTACAGCAGAAGCGCATCTAAATAAAGCTTCTAGGCTAATTGCTGAGCCTGACAAGAAGAGGGACAGCCTTTAACAAGCTACATCAGATCTAACAACACGCGGTGGCTTTAGTTCTGCTGACCGCTTCCTTTAGGCAGCTCATATGGTAACAAAGACAAGCTCACAGAACATGGCTGCTTTCCCTATGCTAAGAGATCTGTAACTTTCATAGTAAATGACCACTACCAGCTAAGATGATGTCTGTTAATTCTGTGAGTGAAGCCTAGCCTTTAGCTTAACAAGGAGTTGATAGTGTTTTTTGGAATATGTTTTGTTAGAAGAAAGTTTCTATGGAGTTAATTTAGAGTGGTTAAGAGATCCCCCATTTTCCTGCAACAAGCATCGCCTTGGCAGGGTCAGAGTGTACCAGGTGATCGATGTCGGCGGGGTTCAAGCCGGGAGCACAGTTTTCGAGTTTTGTAAACCTTTCCAAAGCGCTTGCCAGACAAACCCAAGGGGAGCGGCTGCCTCCGCGCCCAAGCACCTCTTGCCGAATCACTTGGCCTGCGGCACGTGCCGATGCAGGCGAGTTTGCGACATTGCTGAATGCAGTGGACCATACCTTTTGAGCAAGGCTGCGCCCAAGCAGATAGGAGTAGTACGATGCTGAATAGGAATAAAGATGCGTGAACTTAAAGGCAAATGCTGGCTGGGGCAAAGAGGAGATGGGGGAGTATCGACTCGTTATAGAGGGTATCATATCGGCGCTGAACCCGGGCGATCGGCACTGCTCAGGACTCAAGCGATGGTAACGCTGGTCCAAGACTGAAAGCATAATCTGATGCTGGGTGTCAAGGTTCCGAAGCGCACGCTCTGACTTGAGATGGCAGCGTAGAAGATCTAAAGGCAACCGTGCTCCTGTCTGGTAATGGCGCGCATAGTGGTCTACTACACCAGGTGCCAGTGCGAATTGTTCAAAGAATATGGATGGAAATTCAACGAAATCCATCTTGCACCGCGTCCCTGCAACATTGTGGAAGTCAGTACGCGCCAGCATGGAATGCATGGCATGTCCCATCTCGTGGAAGAGCGTCTCGACTTCATCAAACCCCAGCAGCGATGGCGTAATTGATGTTGGACAGGCAAAGCCACACACTAGTACGACAACTGGGATCTGGTATTGGTGCCCGTCCTCAGTGATTTGGGTACCGAGAAGAGGCTGACCTGCAGTACCAGACTGACTCCCCTCTTCAGGAAGATCGTAGTCTAAGCATCGGGAGCACTGAATGGTGTAGTGTGCTGCAACGTTGGGCTTACCTGCCCTTGAATAGAGATCCATATAGATTATTCCAATCACCTTGCCTGAATCATCAACTGCCTCAAGCTTCCGGACCGATGAATCCCACAACTCGCCCCTCGCTATTTTCTCAACTGGGCGGAAATGAATACCGTACAGCTGCAGCAGCAAATCTGAAATCCCCTGAACAACAGTGCCCACTGAAAAGAAGGCCCGGAATGACTTGTCAGTATCCAGCTGCTGCTGTTCAAACATGCGTGAATAGTACATCTGATCCCAAGCCTCCAGCTTTCCAGGACCATGCAAGCCCTGAAGCGAGTTCAGCTCGGCACGTACCGCTGGCCGGAGTTGCGTTGAGAGAGCGTCCAAGAAAACTTGGACGCTCTCGGGCGAGCGAGCAACCTTATCGGCCAGGAAAAAATCTGCAAACGACTCGTGCCCAAGAAGATCTGCCAGGTCTGCCCGGGTACCAAGTAATCTTTCAAGGACATCCTGTTGCTCATCTGATGGAGTATTGGAGGCAAAATACATCCTTTTCCGGGTTGCAGCGCTCTTGGCAGTGCGAAGAACCATGGCTGCATATCCAGACGAGGTTGGGATTTCAGTCATGTCCCTTTCTGGCGTCAACCACGATTCACAACCAGCAAGTTCTTCTTTGCTAAAAGATATGCTTTTCTCTTTTGGATTAGGAATAGTCATGAAGAGGCGCCCAAGTTCGATGATGTTATCATTCAATGCTACAAAGCGGTTACGCTTATTTTCATCTAAATGGATGCCACTCTTTTCAAAGTCTCTCAGGAAGATGTTTGCAGCTTCCAGCTCCTCGCTTCCAAAGTGCTTGACTCTTTCTTTGTTGGATAATACTTTTTTCAAGGCCTAAATAAAAAGAAAATTAACAACTTTTATATTTTAAAAAAATATTGAAGCTGTTTGATGTAGAACAGCTGGATCTAGTATATAAGTCCAATGGGTCGAATAAATTATAAAGGTTATCTGAAATAGAATTTAAAGCTGTTGGCTAAGTGCATTAAAAATTAAGCTAATTATGGTCCATGAATAATACTGCTTCAGATACCAATTGACATAACGACGTCACACTTAATAGAAAAAATCTTTTAGCACTTGGTAAAAACAAAGATCTGATTAGTACCTGATAAAGTTGAGGAGTAGTGTTAAGCTGGTTCATATATGACGCCATCTGCAAGTATGCCTGGTTAGCATGAGCAGCATATCGCTTTGAGGGATGGTTAGAACGAACGAACTCAGCAAAGTCAATCACTGAACATAGGAGATCGGAAAGTCTATCCAGCCGCTTAACAATATAAAATGCGTCCATATCGCTTTCCACCCGGCAGATCTTTTGTACCAACAAGTTGGCTTGTTTAAGGACAGCATTTACCCAAGGCTGAAACCCTTCTGGGCTGACCATCTCTGATCGCTGCAACAGTCCTACTCTCTCTTTGTTATCAACTCGCGATTTCCACGACCATTCATCATCAAATATTCTAGCCACTTCAAACGAGCCAACCTTAAGGTTGTCTTTGAGATGAGCGTCGGCGTATGAATTTTTAGGAATCACTTGCTCAAATATTTTGCTCGACGCGGTATTAAAACTTTTCAGAAACCTACATCCAGCTGTGAGCCTGGTGGTTGGCAGGAAGGTTTGCGAGCGATTCAAGGGTAGACCCCCAACTCTAAAAAACGACCCCACCTTCAAGCTTGCACCTCTAGCACTACCTGCCCTTGATAACATTATTTAATAACCTTGAGCACAAAAATATGGCCCAAACTTCCTTCTATCAACCAGCTTGGAAACCTGATTAAACCCCACGCTATCTAGCCACGGAGATTGTTATATCACCCGGCTTAGGTAATAAGCTCGGAACTTTATAAAATCTAGTTTATTTTTAAGCAAAGCCAAGTTGATTCAACAATATCCACTTACTAAGCAAAATCAAACATTATCAGCCGATATCACAATTAAACCATCATATCACTAACTAGGGCTGCTTCGTCCAAGCCCCGGGCAGCCGCGGCCAGTTTTTGGCTCCTGACCTCATTCGTTAAATATTTATTTTAATATGTTTTAAATATATCCTAATTCCGCTTTAGCTAAAGCGGCCAAAAGCCGTTAGCTAGCCGGGGCTGAGCCGAAGCATCCCTATCACTAACATGGATGCCAATCAAGGATATTTAAATTAACCTTGATACTCATCCAAGTACCTACTTGATTTCCCCTTTGACTAACTTTTAAACAACATAACTTTAAAGCTGACTCCCGAAAAAGATTAAACATCCAACCAAGTTTAAGCCTAAACCTCATTCTTTTCACAGCTGTTGAGATAAAGCCAACCAAAAATAAACACAATCCATCCACTAATGGCACAAGATTTTTCAGCAATGTTAAAGGCTAAATACAATGTGTCACACTCAATAATCAACCAAGTTAAACGTGGTTATGCTCAAATTTAATAATATGCAAACATGACGTAAAACTCACGCATTAATATTATGGCTATGTTTCAACTGACTATTTATAGTCCAGTGTTTGGAAAGTTGGGGCTGACTGAAGTCCAATAGGGGAGTATGTAACAAGATGACCCTTACTTAACAAGATTATAATTCTTATATTGGATGTAAAAGTCACTGGGCCACTCAAGGATGACAACTGTGGCATTGATCAATGTAGGGCCAGCAATACCCTATGTATAGATTTCCAGATCTTTGGTGTAAATTGGTTTCACAGCTTATATGGAAATATGATATCTCGTTATACTTGCAGGTTAAGTATGATCACAATGTTAAACCCTTCATGTAGTGGCTCAATAATTGCTCCTGTGCATTATGAGATACATTGTCAACTGACTTTTCAATCTGGTTGCAACCTACTGCATCTCAATCAAATGAAAATATTGAGAGAGCCAATCAAATCAGAAGCAACATATTTGCTGCTACAGTAAATCAGCCTATATACCTGGTGCACTGACATCTCCTTGGTGCATTTTTATACAATAAAATCATTCAATTTTCCTGTAGTATCTTTTTATTCAATGCTAATCTAGGCTATTTGAATTGTTTTATGTTAGTCTCAAGCTCAGATCTCATATCTTTACATCTGCTGATATAGCAAAAAACATCCAAATCACCCATTTTACTACACAAAAACAATTTACAATCCCCATAAAATGATATAAACACTGACTGAAAATAACTTTCCCAATCTAACACAATAATTTGGTTTCTCTAGTATGCTGAAAGCTGCTGAAAATTTTCTGAAAACTCCCTCTCAAAAGTTTGCACTCAAAATATTAGATCTCCAAGATGTTACAAGTCAAGATAAAAGTTGTGTATATGCCTTAACTCACATCATTTTTATCTACAATGCCTTTAATAAATACTAAATATTTCTTCTTAAAGCATTCATTTATGATCCACCCAAACTGCCAGGGCCCAGAATGGGCCAGACAAAACCCTATGTTGCATAGGTTTAACACCTGTAATAGAGCAATCGTGCAACTGAACAATTGCGCCGTCAATCACGCAGATTAACCCAAAGAAAACTTTGATTTCAAGTGGAGAATTGAACCCTGGTCAATGCTAAGCCTGGGGACAATTGAAAACCGTCCCAAAGCCGAGTGGAAAAGATTTTAATTGGCCCATACCCTCTGAAACCCAGAATTGGGAACTTGGGTTGCCAAATGACCCAAAATTTCTCTGCCAGTTTTCCCAGGGCAAGAATAATAAAAGAATCCATCTAACTGATAAATCAGGAGTCACCAATGAAACCCAACTTGAGAATAATCCATTGGCAACCAATAAGAAGCTGCCAGTAAGTCCAATTGCAGTTTCCCAGCAGGATATAGCTGAGAACACTGGCATTCCCCTCACTGTTGACATCTTCAAATTAAACGGTTTTATGCTCAGGATTCATTATTCTCTTGCAAGAACTATCTACTTTTGCACCAATATAACTATTCTGTTTGCATTTACTCATAACTCCACTACACTTTGCCGCCCACATATCTGTTCCCTCCTGGCCACCAAGAGTGATCATTTCACCTTCCATGCTGGAGATTCCTCCTACTTTTCCCCTGCCAACTGTGCCTTCTGCCCAGGACTTCAGTAAGTTGGGTTTTGTCTATATCACATTATTGAGGCTGGCTAATCAGGTTGTGCCCTATACTGGAAGTTGGTGTTCCCTAGCTACTGCAATCAACTATTTGGTCAGAATTGTGCCTATTGTGTACTTGGCCTTCCAGGCCCAGCCCGTCTCTCCTGTGGGAGTCCAGCCAGACTCTGATATGAGCCATGACACAGAATGTTAAGATGGCCATTAACCTTGACTACAAAATGAAAGAATTAGTTGGATCCTGAAGAGCTTTTTGATCCCTTCAGAGCGGTACTTTTTAAAAAATGACATCTTATGGAAGTAGCTGATTCAGCTTCTCAAAATGAGACGCCTTTTAGGGGCCTGCACAGGGGTTTCACTGCAAAATTCTGGTACCTTGGGCCCAAGAAGGCTGTAAGCCTTGAAAACTCTTGAATGCTATAGATCTTTCTATATATCAGCCCACTGTCATGAAGGCATCTGCCTGCAAAGAAAGGTGGTGTTTTGATTCAACATGATTTACAGTCTGTGAAAGAATAACCTAAAGGAAACCCATGTTTGCTAACAATAAAGGTTTTGAAGTTGGAAAGCTATAAGAAAACTTACCAAATTTGATAGAAGTGAATCATCTTAAAAGCAAAAGCTAAAGAACAAGAAAAAAACCATCAATTATGAAAAAGTTTGCAGACATAATAAGAAGCATTAAGATAACTTCAAGTGATGGGAACCCCAGAAGATTGAAGGAAAAGAAATTCTAGAGTGATATATGCAAGTCATCTGAAAACATATTGCAGTGGTACAACTTCTGCTAAGAGCTCCAAAGAAAGCATTCAAACATTAAAATATAGTTTAAAATTTAACAGTACATCAATAGATATACAACTAAAGAGCTCTAAAAAGAGAGCTAGCACTTAGATAATGTCATAATCATTCTGTCAGGGCCCAGAAAGCCCTGGACAACCAGCTGGCCATCCTAGAAGCAAAACTCCCACAGCTTGGGAACTCTTATCAAGTATTTCCCAGAGCCCAAAAACCAATCTTTTGACTAACAAATGGCCTGGGATTTGAGAGTGTCAGGGCCCAGAGGGTCTTGACTGGTTTCCATCTGACTGAACTTAATATTTAAATTAAACTAAATTAAAACTTTATTTCAAGGCTAACTTAGAATGATCACAAGGGGATCATTGTGAGCAACACCTTTATATACCATTTCATTATATTCTTTAGAATCTTTCTAAATCTGCTAGACAGTCTTAGGGACTCTGCTGATGGCATCAGACTGAGGTTTTGGGGCATCTTCTGAACAGCATGACTCATGTTTCTTTGAAAAATCCCGCACATCGGGCTTTGCATCTGTATTTTGTCTAACATTAGCACAGATTGACTCTCCTGGTGTTTGGCTTCAAAATGCGTGTTTGGACGTCCAAATCCGTCCAGTGGTTGTTGAGTTATGCTCAAATTAAGATTCACATCAATTCTTGTGCCTTGGTCACATAATTTTGTCATTTTGCACTGGTTAGGAAGTTTGGCTGGCGGCCAAACTTTAAGAAGCCATAACTCATTGTCTAGAGTAGCTAAGAGAGTCATTAAACTAGCATTAGGATTGTAGAGAACAGTAGAGTTTTCCCAAGGCATTTCTGTAACGCAAGATGTGTCAAGGCGTTTCCTGACAGAGAGGCACACAATCCTTGAGCCCCTGGCTTTGATTCTATTAAAAAATTTGGGTCTCTCAGCTATCAGGAAATAGCACATTGGGAGCGCAATTGGGCACACAATTAATTGCAGGAACTATAAATAACTGTGGTGCCTTGGCATGCTGCAATGCAAGAAAGGTTCATGTTATAGCAATCAATGAGCTCTCACCCCCTTGCCCAAGTACGCAAATTCCAGAGAAAATTGTAAGTTTAGCTGCAAATGATGCCACCAGTTCTCTGGTGGCACAAAAGGACACAAAATCTCTGGTAAGTATAAGTAGTGAGGGGGGAGAAGCCCACCTCACTGTTGACATCTTAAAAAAGCAAGTTTATGCTCAGAAATCACTATCTTATTGCAGGAATGGTCTATTTTTGCTCAAATTCAATTATTCTCTTTGCATCTATTTGTGAATTCACAACACAATACAAACTTGCATATCCTTATCCTCCTGAATACACTCCTGCTGCTCCAGTCAAACCACCCCATGCTCTTGACTAGGAGTACTTTCACCCCCACCATCTGGATCTGCTGCCTAATATGAAGGAGATTCCTACTGCTCCTCCCCTTCCCAATGCGCCTCCTGCCCAGGACTTCAGCAAGTTGGGGTTTATCTACATCACAGTATTGGGTCTGGCCAACCAAGTTGTTCCCCATACTGGGAGTTGGCGCCCCTTAGCCACTGCTCTCAACTACCTGGTCTGTATTGCGTCTATTGTGTACATGGCCTTCCAAGCCCGGCCTGCCTCCCCTGTGGGAGTCCAGTTGAACTCTGGTATGGGCTGTGACACATTCCCTATGATGGTCCTGTCATCAATCAGATTAATGTTGCAACTGAACCAATGATAGTTCAGTATTTGATTGGGGAAGACAACAGTCCAATAGAAAGGACAAGAATGAGAATAATAAGATAAGGTTTATTAATTGGTATTGTGACTAATATACTATATGGGGAAAGCCACAAGGCCACCAGGGGGTGGCACGGTGGCAGGTTCCATGTAAGGTTTGAAGCTGAGGAATAAGTTGCGCGAGATCCGCAATGTTGAATTGGCAGCACTCCTAATTAGGAGATAGTGCCTGTAACTTGACATCCCCATCAGATTGATCCATGCTGTTAGATACGACATGTGGTAACTCATTGAGCGCCCCCTGTATATGGTGAGATACATTGGAGGCAAGAGAGGAATCTCATTTGCAACATTAATTCAAGATTTGGTTCACAGGATGGTTGTTCCAATAATACAGAAACTCTGGATTCAGCAACAGAAAGTATGAATTTGAACATGGTGGCTGAACCAACAAAAGTTGAACCCAGGACTACTCCTGTGTGTAAATGTGTGCTTAATTCAAATTCAGAAATCTTGAGAAAGCTTCTAGCTAAGCTTAAAGGTGAGGATTTCACTATTTTCAACCAATCAGATTCTTCCAAAGTGACTGGTGATATTAACAACCGCCTGCCTTACCAGCAAGCTCTATAAATAAATATCTTTAAGTTAAGATGATGTTTTTCAAATGTGTGATCTCCAAGACCCTATTTTTGGAGCTTGAGTAAGTTTTAGCTGTTTTTAAAACAGTTAAGGAGCTTAAGCATCTTTAAGATTGTTAAACCAACTCTTGATTATATTAACTATGTTGATAAGCAGCAGATAATTCCCTTTCTCAGTCTCCCCATTCCCAGATCTATATAAACCTCGGAGCAATGCTTATAGCATTTGCTCAATAAATAAATTATTAAAACCTTATTATTATTTTATTGTTTTTAAGATTTTAGTAACAACCATTAAACCTCCTAATTCATCCCTTCCTTGGGGGTTTAGGTTTAAATAATTGATACTATTCCTGTTCTTCCTTTTTGTACATGGCTCAGTGCAAATGAAAACTTTCCTGGGTACTGGTAATAGCACTGTGTATTGTAAAAACGTTAAATGAGCTCCTGTAGTTCCAGGGAAACGATACACTGCATCATTGTTTTCTCTAACCCCCCCCATGACTGAGAAGCCTCAACCTGAATCAAACAAACTCAAGTCTGCAACTCTTTTCTGCCTGTTTGCCTCAGCCTTCTTGTTATCTTATCTTGGGGCCTACATCTTCATGGCCCGCTTTAATCCCTTCTTGGTTGCTACCGTATCCTTGGGGAGTTGCTCCATCTGGGCATGGTTTCTGTTCCTATTGGTTCTATGTTGACAGGTTTAAATTATTCTGTGTTAATCCATCATGTAGGGAGGCTATTTCCTGCAGGATGGGTTCCTGTAAGGTCTTGCCCATAATAGCTCAAGGTTGTAAATTAAAGTGTGCAAAGCATTTAGATTAAGATTCAGAAGGTACAAAAAGGTAGAAACAGTCTGTAGCATACCTTTACAGAATCTGGCCAAAAACTTGTATTGGGTCACAAAAGGTATGATAGAGTTTAAGAATCCCAAACAAAGAAGGTAAAATAAAGTATTCAATAATGTTCTATTAGTAACTAAGGGAATGTCAATATTGAGGTATTCTCTATCAGCAAATTGATACATGTGGCTGTTAAAGGATTTCTTAATGTAAAATAATGGATACAACAAGCATAAGACTTGTTGTTTAACAACTTCTACTGTAAACTAAGGGAAAAGAAAAGGTGTTATTTCTAACTAATACTAAAAATATAAAAAGTAAAATTCTTAAATTTGTAAAGTTTAAAAGGTTAAATTGGTTAAAAAGATTGAAGGTAAGAAATCACTTAGAATTTTGGCTTAAAGCCTACTCTTCACAAGCTCTTTATTTATAGACAAGTTTTTTCAGTTAGAATAAATGATAGGAAAGGAAGAAACAGCCAAGGAAAGGAGCAACTGGGAAAAATTGGGAAAGAACCTGGAGGAGAAGGGGGAAACAGAAGCCTAATAGAAGCCACAGATCAGCACGTAAGCTGGGAAATGTCCCAGCCCATACCAGAGTCCAGCTGGACTCCCACAGGGAAGGCAGGCCGGGCCTGGAAGGCCATGTACATAATTGATGCTATTCTGACAAGGTAATTCACTTCTGTAGATAGGGGACACCAATTTTCAGTATGGGGCACAACCTGATTGACCAGCCCCAATACTGTGATATAAACAAACCCTGACTTGCTGAAATCCTGGGCAGGCGGCACGTTGGGAAGGGGGGAAGTAACAGGAATCTCCTTCATGGTAGGCGGAATGATCACTATAGGGTGGTCAGTAGGGAGATCCAGGTGGTGGGGATGGAAGAACTCCAAGTTAAGAGCTTGAGGGGGTTTAACCAAAGTGACAAGAGCAAAGCCAGGAGGGAACAGATAGATGCAGTTGTATTGTGTAGTAGGTTCACAAATAGATGCAAGTATAATAATTATATTGGTGCAAAAATAGATAATTCCTGCAAGAAAATAATGGGTCCTGGGCATAAAGTCATTTATTTCATGATGTCAACAGTGAAGAGGGGTTTTCCTCCTCACTACTTATACTTACTGGTGAATGTGTGGCCTTTTGTGCCACCAGAGATCTGGTGGCATCAATTTCAGTAATACTTACAATTTTTCCAGGAATTTGTGCACTTGAGCCTGGGGATAAATGGGCATTGGCTGGCATAACAGGAACCTTGCTTGGGCTGCAGCAAGCCAAGGTGCCACAGCTATTAATAGATCCTGCAAGCAATTGAGCACCTGATTGCGCAATTGAGCAATTGCTCTCCCAATGTACCATTTCCCAATAGTAAATGTCCTAGATTTATCATTAGATTTGGTGCCAGGGATTTGAGGCTCAAGGACCTCTCAAATCCCAGGCCATTTGTTATTTAAAAGGGAGATTTTTCTTCTGGGAGGCAGTTGATAAGGTTTTCCACACAGTTGGTTGTACTATTTCCAGAGAGGGTAGTTGATTGTCCAGGGCATTCTGGGCCCTGACACAGAAAGCAGGAGCCTACACAAGCAGAATTACAAAAGGTAAAATAAAATTAGAAATCTTCTACTTAACAATAAAAATTATAAAGCTATTTAAATAGCAGCAAAAGGAAGAAGACAACAGCTGTTTGAAGTGCAAATCAATGTAAACACAAAGGTAATTGATTAAAATACTTAATTATTAACTTTTTAATATAGAATTTCATTATTAAAATAAAAAAGATTAAAGTAAAGCAAAAATAAATAAACTAAAGAGCCTTCCCTTTGGGGCAGGGAAGGACAGTTTCTGACAGATAAAGTAGAGTGAAGGCTTGAGTACACATTTTTGTGTGAAGGTATGTGATCACACTTTCTGACATCATAAACGGTCATTTTGACCTTTTTCTGGTATGTTAACATCTTTCATTTGTCCAGAGCTCTATTTCTGCACTCAATTATGCGGCTCATTTTATGGTATACCAAATGGTTTTTAGCTGTTTTATAGTAAATATTCTACTAAATAACTTGAATACAGCTTAAACCTTTAAATATCTATTTTTGAAATAGGTCTAGTCAAAATCCATCTCTTTTCAATAATGGAATTTAAATCTTCAGAACCCTTAATTTAAGCATATTCCAGCTTTAAAGCATTGTTTTGGTGGTATTTTAATCAAATGATTTCATTAAAGTTAGGAACTACTGTGATACAACCCCTAGTAAAGAGGAAAATATAAAGGTCCTGAGTCCTTCTAAACCATGACTAAAATATCTAGCCTCACCATAAAAAATAATAACATGCCATAGAAGGATCTGTAAATTTATGAGGCTTATATAATGCTATTAATGAACAATTTTTACTTCAGATCTACCTTGAAAATATAAGCGGTATTTTTTCATTGATGAAAGAATCTCTGAGAGAATTAGAATGTTTAATGGGTTCATTAAGACCTATTAACAAGTCTGAAAGTGAGAGCCATCCATTTATTTCTGTATGAAATAAAAATTTACCTTTATAAAACCTCTCTCTGATTATATTATAAACTATGGATATTTCTCTCTCTACCTAAGTCAGCAGGATATCAGAGCTCTCTGCTAGCTTATTTTTATAGACTTAAGTCATATACACATCTTCTTCTCTACTTTCTCAGTACAATAGCTTTCAAAGCTCTGGCGCTGGGTGAAATCAAATCAGATGCAAACAAAATCAAAGTGGACCTAACCCTATTGCTAATCAATATAAATGCATTGGTTTTTTATTCCATCTGCATCTAGGCTGATTTTTCCTAGTGCTGTAGCTTTGAAACCCACTGCAAATGGTTCTGTTTTATTTAAGTGGGGCTCCTATTGTTTCAGCTTAACTTTAAAAATCATGGCATCCACACTTGTGTCTGATAACCAGGTTTTCAACAGTGAGACTTCTAAAAAATGATACTGTTTTAGATTTGTTTTAAAGCTAATCCAGATCTAAGATTTTAGATATGATGGCATTCTGTTGGAAGTGGTGATTTTAGGATCAATGTGGGTATCAATTTATGAGCTGGACCCCTTTTAATGTATAACTTTTATTATAAACTTGATTATAGGGCTGTTCTAGATTGAAGCTTTGCTTGGATTGTTTAATTAAATTAAATGTTTTGGTGTTATAGTGAAATGATAGACTTCATTATTCAAAGAGATACAACAAGGATCCAATAAACAAATTTTAGGTTGTTTGAGAAGCAGGAGATCAAATTAAGAGGACAGGTTTAACATCTTGGCACCAGTGGTTGTGTAACAGAAGATGGAGATGAAATTATCAATAAGCAAATTATTTTCAAAGGCAAATTTGAGGAAGTATCAGTGGGCACTGTAATATAGAGGGTGGGCCAGGGAGCAACCAAGGAATTGACGGCAACCTTGATCATGACTGAGTCCAATCTCTCAAGGACAGTGGCAAACAGCCCCAGATGATCTAGCATTTTTTGGGAAAACTTTCTTTATTTGATGGTAAATAAGCTATCTGGAAACAAGTTTCAAGAGGGGAATGGGAAAATTTTTAAGGTAGTTTAGAATGGGGTGGAGGGCTTCTACAGCATCTGATTGGCTGGCAAGAATACTTTTAGCAGCTTGGGGACCTACTTTTGAATTTGACTCAATGATGTCATAATTTGAGAAATTTTGTCAATCAGCAGGTCAAGCACAGCAATCTCCAAATAATGTATACCACATAATTTTCTTGTCATAAATAATTGGTAAGAGATAGAGCAAGTCCAGATTTTTCTGGGCTATTTGTGTGAGAATTAGGGGGAAGGTTAATAAGAGATAAAACATAGCTCTCAACCACAATAAAAATATGGTTTCAGAAATCATAAAAAGATTGTCACTAACAATTCCTGGGAGGCCAAAGTGGGAAAGGAATTAACTGAACACTAAAAGCAACAGAAAAAACCAAATGGCCAGAACTACTAACAACTTTTGAGCTTTATTAGGTTAGAGAATAATGAAGCAAGGAAATTTACAACTCTTGCAATCATTTAAAGAAGGGAATGAGTTTGGAGTGAGAGGTTGGAAATCCCAAACAAATCAACCAATGATATTAGTGCATTTCTTGAGGAAGAAAAATTTGGACAAATTCAAATGGACAAAATAAAATAAAAACTAACTCAACTAAAATTGATGAACCTGTCTTGAATGCACATAACACTGCTCCTGGCTACTTTTGCACATTATATTTAACCAGGGGGTCACTTGGGTGGGTTAGGTGAAAGCATCTTCAAAATAATTATGCAAGAATAATGTGAGGACTCTTGATGGGCTTTTTCAGTAAATCTTTGGATAAATATCCAGGAGTAAATTTGACTGAGATTCCCAAGAATTTGGTGAGAATTGAAGTGGAGGTCCAAGGGGGAAGTGTAACTTTACAGTTTGATCACCTCCAGCTTTAACCCATTTTCTTTTATCAATAACAACATTTAAATTGTCTAATGTTTTCAAGGATTTGGCTGAGATTCTTTGTTGGTTTCTTATTTTCTGAGGGTGTGTTATCCCTTTCATTTGCATTTCTACTGTAACATGTGGTACCATTTTTTGCAGCTAAATTCACATTTTCTATACTTCTTGACCTATCAGAACTTTTGGTTCTATCATCAGAGCTTGTCAGGTATACCTGACATAAACCAGATTTATACTGAGGTACCACACTGGGGAAAAATAGGAAATTTCACTGTCAAGAATTCATAATTTGATGTGGATTTCCCCCTATTAAGTGGGAAAAATAAAAATAAAGTCAAAACAGAGCTCAACCAACACCAGATTAATTTATCATCCAGACAGGCGCCTACCAGCACCCTCTGCCAACCCCTCAGCACCCAGACTGGCGCCAGCAGGCCCACCACCAGCCTCCTGCCAGCCCCTGCTTGCCCAGCCAGCTGCCCACCTGCTTGCTCCCCAGGTCCCAGTCTCCACTACACAGCCAATCAGAAACACCCACCCAATGCAATCAATCAAATAAGTCCCTGGTAAAAGGGCCTGATTTTAAGAAAAATTCTTTCCCAACAGAAGAAAGCCAAACCCAAGCTCTACATGTGAGCAATAATTCTCCCCATAGCCAATGGGGTCCTGATTCCCAGGACACAAGATTGAGTCCAGACTCTAACCAAACCATGTTTCTCAAGACAAAAATAGATCTTGAAGACCTCATGAATTGCCACCACCACATGACCCCATGCTCAAGAAAGATCATTGACCCCAGTCAAGAATGGTCAAACCCACAATAGATAAAGAAGAACAAGAGTTTGGCCATCTTCCCAAAAACCAACTGCCATTCCTATCTTCCAAGCTTTTGAGATCCCCCATCTCATGCTTTCCACTCCCATTTGCAAATCTTTGCACGGTGGGAAGCATTATAAATAAAGGATCCCTCCTCAGCAATAGCTTGTGCTATTATTGAGTTTAATACCCTCAATAAAGCTAATTTCAACTCTCAACTTCCAAGTCAACTCTTAGTTAGTTTGCCCCAGCCAACAGCCTCCAATCCAAGGAAGATGAACCACCTCATCTTTACAGATGTTCTTACAGCTTGCTTTGGAAATGGAGGATATCAACAGGGACCAGAGTTCTTTGGATCTTTACCAGAAGAGTTAGTTCATGATCACCACTATAACCCTGGACAACTCAATTCTTTGCACACAGGTTCTTGGCCTTCTCTGGTGTCACCACACTCCACCCTGTCTATTGCAGTGTACACCTCCCTGTACTATGTGCTGGCCTACTTTGCAGGCAGCTTTTGGAGATACAACATCCATGCCAAGGTTTTCTGGTGATTAATGACCATTTATCCAATCATCACCGCCTTGACCAGTTTCCAATTCTCCAATCTTCAGCTATACCTTCTTCAAGTAATACCTGCAATATATGGGTATTACAGAGCTGATGATTCTATTTTTATTGTATTTATTAGAGGTCAATATGGATTTAGTCATTTATGTGTTGATGGGCTTGTATATCAATAGGCTGCTATTCTACATTGTCCTTGTAGTACCCTGATTCAGCAGCAGGTGTGACAGAAATTGACACATAGTATGAAGAGGTCTCCAAGTAGTGAGGAATAACAACCCAAATCCATAAGAAGTTGATCATTAAGTATCACCAAAGCTTTAAGTGCCATTTAGAAAAATTTCCAAAAGATACACTAGGATTTAAAAGATGTTTAAATTAACCAAATAAGTCTCAGACAGATAGCTTGCAACAAGATTAGAGAGTCCTCAGAATAAAACTCTGGATATTGGGAAGTAACCATAGTCTCTGTTTTGGATTCTGAGTTAAAAACTCCTAGATTGGCAGGTATTGGCATAACATTAGACAGCATAGACAAAATAGAGCCCAAGGAAGGACCCCATCTTCCAGTCACAATTTGGTTTAGAATCAAGTTGTAAGGAATATAGCAGAGAAGGCCCACTAAAGGATGCATTTTAAGTAACTGTTAACCAGGAGATAATTTAAAGTTTATTGAGTATAATTTTTAGAGAGGACTCAACTATTAAGATTTGAACAGTGAAAAATTTCCAATATGTATCAAAATTATTGACTCAGAAATACCACCTGAATTCATGGCTCCTATTCTGTCTCATTTCAATAGTACCTTGTCCAGCACGCAAAAAACCCTTGTGTGATTAATTTTTGATGATCATTCTGATAAAAAAAGGTTGTATTGGGTGACTCTTAGATTACGTATATTTATCAGTGTCAACTTGCACAGGTTAATTATATTTTGCTGAAAAACTGGAGCAGCAGTAACCCATTTCTGATCAATGATTTGATTTAGACCTGTCAACTTGGTTAACTGTTTCCCCAATTTCTTGGCTTTCTGGTTAGAACAGATAATACCTGAAATGATGAAAACTACTGTGACACTATCAACCATTAAGAGCTTTGGATGTTGATGAAGCCTGGTATTTATATATTATTAAATTTGGTTACTAGGGCCAACAGTTAGTTTCAACTATAGAGTAGTGAACACTAGACCAGTTGGAATATATTGGAGCAAGGAAATAATGATTTTTTACCAATTTTAGCTATTTTCTTTTATAAAATTAGGGTGGTGTAAAAAAATATTTGTGCATGATTTTATTGAAATTCTCTTTCAAAGAATGAAAACTTACAACCAGCTGATTAGAAAAGCCCCCAGGCTGACATACATTGTTAAAGCTTGGAATATTGTAAGACTCACAATAAAAACCTGTGAGGGCCTACTTTGTAAGAAAATAAAAGAAATAGTAGACTAGTTTTAAAAGCTATGGCAACAAGAAAAAATACTTTGTATTTAAACAAAAAAACTCAGATTTAAACAAAATTAAAAGTAATAAATTTATATTGATTTACAATAGTTTTTTTTTAAATTTTGTTTACATCTGAGTTTTTTTTTGTTTAAATCCAAAGTATTTTTACTTGTTGTCATAGCTTTTAAAATTACTCTATTGTAGATAGAACTTCAATTATATCTTAAACTATCATACATGAAGGATGCTTTATTTATAGTTTAAAGTTGAGAAAGCAGAGGCAAAACAGTATCTCATTGATGACATATTTTTTAAGCACAATGTGTAATACTTGCTTATTTTTTTTAGAAGACAGGGTTTAAAGTCAATTTACTTGTGATTAGAGTTCTTGAAAAGTTTTTATTGCTTATGCAAAGTTGCAGAATGATTGATACCTTTCAAATTTAAGTTTGAGCATCAATTTATGTCCTTACTCAATTAGTTGCACACCAATGAATAGAATATATATGTGCTAATTTATTCATGCAGGATAAATGAATAAAGTCAAATTGATCAAATCACAACTTTTATAACATTTGGCCTTGATTAGGAATAATTTCTATTGACCAAACATTAGATTCCAGGAGGATCCTGGCAAATATGTTGTGAGGTTTGATATTAATTCCTTGTTTATCTTACTCTATCCAATACTTCTATCCCTTTTTGAAAAAAACTTGGAGTGATATCAAATTGTAACCTTTGTATCTCAGAAGACAAGATTCATTACTTTTTTGCTTAAAAATGCTTTCAATGAGTAATAGGCTCATTATTAGATTGAATTGAACATCTGGATATTTAACAGATTCAAAGTAGAATAAAAAGTTTGTTGTGTTCTGAGGCGCAGCACAGGCACACAACAGGAAATCCTAACCTTAGGATTGGATTTATAATAAGCCTTGGTTAGTTGGTAGGGAAGGTGAAGCAATTACCTTGTGGCACTGAATAATAAATATCTAATAGTTGTGGCTAGAAAGAAGCGCCAAAGTACTTGAAAACACAAAGACAGAAATGTGAATAGAACTTAATTTTATTGGTGGTGTAAAAAGGGATTATATATTGCTTTGTGGTTACCACAAAATATTACAAGGACAGTAGGATCACTTTCCACAAGCACAAGTGGGGCAATTAAGCTGCACAGAACTAGAAAGACAAACAGTGTAATTTCCATCTTCAGAAATAGACCCATTTTGAGGGACAAAAGCAAAAGCAAGGGATTTTTCCTCAAACTAACCCAACAAAGGCAAAATTAAAAGAGCATAAATAGTGGCATTCACAACATTGCCCCTTTCTAGATTGGCCTTAGGGGGTGGTACTTGAGGAGAAACTTGGCATGCACACAGGCAAATGGGCAACCACTGAAGAGAAGTTTCACAGTGTACTCTGAACCATGTTTGAAAGTAACTTCTAACGGTCCAACCCATAAGGTATCCAATTTATGAACATGTCCTCTCACTCTGTGTTGATAGCACAGGATGTGGTCTTTAACTTTGAACTCTGTTAAGGGAGAACACCTGGCATTATCAGGAGAGAGCTCTAGCATCTTGGTCTTGTACACAGAGGTATAGGCAGTGACTTGGATGTCAATTATGAGGTTGATCAAGTTCTTAATATGGGCATCAGAATCCTGGGCTTCATCAGAAGAAAGTAGGGGCCTCCAAAAAGCAACAGAGTAGTGGCATCACACCCATAAAACATAGCAAAGGGGGAATACCCAATGACACAATGTTTGCTAAGGCAATAAGCAAAGAAAGCAGTGGATAAGTATAGATCCCAGTTTGCAGTGTCAGAATAAGTAAGTTTCCTCATGATAGAGATCAAAGTTGAGTTTGCATGCTAGACCACCCCATTGATAGACGGATTATAGTGGGCAGAGAAAGACTGGTGAGACCCCAAGGCTTCAACAACAGAGGTTACTAACTTGGCGTTAAAGTTAGTCCCATTGTCAGACGACAACACTTGAGGACAGCCATGGCGGTAGAATACATCTTGCAACAGAAAGGCGGCAGTGGTTTTAGACGTGATGTCCTTGGTAGGGCAAGATTCTACCCATTTAATTTTTGGTCAACATCAATCAAGATGAATTGACAGCCTGAGTGTGAGCGGGGAGAGGACCTACCGCGCCAATACTGACTGTATGAAAGGCGCACTGTGGAGGGACTAATTTAGACCCATGGGATGCAGCTTGGGGACACTGTAGCTGACAGTCATGACAACTAGCAATGGCATCAGGGATCAGCAGAAGGAGGTTCTCCCAGTAATAGTTCTTTTGTAGTCATTCATAGGTCTTAGCAATGCCTCCATGTCCAGTCTCCTTATGAGCTTGAAGCACCAATGAGAGGCAAAGTCTAGGGCGTACATAGGGTAGGTATTAATCATGCACCTTTTTGAAGAGCTGGTTGTCACAAATGAGAGTATTCTCAGATAGCTTAGACAGGGCATCTCAAATCTCTTCAGTATTTTTTTCCCAAGAAGAAGGATACCCAATTAGTTCATATAACTGATTAGCTTCAGAAGGGTTTAGAGCAAGGATGGGCATTCTGGACAATCCATCAGTGCTTTAGTGTTGGATCCCAGGACAGTACAGCACTGTGAAGTTGTAA
>QTSX02003908.1:0-46296 GCA_014839935.2 Entomophthora muscae | reverse complement strand
GGAAAATTCCTCCTAAGAAGGACTAACTGTTGAACACCCAACAATAGATATTTGAGAAGACAAGACACGTTACTGCAGTTTGTATGTATCTTATACAGCGTAATCTTTTAATAAACGGTAAAACATCTCAAAGCCTGCATTTTATTACCTCAGCGCCAATACTGTATGGATCTAGCAGCCTGAAATGCCTATTGTGTATTTTTAGCGCCTGTGTACAGCCAAAATTGGCTCCCTAACAGCTAAAGATATTACAAAGAAGGACAAGACGTTCCTGCAGGCTGTGTTATCTACAGCAATGTCCTTTTACCCATCAAACAGTAAAACACTCTCAAAGCCTGCAGACTGTTACCCTCAGCGCCAACCACAACAGGACCACAGCAGCCTGAAATACCTATTATTGTATTTTAGCGCCTGTGTACAGCCAAAATTGGCGCTTTTGCAGGACTATGTTGTGAAAACGCCTCTCTCTGGATCAACAGTACACAGATCAAGTTCAAGCAAGTGGACTAACCCCAAAGACTCTGGGTCAGTGAGATTTCCCTTTGCGTCACCAGAACTGCATCATGTTTTGTAAGCAAGGGGCTAACCCAGCACCCTGACCAGAAGGAAAACTGAAAGGTATTCAAAGCTGCATTCTTCAAAAAGTTCTCCATGAAGGATTCTGATGTGGTGATTATGACAGAACTCTGAACCTTCAAGATGTTAGGAACAATTGAGGATTACATTGCTGCATATGAAGACCTACATGACCTTGTGCCCAACACCATCAACTTTGATAAACCTGGGCCATGTTTGGACTTCTACATTGGCCTCCCCACGCACATTAGACGTCAGTTTGACATTACCTGCTGCAATAACCTTGAAGATGTGTTCTTGGAGAGAAAACATACAGCTCAAAAATCTGAAAATTTACATGCAACCAACAAGTGCAAGGAGAGTCCTACAGCCAAGAAGGATCCTCGGCCCAATAAGCAGAACAACCGAGCCAACAACACCCATCCTCAAACTGGGAATCACACTGCACAAGCCAACCAGGCAAGCACCAAAGATACCAACAAGGAGGGAAAAGCTCAGGGGAGTGCTTAGGCAAGCTGCCCTCCCCCAACCTACAAGACTTGTACAGGGACCAAGACGTGGATTCAATCACCATGATCCAAGTACCCTCCAGCAACCCTCTACTGTTTGCTGCCCAAACTGGAAATAAACTCCTCACTTACCCTTTCCATTTTTGCAGATATCAGGACACCACACTATTCAATACTGAAGCAGATTAATCTCTTGTCAACAAGAAATTTGCTGACCTTGTGAAACTACCTACCACCCAAAGCAGTATCAGAAGAGTCATCATGGCGTATAACAGAAGCACACCAGTCACTCAAGAGGCAAAACCTTTCCGCGCCTAAATTGGAGGTGTGCAAACCACACTCAGTGGCCCGATCATACCAATCCCCAACTATTATTTTATACTTGGCCTGGATTGGATGAGAAAGACCAAACCTCACATCAACTGTGATAGTGCTACCCTCACCATACAACAAGGAGAAGTACATCACATTTTTTACCCAACTCACCTTGATACGCTTATGAGGGACCATATATTTGTGAAAATTATGGAAACAGAAGAGGAAACCAACCCTAGCAAAATCAATTGGAGTACCTGCACGTGTGAGGTTATCCACTTTAAAAATACAGAGACTCAATGTGAAGAGGACCAAATCTGAAACCAGCTAGTGAGCAAATTTCCCTCTGTTTTCCAAGAAGCACTACCAGGATTACCACCTGACTGTGGCATACAACACAAAATCAACCTCAAAGAAAGTTTACCTAAAGCACAACCTATCTACTGCCTCACACCACAAGAAGACAATGCCCTAAAAGCTTACCTTGACAAAGATCTTGAAAAGGGACTCATCCAACCTTCTAAATCTCCTTTTGGTGTGGCTGTCTTCTTTGTAGCAAAGAAGGATGGAGGCCTCTGCTTGGTAACCAACTACAGAACTCTCAAAGAGGTGACAATTAAGAACAGATATACCCTGCCCCTAATTGAAAACCTTTTTGATGCCCTGGGGGTCCCAAATCTTCACAAAAATTGATTTGACAGCAGGTTACCACCAAATTTGCATGAAACCTGAAGACATTCCAAAGATTGCATTCAGAACCAAGTACAGATCCTTTGAATGTGTTGTCCTCAACTTTGGTATGACAAACACTCCCAGTACTTTTGTGACCTTCATGAACAAAGTTTTCAAAGAAAACATCAGAAAACAAGCAATTATCTACCTGGACAACATCATTTACAGTCCCAACCTGGAACAACACTGAAAAGACATCCACCTGGTCCTCTGCACCCTTGAAGAGAACCAATTGATTTTCAAACCGTCAAATTGTGAATTCTTCTTGGCAGAACTTCCTTTCCTCAGTCACATTATCATTAAGAACAGAATCAAACCAGATCCAGACAAAATATGTGCTATAATAGAGATGCCAGCCCCAAGGAATAAGAGCAAACTCTGTACTTTCCTTGGAATGGTAGCCTATGTATGCAGGTTCATCCCCAACTGGGGCGCCCTAACAGCTCCCTTGTCAGCCATTACCAGGAAAACAACCAAGTTTGTCTGGACACCTTTACAAGATCAACATTTTTGCCAACTGAAAGAGCGCATGGTCACTGCTCCCATCCTGCAATACCCGAACTGTGAGGGGATCTATGAGCTAGAAACCAACGCCTCTGATTATGCCATAGGAGGAGTCCTCTGTATCCAAACAGCCCAAAAGGACTTCCTCCCCGTGGCATATGAATCAAGGAAGCTATAGGACAGCAAACAAAGATACCCCATACACAATAAGGAATTGGTTGCCATCATACATTACCTCATGAAATGGCGGTGCTATCTGGAAGGAGCCCAGACGTTCAAAGTACTCACCGACCACAATTTGTTGATATTCTTCAAGTCACAACAACACTTTTCAAGAAGACAACCCATGAATGAGCCTCATACAGAGTTATCCAATGCAAATTGAATATAAGCCAGGCAAGGAAATGATTACCGCAGATGCCCTATCAAGGCTATACAGTAAACATGTCCTCTGCACAGATGTTGACCCTGACTGGCCCATGTTAATCATGAGGAATCTCCAGGAAGGGTTCCCACCTGGCACACCAATGGACATCCAAGAGAAAGTCCTTAAGAACAAACATCTGCTCAAAAATGTATATGGCACTCTGAACCAAATACTTCCAAGTGGTGACACCATACCTTACATCCCGTCAACACAAAAGATTGACACAATCCTCCAATATCACCAAGACCTGGGACACACCTGCAGCAGGAACTTGCACAAATATCTCAAGACACACTAATGGTGGCCCAACATGCTAGATGATATCAGAGAGGTACTGGAACAATGCAAGGTCTGTGAGAAGTACGCCCAAACCAAAGCACCACTCAAATCAGTGTTACCTGTGTCCATCACACAACCCTTCAAGGTATGGTTGTTGGACATTGTGGGGCCAATGCCTGGTGAAAGCAAGGGCACAAAGTACATCATAGCAGATATTTACTATGCAATCAGGTGGTCTGTGGTGCAAGCCATCAAAGAACACAAAGGCAATGATGTGAGATAATTCATTGGAAAAGAGATCATAGACAAGTTCGGGAAACCTGACCTCCTGATCACAGATGGAGGCACCAAACTTAAAGCCATTGATAACAACAACTATCTTGGCAAGAATGGAATAAAACACATCACAGCCAGCCCATATCACCCTTAAGCATTTGAACAAGTAGAACAACTAAACAGCGCGCTTGTAGAAGCCCTCCATAAGTTATCTGCTAACAATCCAAAGGTCTGGGTCAGCAAGCTCCCAACAGTGCTCATGGTCTGTAGAACACAAGTTAACTGCAATACAGGCAAAAGCCCTTATGATCTTGTCTATGAACAAAAGCCCACTCTTGTTAGTACAACCGCAGGACCACAATTACCTCTGCCCAAAAAGGTGCCAGACAACAGCGACCCCAATGTACAACATGCTAGAAAAGACCAAGAGGAAATGGAACACCAAAGAGTCAAAAGGGAAGCAATCCCACTACAGCAGGTAAGATTCCAGGTTGGGGACAAAATCTGGGTTGTCAACCACAATCAGCATAAGTTGGACCCAGGACTGTGTAGACCAGGCATAGTCATGAAAGTCAAGCCCAACAATACCTACCTCATCAGATAGGATACGCCATTTCAAAAATGGCACTTCAATTTACGCCATCTCAAATTAAATTTGAGATGGCGTTTTTTTGCGTTAGTGATTTTGAATCACAAAAAATTAAAATAAATAATAAAATAGTTAAAATTTACATATACTCTTATAATGTGGCATCTCAAATTACGCCATCTCAATTCTGTCACTTCAAGTCAGATTAATTAAATCTTATTTTGCTAACTTTATTTACGTATGAAATCACTTAGTGTGGGGTGTGTTTACACCATCTTGACTTTACCTCATTGAAATCCTGCTATTTATCTTTAACTAAAATAAGTTTGTACCCAAACTAAAATAAAGCCTGTTGTATAGTGCCAGAAGATGTTCCTATAGTATTAATCCAAGACACTTATACTAAGAACAACCTAAAAAGATGCCACTATGATAGTCCTTCTAGTGATTGTCATTGCTGGGTAAAAAACCAGTTTTGTTATAAGTAATTTATAACTTTATTATACATGGATACATTGATAAGGGTTCTCTTAATAAAATATTTTAATAGTGATTTTACTATGGAAGGGGGTGATTACACCATTTTGATTTACGTCACTTCAAATTCCACCAAGTTTCATATCACCCAATTGATTTGATGCACACAATAAATAGGGAAAAATACATATGTGACGCCAGGCTACGCTATATTAATTCCCCCACCGTAATTCTTGCTTTCCACTTTTTAAAAGTACATTTTCACGTAAAAAACCATATTAATAAAGAATGTAAGAAATTAACTGAAACTTTGCATATATATATTTTGATATCCTCTAAACAACTGGGTATTTTTTAACCCCAGTTGTATAAGCTAGTTTTTGAGAAATTCAAATTTTACTCTTTGGCCTGGTTGAGGTAGCTCCACCAGAAATATGTTAATTCAATATAAAAAATGGTCAAAAAACTATGTTTTTGAGCTACAGCACCTCAATAACATCACTTCAAAAACGCCATTTTGACTGCAAGTTTTCAGTCAAAACTCAAAGTTTTGCATACTTGTGTTACTAATAAAAAATTTATTTTTACAGAAAAAACAAACTTTAAAATTTTGATATTTATATTTTTAGATCTCCTCTACAATTCTATGTAAAAAATTACTACTTTTATATTAAAAACATTCTCATTTTTCTCTTTAAAAACACCCCCTAAATTGCTCATATTTTGATACCAATTCACTTTTAGATGCCTCCCAAGCCTACCACTAAAGCTGTTCCCAAGGCCTCCAAGGCCTCAAAGTCCAAGATCACTCCTCCAAAGGCCAAAAAGGCCAAGACTACCCCAAAGAAGCAGCCTTCTAAGGCCAAAGCTCCCCCCAAGACCCCAACTTCATCACCTGAACCAGAGGGAAACAGTCCTACCCCTCCTCATTCTCTATTTGTTTACTTCCCCTCTGATCCACAAGAGAAGTTATTCAACTTCAATTGCTACTCTGATCTCACCTCAGAGCCTGAAGAGGAAGAGGAGCAGGAGCCTGAGCCTGGTGCTCCTGAAGATGAGCAAATTGAGCTCTGGGATCTTAACACTATCCACAATATATGTAATCAAAATGGAATTTTTGCTATTCCCACAACATACCCAGCCAGCTACCCCATAATGACAAAGAAAGGCGGTGCTGGCTTTGTCTATAAGGGCTATAGCTTCAGCTGTAATGACAAGAAGAAACCCATCCATCAACATCACTACAAATGTGATAATGTTGGCTTCTCTGCTAGACTCACCACTTATGGGTTCACTAGATTTAAAGCCCTAATTGTCATGAATGACATTTCAATACTTGTATTGAAAACCCAAGAGTTGAACCCCAGTCCCCAGAAGGCAGATCAAACCCTCCAGACCAGTCCAGGACCCACCAATCCGTTAAATCATAGACTCAAACCAGTACATTACTCTGTTTTCTGCCGGCCTACTACAGAGGACCTTATTACTCAAGTCACGCAAAGTGGACAAGAACCCGCCCACTTGCTAAATTGCATACCCAAGTTAACGAGTTACTCTGAGACCTGTCAGTCTCCCAAGGACAATTCCCCAAATGGTCATCAGATTGACGCCAGCCTTGAGCTACCAAAGACCTGAACCTATGCAGAGGTTGCAGCTTGCCTCAAGGAGAATAAAACAAAATCTATTTTTAACTTTGCCAATGACCACCAGCAACTGCCAGCCTTTCACCCAGAATGGGTAGTGCAATTGAACTGCTCAGGTGACATGGTGAACCGTGGCAGAGGAATAAAGTATTGCCACTTCTATTCACCAGAGCAGGCACAACCTGGATCTGCTGCACTTGAGACTCTAAGCCAAGATCCACGCCCCGCCAGTACCTTGCCTGCAAACCTGAACCCTGTGAAAATTGAAGAAGCAAATCCCTGTGGTATAAAAACCCCAGCGTCATGATGAAGACCCCATCATCATTTTTGATAATAAAGTTTTATGAAACTTTGGTTCAAACAAATCTTACCCTATCTAGTTTTAGTGATCTTCCATCTTAATTCCGGTCAAGCAGACTACCAGGCTGCCGCCCCCTTCAGAGACCAACCTGCCAAATTGCCCCAGGCATTATACCATCCCCCAGGAGCTCCCTTTGGACCTGTGCACTTTACAGTATACCCCTCAACCCGGCCTATTTGGAATACAACTTAGAAATCATCCTCATTGCTGACCCTTTGGCAAGGACTAGAAGTACCAACTACGTAGGACGCAAAGGAAAGAGGATTGAGATACCGCCCTTATTGTTCAAGGACAAGTACAACTACCTACCAGCGTACTTTGTTCCCATGACTCCACCCCCAACCCCTAGACCAGACTGCCCGCTCAAACCCCCATCTGCCGCCAAGACCACCTCTACCCAACTGTTTGGAGTACTCTATATTACTTTGACATGATTGGTGGATTCCATGGTCCCCAACTCCGGACCCTGGTCCCTGCTTGGTCGGTCTGTCTCTTACATTATCAAGTTAGCACCCATTCTATGGTGGGCCTTACCCGCCAGCTCAACCGCTCCTCACCCCGAGCTGCCCAATGCCCCTACCTATGACTGGCTTCCTGACACTAACTGTCAACCATGACTGTGCCAAGCCTTTTGACCCACTTTATCAACTTATCTGCTGGTTTCTTTGCCAGGTGATCCCAACCACCAAGGGTTAAACTGCCAGAGGTTGTCAATAATGCCCTCCTTAATTTAAATGATACCCAACTTACCACTGTTGGTGGCACCTCAAAGTTACAGAGATATCTCACTGATCAGAGCTATTCTCTGAGCACTGAAGGTGTCAGTGCAAGCTCCATTGATCAATTGATCCTTACCAAGGAACAAAAACTATCTTGCCATGAGGAGAGATTCCTTCTTCACAATAATGGTCAATATGCCCCCAAGCGTATCATTTGCTTTGCCACATGCCAGGATCTGCACAACCTGTTAAAATGCAAGACCTGGCTTACAGATGTCACTTTCTCAACCTGCCCAAAGCTCTTCAGCCAGCTTTGGAATATCCATGGGCAGGTTGGTAATCTAGTTCTTTCCCTGGTCTTCTTTTTCATTCCCAACAAGAAGCAGGAAACATATGTCTGTGCACTCACAATTCTAAAGGCCAAGTTGGATGAAATCCTCCCAACCATCAAAGAAGAGCCCAAGGAGAGCAGAAGGTGCAAGAAAAAGGCCCAGTCAGAGGAAGACACCCCAACCAGGAAGCAGCCAGAAAGCCTTCCCTATCATGAATATCTGGTAGTGGATTTCAAGCAGGCTCAGGCAAATGCCTACATTTGAGTCTTCAAGATCTCCCCCCAGGGATGCTACTTCCACTTCCGGCAGGCACTCTGCCGCCGCCTCCAAAAGTGCTCTAAACTTCATGAGCTGGTCAACTCTGAAGGCACTAAAGAAGCCAAGGACGTTTTTTCTGCTTTAATGTCCTTACCCTTGTGATAAAGGAGGAGACAAATGCCTTTTACAACGCCCTCTTCTGCCATCCTTATATCCTTGTCAACCAAGAAGCCTTACCTCCATTCATAGATTATTTTGAAGCTTAATGGGTCAGAGTATTTCAAGGAGCATGCTGCATCAGAAAGGGCAGTGACTCAATCCAGTGGAACTGCTTTAAGCAGGTAAAAGATGGCCTGATCAAGACCACCTCTTCCTTTGAAGGGTGGCATAGTCAATTTGCAACAAGAGTCTGGGTTCATAAGCCCAAATTCAATAAGATAATGGTGCATCTCAAAACCCAGAAGACCATTTCTGCCCGCCTCTTTAAGACTGGTATGAAGACCAAGGGTGATCCCCCTAAGCAAACCAAAGCAGTGAAAAAGTATAGTGAAATCAGCAAGGTGGTCCTTGCCTACTATCCCAAGGATAGCAAGCTTGAGCATCTTCAAGCTATCTCAGTTGCTCTTTCTACCAATGTTTGAGCCCTTTTCTAATAAACACAAATTTATCTTCTCTCTTCTTTCTTTTAATTTTATCATTCTTTGAATTTTTTAGTATTTGGTACAATTCTATGCTTATTTTAAAGTATAGTTTATAGTTATAATAGATAAAAATAGTTGTTTTTGGGTGTGTTTTAACTTTTGGGCTTTATGCAACTATGTTGCTACTAATCAACCCCATTTTTTTATTGCAGATTTAAAGTTATGAGGTTTTTTAAGCCTAGAAATGATTTTTTAAATTTTATTTTTTGAGAATTTTTTGGGTTATTTTTGGAGTTCAAAAAATCTAAAAATTTAAAACTTGTTTTTCTTAGTTGCAATGCCGTAAATTAAAATGGCGTTTTTACTAATAAATCAAAATAGCAAAAAATCAAGATGGCACAATTTGAGATAGCGTTTTTTGAGATGCTGTATTCAAAATGACGTGTCCTACCCCTCATCAAGGGAATTGGAGCTTGAAATGAACTGAAGCACATGCACCACAACTGACTATGCCTGTGTAAAGCAAGAACAGCCCAGCACAATTCCAGGCTCCCTGTCCCCAACGCCAAACTAGATCAATACCAAGTGTGTATCCCTGACACTCCTAAGAAAATTCCCAAGGCTCCGCCTTCCAGCACCCCAGGGGGAGACGTTGCAACATCTTCAATTACTCCCTCTTGGGGAATTAACACCCCAAGTAGACACTGAATGGTTCACTGACCAGCCAGTAAACTGGTGGCACCATTATCAGTTGATCATCTATTACAGGAATCACCTAATCCAGATCCTAAGCAGAACTAAGCTTGAATAAGCCTCTTGACCTAAGAGGAACATTACTTAGATAAGCCCCATGACCCCCATGACATACTTGGACGGCATGTGGCTTATCATGATACTATATATTATTCTATATTCATATCCAATAAAGTATCATTATCTTCTTAAATCTTCCCCTTATCTCGTTTATTATACTTCCCAGAATTATATACTCAACACTAGTGACAAGGTGTAGTTCATTATTTTTCTTAACTAAAAAAATGGCTTATCCAAACAGAGATTTATATGGTCTTATTAGTCTCTTTAACAATGCTTTTTTATTTATTTTTAGGGCATTATTTTTTATGATGTTAAACAATAGATTATTCTTGCTTTAGAAACACTGTCTTTGAGATCAATTTTGTGTTAGATACCTCTTTCAGGGGATAATCCTGGAAGATTTTCTTGAAAAGAAAGAAGAGAATTCTTAGGCAAATTGTTGATTTATGGAGCTCTGCCCTTGCAATTTTCTAATTTTTTAAAATGAACAATATCATATGTACAGGTGTGTCATTCAACTTTTCTAGTGTTTTTTATTTCTGTGTTTCCATTATTTTAACAAACACATGATATATCATAAGGGTGTCAAGGTGTGTAGGGTATAAATGATGATGCACTTTTTTCTGCATAGTCAGAGTTTAGCTTTCTCAATAAGTGTGAGATTTTGTCTTTCTCAACCAATTTAGGCCTAGTACTACAATGTACCTAGGTATTGGAGTGATAGTACCACCAAGTGTGATATTGACATTCCCTATTTGGGCTTGGAATGGTTCAGCCTCTTTGACAATTGGGGCACTTCTGTTGTCTGCCATAATTAAATGATTTATGTTGCTTTTGATGAAAGGTAATATCATTAATCTGTCAAATTTCTTTTCAAAAAGTGACTAGGCTACTCCAGTGTCAAATAGTGCTGTGCCCTGGTATCTACAAAAAAGGGTAAATGAGAAGCTTATTTTCAGTTTGGGCAGCAAGCAGTATAGAATTGCTAGAGGATACTTAGAACATGATACTTGAGTCCACATACTGGTCCCTGGATGAGTCTTAAAAATATGGTAGAGGGCAGCTTTCCTAATCACTCACCTGAGCCTTTTCCTCCTTGGATGCATTATCAATACTCATCTGGTTTGCCTGAGTTGTACAATTTCCGCCTTGAGGGTGAGGGTTATTGACTTGGTTGACTTATTTATTGGGACAAGTATTCTTTTTTGCCAAGAAACTCTCTTTTTAATTGTTGATTTCATGCAGGTTATCAGATTTCTGAGCAGCTTGCTTTCCTTTCAGGAATACATCCCGTAAATTCTTGCATCTTCTTATATCAAAGTTTTGTCTGAGGTGTGTTAGGAGTCTATTGTAGAAATTAATATACACTAGTTTTAGAAGCTACGGCAACAACCAAAAATACCTCAGATTTAAACAGAAATGGTTTCAGATTTAAACAAAATACAACTATCAGGTTAAAATATACACTCTGTTAACAGGGTTTTGTGGTGTCAATGGGCAAAATGGGTCAACACAGCAAAGAAGTGCTCACGCGCAAAGCAAAACTATTCAAATATAATCCAAAATACATGGATTCACAAACAAAATGGTGTGAGTTGACTTTTGGTGTATATATGTTTACTATGTGAATCAGTGACAAAATACGCCCAAGCGCAGTGTGTCAAAACTCAATCCAAAAACAAAACACAATAGCAACTTACTATGTAAACAAAATCACTCACTCAGTGTGTGCAATGGATTGTAATCAATAATGATACCAAGGTATCTAAAATAAGACTTGAGATCTGAAACAAAAAAATTTAAAAACATTGTGTTGGGTGCTTAATTTGGCGTAAAATCTGGGAAAATGGGTGAAAAGTGTTGTTGGGTGTTCTAAAAAGGGTGTTGTAAACCCAGAAACAACTAATTAAGAAATAAAAACCTATAATTGGGATATTGGGGGGAATATTAACTAAATATCCATATTCAGATAAAAGCAAAAATTAAAATTAGGGAGTAACTTAATTGAATTTTATTTAGTATTTTATTAAATTGTAAAATGGAAGGAACACAGCAACAGAGTACCATTGCACCCGTTGTGCGCTGCGGTTGCGGTTGCCCCGCAGGTCAAAGAATAGAGTTAGTGCAACCCAAATGCCTACTCAGGAAGGAGATGGGAGAGGAGAGTTCAATAGTGACGCTGCACTGACACAGCCATTTCAAGGAGCACAAGCTGCTAGGGTGCAGAGCATCAATCCTTGGGTCCCCAAGCTGACCCAGAAGCCCACAAAGGTTACTACAATAAAAACAGTTAGAAACAAGGAGGTAGAACTTACTTTGTATGTGTTCAACGTTGTGTACTGCCAAGAGTCAGTCCTGTCAGCCATGCTGGAGAAGGTGAAGCCTGTACTTGATACTAACTACAAGCTCTATATCAGTGATGGCAATCAGGAAGAGGACAAGGAGCCTGAGTTCTTCAGAACTGATGAGGGACAGTTAGTGCTCAAAAAGGTTACAGCCTTCTACACCAAGGTACCCATGCCCTGTGTTGTGTCCAATATCAACAAGTCAATCCCTACCACTAAAAATCCCACCCAGAAGCACATCCCTGACATCAAACGCATCATCCTGCTTAAGCTAATATGTGAATTGGGTGATTACAAGGCAGTTGCGGCCCTTGTTGGGGTGGATCCCAAGTATGCCTCAAAGACATTCAACATATTCATCAATACTGGCTGAGTCCTTGCCGCAGAGAAATCCTTGTGTGTTTCTACCATGCTCACCAAGGAGCACAAATGGGCAATCTGCCAGTGGATAACCCGGGACTGCCATCTTGAATTAGCAAATATACAGACCATGGTCAAATTTACTTTTGGGGTTGAGGCCTCAATTTCCTTTTACTACCATCTGCTCAAGAGAATGCGCTTTTCCCGGAAAAAGCTTGGGGTATCCCCCTACAATTGGAATAGCCCAGCTAACATTGACGTCCAGAAAAAATAAACAGAGGTGTACACTGCCTTTAAAGTCAAGGGGGCAGTCAAATTCTACTACATTGATAAATCAGACTTTTTCCTTTCAATGTGCAATGGGTATGGGTATGTCCCCAAAGGCTCAAATAATAAGATGGCTTGGTGTGCTGCAGTCTGCGCCACAGCCTATTCAATGGTGGCTCTCCTTGGTCCAAAGGGGGTTGAGCTGTATCAAATGATATTGGGTTCTCACAATAGCCAGACCTTCCTATCATTTCTCTGATTGGTCCAGGAGCACCTGAGGCGCACGAGCCCGGGCTTCACTAATGTAATTTTGCTGCACAATGTTGGTCTCCATAAGGTGGCTGATATTCTTGAGGAATTCCCAATGATTGACACTAGCATTGCAGTGGGCCCCCAGCAATTGGCCACTGCAAATTTGCGCCTTCTCTTCCTCCCTACCTATTTGCCCTTCCTAAATCCCATTGAGGAAGTCTTTGGGTGGCTCAAGCAAGTTGTCAAGCAAGGAACCCCAGCTGGGACCAAGGACCTCTTTGATTTTCTCCAGGCAGGGATCCACACCCTCCCAGCTGAGACTGTGGCCAAATTCTATGGCCACACTGATTTGTTCATCCCCGCGTGCCTAGCCAAATAGCCAAGCAATTAAAGGCTTGGCTCATCTAATTTTTTACATTCTCTTATTTACTATTAAAGATTTATTGATTATCATTTTATATTTAGAAGCTTCTAAGCCCACAATCACATTTGGCAAGACCATCAATGAAGGTTTGTAATTTATTTATTTTATATTATTTTTTTATGGCATCTGAGGCTATCCCAAACACTTGATACTGGATTACACAAATATATTTATATCACTCTTATTAAATATATATAAAAATAAACTTTAAAAAATTAAATGTAGAATATACAAATTAGAAGTATATTTTATTAACATATATTATTATGTGTTTATTAAGACCTTCTCCAGGATTTATTTTGCAAAACTTGCTTAAAAAAATAATAATTAAAAAACTTATTATAATAAAAATAATATAAATTGTAATGGAATTTATTGGAAGAGAGAGTTTATTAAGAGCACCTGTAGTGAATTCTTTGGTATGTACTTACCTGGAAATGGAGGTGTTGCACAACCTCCACTGCCACACTGTGGACGGTAGATACACCCTTATTAAAATACTCCTGCCTGCTGGTGAATGGGAGTAGGGTCAGGTGAAAATGGAGGAACAGCTTCTCTGGCGGGGCTGCAAACCCGTAGATACCAGCCAGGACCAGGGCGTCCTGGATGACGTGATCCACTGAGTCATACCCAGGGGGGACCTTCTTCCCGTCCAGGGAGAGCCTGGCCTTGTCAATCCCTAGGAGGACCCCGTCAAGATCCTCTACAAACGTGCTCATCCTGAAGCCAAAGAGATACCCCAGGTAAACCACCAGATGAAGCCTTTTTCCAGCAAAGGCTTCTTTAAACTTGCACAATTTATTAAAAACAGCACTGATCTTCTTCTCATGCTTTGTCTTGGCAAACGTGAGATCCATTGCTGGAGGGCCCCTGTCTAGTTGGCACTCCAGGCCAGCCTGAAGTCCGCCAGGAGGGTCTTAGTCTTCTTTACAGCTGTTGTGTCTGCAACAGCTAATTTTCCCACTGTTCACCCAAAGTTCTCAAGGAGGTAGGACAGGGTGTGCTCCACCAGGAAGCAGAAGCAAGCAGCTGCATGGGCCTGGCCTATCTCTGGTATGTTTTTGAATGGGAGTGTTGCCAGGACATCCCAAACAAGCTCAATGAAGTTTACACAGTAAACTCCACTGAGTGATACCAGATCCAGGCGGACCAGTTGGGCATCCTTGTAGGCAGTAACTGCCCACTAAGATGCCCCCTCAGAATGTGTAAGCTCAGCCAATGCCTCCCGCAACATTGGAAAGGACCTGTGGATGCGGTCTTCAAGCTCCTGCAAGACAGGGGGGACAGAAACAGCTGCCTTGCCACATGATTAGCGTAGTTGGTGTATAGGTGGGGGGACAAAAGGGACCAGGACCCGGCAGAGTTCACTGTCAACGTTTTCTAACAAAAAAAGGTAAGTATTTTGAAAATTTTATTGATTTTATTTTTTTAGGCTACCTTCTTGTGTTTCCTCTTTGCTGGCTGCTTTGGCAGGCTTGGCCATTCTTGGCGCAAGAAGTTGAGCAGGGAATTCTGTGTCCTCTTTCCTGGCGTGCTTGACTGGTTTGAGGTGAGCATACATTTCAGGGCCATCTGTCCAGACAGACAGCACAGAGAGGGCAAAAGAATTGAATTACAAGCCCTCAACCACCGTTTTTTGAATGTTGAGCAGGCGCTTAATGGTCTTCTCTGATGTGTCAGGCATTTTGGTCATTAATGCCTTGGATGTCACCCTGTCAATTTTGTCTTCGTCAAGGACAGCAGACTTAACTCTTGCTTTGACCTTGCGGTCAATTTCTTTGATCTCTGCAATTGCAGAGTCAAGGTCCTTCAATAGCTTCTCCAATTCTCTCATTGATTTTTTACTAACCTTTCCATATTGTTGCTCTTTTTGCATTACAGCGCCACAATTATTGAGATTATAGGGCACAGGACATTTGCCAGAATACAGTCATATGTGAGGATATGAGTAGTACTGTATCAGAAGAGCAAGGATTGAACAAAACCATGATTATTGCCCAGCAATGGCTTCTGATTGTGCAGAAGCACCTAAGAGTTAGAATAAAAGTCAACCAGATTAAGTATAAAATAAAGATGGTTCAAAGATGATTTTATTGTAAATGATTAATTCTTCTTATACCTTATACAAGGGTGATCTCTGGGCTGCTAGCAATGTTTTCTAGGACATTATAACACGCCCTAAATTTGGGTAATTATTAATCTAGGTTTGGCGCTTATTGCACGTCAACCAATAAAATGTTTTCATCTTCACCCAGCACAGGTGGTCCTTGCTGGTATGGAATAATTTAGTACTTCAGGATCACTTCCTACTTCTCTGGCATACTGCAAGCTTAATGCTTATTGATGTGATAAATATGGGAATTTGAGATTATGGGGAATCAAACCCAGCGCCTTGGCGCCTAATGTAAAATTAAAGCGGCGTTTTGGCGCCTGCATTATTTGCCAGGCAGCGCCGCGGCGCTTGCAATAATTTTCAGTTGGTGTGGCGGCGCTTGACGTAAAATTAGTTTGGCGCTTTGGCACCTAATTCAATTGCTAGGTGGCGCTGTGGCGCTTGTGTATTTTTAAAGTGCCGCGGCAGAAAATCATATCTCATTTGATTGCCATGGCAGCGCTTATCATTGGCTAGTTTAAGGCTCAGGTCAGCAGACTACTGCTGATCCAATATGCATATAGTTTATACTATCAATTTATGTAGTTTGGTAGCTAAAATTCCTATCTGCAAGCTCCATCATAATTAGTATCATTGTATTTTGTACTACTAATTTATGGATTTGGTTGTAACAGTCCCAATCCATGGGCTCCGTCATAATTGGCATTGTTGCTTGATCAAAATTCCCAACACATATGTTTTTATAGCTTTCATCCCAATAAAATATGTATTATTCTGATACTATTGCCTCTTTGTTTATTCCTGTTTGTTTTCCCACTTGCTACACTATCCCATCTTTTTACCCATTGTGTATATGTTTTATAATCATATCAATATGTGTTGTTTGCTTTGTGTTGGCATTGTTTCCTTAATTGCCATATTATTTTTGGTACTTTGCACAGCCCCTTGTGAAAATATTAACAACAATTTGGTGATCAGCTAAATTTGAATTAGAAAATTATAGAATAATTGTGTTTAGATAAAGTTGTTACTGATCCAAATTCAAAACCTTAATGATAAGCTTTAAGCCAATCAGGAACCAAGTGATAAAGTGATTGTTGTGACATAAAGGGTCATTCAATAATTCTTTGATGCATGTGCGCTAGTTAATATGATTGGCTGGATCTTTTGCCATTGTGTGCCATTGCCGCTGTGGCAAGTTGTTGGTGGACTAGTGCCCAATCAGCTTCTGGGTTAGCACTGGTCCATCAACAACTTGCCACTGCGGCAATGGCGTACAATGGCAAAACGTCCAGCCAATAATATTAATTAGCGCATATGCACCAAAGAATTATTGAATGACCCTTTATGTCACAACAATCACTTTATCACTCAGCTCCTGATTGGCTTAAAGTTTATCATTAAGGTTTTGAATTTGGATCAGTAACAACTTTACCTAAACACAATTAACCTATAATTTTCTAAGTCAAATTTAGCTGATCACCAAATTGTTGTTAATATTTTCACAAGGGGCTGTGCAAAGTGCTAAAAATAACTGTGTTCTGGATCTAGATACATGGCATAGTTAATATATGATTTTATAGAAATAAGCTGAACGTAAAGAATAAAACCAACTATAAACAAAGAGAACATGAACAATTGAAATTCAAAATAAAGATAATATAAATAGAAAATGTTTGGCAACAGGGGGTTTATTGGGGCGGGGAAGAGAGATGCCTAGTAGGCGGAATAGTGTGGGAAGAAAGACGTAGAGGCAGTGCTGGCCTGGGGGGTCTTGGATTGGGTGGGTTGGGTCTGGAAGATGGGGGGTGGTGGCAGGCGTAGGGGTAGGAGGATTTTGCGTGATGGCCGCCATATACCGTTATTGGTATTCCTTGTCTGTCATTGGCTGGATGGGCTGGTAGGTGGCAGTGGCACATGGTGGGAGGCACTTCTCCTTAAGTGATTGGTTTCCCATGTTCACATGGAAGACAATTTGGGCAAACAAGTCAGCCACTATTTGGTGACTAAAGAGAAAATTGTGGTCAAGGACCCCAAGATGAAGGTTGTTGAAACCCTGAGGGCGGCGCTTCAAGAGTAACTCCAATAAAAAGAACATGACATCAGCCAGATGGATGTCAGCGTGACCAGCTGGGTACACAGAGGCCTGGTGCCTGTGTTCCTGGATGGCCTCGGGGGCAGTGGAGCTACCCTCCATCTGGTGGCTCAAGAAAACCTGGTGCTTGGAATTTGAGCCATCCCAGGAGTCAAGTAATCCACCAAGGATGTGACTGTACTTGTAGCCATTAGTGAAATATGGGTTTGTCCAATAGTATAAAAAACCCTTGGCTGAAACAGCCAGAAATGCACCAATAAAAGTCCCCTTCTTGACCTTCTTCCTCCCTTTTTAGGTGGCAGCTCTTCCTTGTGTGCCAAAATTGTTGAAAGCTATTGATAGCTTATAATACAAGACAAACATGACATCATCTGATAGACTTGTCAATCATTGGACCAGGGTTGATTCAATGGCCTGATCATATGGGGAGTCCTCAGCGCCATCCCATTGGTTGCCGGCAACATTGGTAAGAATCCGTATTGAAGCCACCTTTCCGTGCATCCAGAGCTGCACTATGCGCTCAGAAACCCATATGTTGTGGTGTACAAGTTGTTTGCGGACCTGGGTCAAGGGAAGCTTGGGATCCCGCTGGAGGAGGTCAAGCATGATTAGGTATGCCTCAGATATTTGTGACTTGGGGGCCTTCTTGGGCTTTTTGGCTGTCCCAATCAGATCCCCCCTGTTCATCAGATTGTTGGATTCCTGCATGACAGTAGCTTGGTTAAATTGCAACTGGGCCGCAATCTGTTCCCAGGACAGACCCTGTAGATTCAGTGTCATAATTTCCTGAAGAATTTGGGTGGTGATGATTTGTTGCTTGGGGCGCAGGAGCTGAAGCCTGATTGGCTGAGGGGGGGCAGGCTGGGTGATGGCAGTAAGTTGTTCCAAATCAAGGTTGCCATCCTGATTGTCTGGTTGGAGGGCAGCTTGTGCGGGGGTGGGCACGGGAGCAGAGGCAGAGCTAGACACTAAGTGACTACTTAACAAGTCAAAGCCATATGGGTCAGGGGTCAGTAACTTGTCAGCTTTCTTGTTACCTGCCTCAAAGGCTTGGGTGTAAACAGGTGCCTCCAAGGTCTGAGCCTTGCCTCCATTGAAGCTGGCTTGGCTGCTGGTGCCTTCAAAAATGTTGTTGTTAAAAACCATTGTAAAAAACCTAGGATAAAATCACATTAAGAAGAGGTTTAAAATTTAATGATTTATTTTTATTGCAATCTTGAGTCCATATTTGTTTTGTTATCAAAACTATTTCATACAAATCAGGATCCATGAAAATGAATAAAATGCCTCTGTTCCTAAATTGGATAGCTATTGATTGGCTGTTAAACTGTTAAATTTCTATTTTAGGCTGATCATACTACACATCTTGTATGACTTCATTTTGTTTCATGCTTGTGGAATCTTGCTTCTAGATTGCATCAATTTTATTTCATTTTAGTCCTTCTGTTGGTGCCTCATATGAATCTTGATTGGATTATAATATACTCTGGGATGGCATCCATCCATCTCACTTGTTGTGTCAGTTCATTTTGCTTGTGGTTTGAACTACACCACTTGATGTTTGATATAATTTTGTATAATGGGCTAGTGAAATTTTATTTTTGTTTGACAGTTCATTTATTAACTGAAATTTTATAAATCAATTGAATCCTGAATCTTGCACAACTTGGATTTTGTTTAAATCTGAAACCATTTTTGTTTAAGTCTGAGGTATTTTTGGTTGTTGCCATAGCTTTTAAAACTACTGTATGTTCTGGGGCTATCAAAGTCTATGTTTCTAGGGGCTCAATTGTGGATGTCTTTGTATGCAACAATATATTATTCAATAGTACCAGCCATCTTGAATGTTCTTAGTTTTACCATTATCATAACATAAGAGTCCTTGATGAAAAAATGGCAGGATCTGTTTCTTCACTGCTATTATGAAGTTATCTTTAAAAGTTATTTCTTGCAACTTTATTATTGTATCTATTTTCTAAAACACCC
Organism: Entomophthora muscae; assembly: GCA_014839935.2. Classification (NCBI taxonomy): domain Eukaryota; kingdom Fungi; phylum Entomophthoromycota; class Entomophthoromycetes; order Entomophthorales; family Entomophthoraceae; genus Entomophthora; species Entomophthora muscae. Next base: position 27,000 of record QTSX02003908.1, on the reverse strand, counting down.
AGGACAAATCAGAATCAATGGGGTTTACTTGGCAAACTTTCATTACTATTTTATCCTCTAACCTGGTCTTCTAATCATTTTAAGTTAGTGTTTTAAAGTGTGAACTAATCTATTTTTGCTTATCAGCAATATTTAAACCTTGAACTTTTATGCTTGAAAATTAATCATTAATTACTATCTTTAAATTCCTTTCTCTTTTGCTTTTGAACTTCTTGTACTGGTTTTTCCTTGTATTTTGGTTTTTATGTCTGCCTTGCATCATCCATCTTTCACATGGGCTTCCTTGCCATTCCTCTAGATTGCTTTAACCTTTTAGGGTTAAGCTTGTTTTTTAACTATTTAAGTTTTACAAGTTAAGTAGCAAATGCCAAGTCTAATGTTTTCACCTCTCTATCTCCCTAAAGCTAATTTTCTCAAGCCTGCTCAATATTCTGGTTAATGATTTCCTCTTAACTTTCACCTCAAATCTCACTTAGTTCTATAAATACTTTTCTGTTTTTGCTCTCAAATTTAAGTTGAGATTGTTTGACTTGCACCCTGAAAATGTGAGAGAGGGGGGCTAAACTAACTAAGTTTGGCTCCCATCCTGACAAAACAAACCACCAGGATGCTGTCCAGTGGAGAACTGGAACAGCCGCTCAAAGGGGTGACCACAGGGAGGACACGGGGGACAACTAAGGGAAATAGGCATTCAGTGCCATCAGCGCCAAACCAGTGAGCAGCCAGGGGGTACAGGGGGCGGAAGGGGACATCACAGAAGCGCGCAAAGGTACCAAGTTACTCTTTTCTAAGACAGGCAGGGCAGACATTGGTACCGTCTTGCCCACAGGAGCAGGAGAAGCATAGTCATCACCATCCAGATCCAGATCATCACATGTCAGACTTTTCACCACAGCCTCCCCGGAATAAAGGAGACTACCAGGCAAACTCAGGAGGCTAGAGGGGGCCTCACTTGCAAGCTGCATAGAAGAGGAGATTTTAGATCACAGAAGGAGCAAGAAAGGAGCCAAAGAAAATGCAACAAATCTTATAACTGGGAGTATCATATTCAGATTCTCCACAAAATTTGGGGAGGATTGGTGGGATTTTTTTGATTGCAAGCAGTAAAAGGGAACCAACCAAGGCAGCCACAAGCAAGAAGGCAAGAGGAGCAACAAAGTAGGCTTGGAGGGCTTGGTGGCGCGCTCAGGTGTCTTTAAAGTGATCAGGGACAAGAGCGGGTTTGAAATCAAAGTGTTTAAAGAAAAAATCAGAAATAAAGTAGGTTTTTATATTGATTTTTACTAAAAAAACTTAGGTTTGAGCGTAAATATTTAAAACAAAAGCAAAAACCAAAACTGCTATACACTGGGGTCAGTTTAAAGGGTCCCAGAAGAGGGACCGGGTTCAAAACAGGAAGTTTAAAGGTAAGGATCAAAGCAAAGACTAACACTTTAATTCTAGATGATGGGGGACTCAAACAGAAGTCCAACCAAACAATAAAGTTTAAAATTAAGTGTGTCAAAACTCCAAACTTTTAGTAAATTGAAAATTGGCAAGCAGGGGACTCAAAGTCCCCTGGCCTTGTTAAAAGGGATGGGTTTGGCAGATATTGATCACATGGCCTCCAATGCAGCATCTGATTGGTCATGGGAGAAATTTTGCTGGCCAGGGCCAGGGGGACTGGAGGGTTTCAATGTAATTTCCGCAACCCCCCTGATTGGCTGAAGGGTAATGCAAGCATTTCAGATCTAGTTGACTTGATAGTTGTTGATGTGGCCCCATTTAATTGGGCGTTCCTAATTGTCTTTATAAGCGGACAATACCAAGCTAATAAATAGTCCAAATTAACTAGTGTTTCTTCCCAAGCCAGGGCAACTAGAGCTGGGGGTCCTGCAGGGTATGCCAACACAAATCTTTCATCCACTGTGTGAGCTAAATCATTGAGTGAATTTAGTGGTTTTGCTGGACTTTGTGCAGTCTTTTTTGTGTGACAAGGAAATACAGTCCTATCCAAAGCCAAAGGGGGCAGTGAATTTACAGAAAAGGTACTTGTTAGGTTGTGAGGCTTATTTTTCTTTTGTTCATTTTTAATTATAAACTTTTCTTGTTTTCCTAGTATCATGACTTCTTTTGATTTCCTTTATCATCAATTTAGCAAGCTTTATAATAATAATCAGGCATTAATAGTTAATTGTTTTAATCCTACTATAAATACAGACCAATGCCTTGATTTAAAAGTTAACTTTTTGAATCAATCTTTCATTGTGAAGAGCAGTCTTCAGTTTACGTTTTTAGGTTTAATCAATTAAATTAATCCATATTTTAGTTCTTACAAGTTGTTAGGTGATCTAATACAATTACTCTTGCAAAATTTTCCAGTGTTTTTATACTTAACAATCATAAATATTTTGGGATTAAAGGCAGTAGTTTATTATTATATTCCAAACTTCTTCTGATATTACAGAGAACTAATTTTTTCAGAATGGGTTGGATGTGCTTTTCTCACACAACACATGTGTCTCTAGAAGATCCATAATGTCCTAACATATACAGGGCCACCAGACCTTGTGTTTCATGATTTCAAACATTTCACATCTTTGGATATGTCCTAGAGTGTGATGATAGTATTGGATGGTATCTCTTTGTTGTGTGATAGAAATGTACAGCGTTTTTTCTACTGTCTCTGCCCAGAAACAGACATTTTTGGCGTCTGTTGTGAACTAGCTTTTGTTGACTTTTAACTTCAAGTTGGTTGCTGAGTTAAGGCCTTCATATCAGGTATCCTCAGAACGGAGGCATAATATGGGCCAGTCAGTGTCTAGCCTGTCATCCCCCATTATGTATGCTATGTACAGCCTGGAGAGAGTGTCAGCTGTGACAGGTTCTTTCCCAGGTTTGTATTTGATGTATAGTTGGTACAGGGACAGACAATTGACCCATCCTGCTTGACACTGTGTCAAGTGTGACTGAGCTTTTAAGTACTGAAGGTATTTGTGATCTGTCAAGACTTGGAGTGGGAAGGTGGCTCCTTCCAGGTAACAGCATCATTTCTTGACGCAGTGCACAATTGCCACTAACTTCTTATTGTGTATGGGGTAATATTGCTCTGATTCAGTAAGCTTTCTGGATTCATAGGTTACAGGAAGGAAGGTACCCTCATTGGTTTTCACTCTTATTATGCCCTCTATAGCCCTGTCAGAGGTGTCAGTCTCAAGTTTGTACTGTTAATTCTGGTTGGAGAATTGCAGTAAAGGTGCAGTTGTAAGTCTCTGCTTCAAGGTCTCAAAGGCCTGGTCTCTGGAAGGTGTCCAGTGGAAGCGTTGCTTGGTGTTTAGAAGCTTGGTGAGAGGTGCAATTAGTTCTCCACAGTTGGGAATAAACTTCTGAACATAGACAACCATGTTCAAGAACGTGTGCACCTGGCCCATATTAGTGAGGTAAGGCATGCTTGTGATTGCCTTTATCTTGGCAAGGTTGGGCTTTATTCCTTGGGCAGATATGGTGTGCCCCAGGAACAAAAGCTCTGACCAAAGGGATTCACATTTGGAAGGCCTGGCCTTTAACTGGTGCTTACAAAGGGTGTTGAGTACAGTGCAAAGATGTTGGAGATGTTTGTTTGGTCTTGACTGAAGACAATAATGTTGTCAAGGTACAGCAACACATTTTCCAATCAGATCTTCAAAGGCTTTCTTCATCAATATGGAAAAGGTAGAGGGAGTGTTGTTCATTTCTTAGTTCATGACACAACACTCAAACATCCCATAGTGTGTGCAAAGGGCAGTTTTTGCCTTGTCCCCTGGTGCAACACAGACCTGGTTGTACCCTGTGGTTAAATCAATATTACTAAAGTCCTTCACACCAGCAAGCATGTCAAAAAGATTGTCAATTAGTGGCAGGGGTACTTGTTCTTTACTGTCATCTTGTTTATGGAGCGGTAGTTGGTTACCAGAAAAAGGGACCTGTCCTTCTTGGCTACAAAGAAGACTGCAGCTCCATATGGTGAGAGCAAGGAAAGGATAAACCCCTTATTGAGTGTGTCCACAAGGTGTTGACAAAGAGTTTTGTCTATCTTGGGCGTCAAGCAATAGAGGGGCCGTGCCTTTGGGAGTGGCCCTTGTAATTGGACAGCATTTTGTATTTCTCTTGGAGGGGGCAATTAGTCTAGCATTTTTCTAAAGATGTCCTTGTATTCCTCAAGAAGTGATACTAGTGCTGGTGAAGACATTGTGAACAAGGGTAGAGGTGTTGTGGGTTTCAAGCAAACAAATTCAACTGAGCACTGGTTGAAGTACAGCTTCCCCTCTTTGAAATCATAGGTGCCTGTCTCTGTGAGTCATAAAAACACGGTGTCATGGAGTAGCTTGTTCATTTTGACAGGGTAGATTTGGAAGCCTACCCTGTTCATGTTGAGGGTAATCACAGAGGCGTCCCAGTTGATGTATGGGTGATTTTGCTGAAGCCAGTCAAGGCCAGCAATGACATTGTGGCTGTGTCCAGCCATTATTAGCCCAGAGAGCTCAACTTGGATATTCCCCATTCTTAAAGATAGGAGTAAAGTCTTGTGAGTGATGGCTACCCTGCGGTAGTTGGCCACGTTTACTGCCTTAAAACAACCAGGGACCTGGTCTAATTGCTGTGAATCTGCAAATTCCTGGTTAATCATGGTGTGATTGTCCCCAGTATCTACCAAAAGTCTGTGGGTGTTCCAACAGAAGCAAAAAGGATAGGACAAGCAGGTGATTTTATTGAAATAATTACTGGCTTGGAGGACAGGGCTGTCACTTTGAACTTGAAACACATCTAGGGTCTCTACATTGTGCATGCTGTAGTTGCAGGGATTCTTGACAAGGAGAGATTGGGAGTGTGGGTCAAGTAAGGTTGCAGAATATCTTGTATCTACAACTCCCAGGCTTTTCCTGAGTCCTCAATTGGCAACAGCGCCCATGTCGACACTAAAAATGTTGACACTATAGTAAAGTGACGACCCGGTTTTACTTAATGTCGTTTCCTGGATGTCGACACTTTTTTAATTAACGGCACACTTTACCCTGAACATTTTTAATATAAAAAATTATTTTAAAATACTTTATTATACTAAAATGACCCCAGAAAGTTCAAAAATGTAATAAAAAATTACCATAAGTAATAAGAATAAGGAGATAAAATCCACTATTTTTCAGTTTACTATGTAATTTACACTCTTTATTATAAAATTATTTTTTATTCCCATAAAAATTAAAATTCCAATGAACCAAAAATAAAGATATTTTATATATCATAATAACTACAAAATATGATAAAACTCTAATTTAAACATATTATACTTTATATAAGCACAACGGAAAATATCTCATAGCTTAAAAATAAATTAACAAAATATAAGATATTTCTTATAAAACCACATTAAAACTGTATCTGAAACTTACCATTTATACTTAAAAAGATTAGTACTATTCAAAAAAATTAAAAAATTAAAAGTTTAAAAGTAAAAAATATATAGGCAAAGCAAAGCAAGGTTTATTGGGCTAATTAAAGCCACCAGCAAGAGCAGTTGTGACATCTTCTAGGTACTTCTTGATCTCTGCCACCTTGTACTTCTTCTTCACTACCTTCTGCACGTCCTCCTGGTAGCCTTGCTCCTTACTCTTCCTCTTCTTGGGGGCCACCCGGTTGGCCAGGTCACGGAACTTGGAGACAGTCCAGGCCTGCTCCTCCTGCAGCTTGGAGAAGAACTTGTTGAACTTGGGGTTAGTCCCAAACTTGGTCTTCAAGTGCTTGTGCCACACCTCCAGGATTGACGTCGTCTTCATCTCCCCCTTGAGGCAGGCGCCTTGAAATTTCCAAGGGACAGTGGCCCCACTCTTTCCTCTCCGGGCAGTCACCTTCTTGCCCACCCATTGCTTTTCAAAGTACTCAAGGTAGCCTTCAAAGATGGCGGAGTGCTTCTTGATATAAGCATCATCCTGGAGGGCCTCAAAGCCAAGCCCAGTATGCTCTGGGCGCACAAAAGCCAAGGCATCAAAACTGGGTCAGGGAAAAGTGGCACTTACCCTTACCATCATTAAGATACTTGTCAAAAAGGTCCTTCTCGCTCTTGAGGTGTTTGACAAGGGCCTGCCAAAAATGGAAGAAGCAGCCCTGAACTTCTCCATTGAAGGTGGTCTGGAAGGCTCTGAACTGATCCTGCTCAAAGTCCATAATGATCACCTTTGGCCCAAGTGAGCGCACATGAGCTAGCTGCTCAGCAACTATGGTTGCCTCATCCTTCTCAGCAGAGGAGGGATTGGCCCTTGTGGTGTGGGCAGGAGGGGGGAGCTGGTTGACAGGAAGGGAGCTCAAAGCATCCCAGAAAATCTTGAAAGCTCTGGCATAGACCTCTGTCTTGGCACCAGGAAGCAGAAAGAACACAAGAGGGATGACCTGGTCATTGAACTGCCCATGCAGGACCCAAAGCTGCTTGAAGAGAGGGGGGCAAGTAGCAAATGTGCCTTTGCACAGCCAGGTGGTAGCAGTGTTGAGCTGCTCCAGGTTTTGGGTTGTGGCGTAGGCTACAATCCTATCCTCCACTTCCTGCCCATTGTCATGGAGCAGGAACATCTCACCATCCTCTGTCTTCTTGAGGGCATCAGTGAGGACCAGGTCCTTGATGTTGGTGGCGCTCTTGGCCAGGGGATTGGAGGCTTGACGCCTATCACTCACGAACTTGACCAACTGATTGTGGGTTGGCACCCTCTTCAAGTTGGTAGGGGTCAGGTAATTGCAAGCAAGCACAGCCAGCTGGGTGGCAGAAAGGTCTTTGAAATGGGCATAATCTGCACCAGATACCACTTCAGGAGGCGGGGGATGGTAGTGTTGGGCATGATGCAGGTATGCTCGCCCTTTATGGTTTGGACCAGGTCCCAGCGCTCAGTGTTGAGCCACACTGGGCAGGAGCGGTCCTCGCAGGTGTAATGGCGGCTCTTAAAGCCCTGGTTGGCATTGTTGCATGAGAAGATGTATCCATTGGCCACCATGGCCGGCCCACCTTTAACACTCATGATGGGGAAAAACTTGGGTAGGGTGGAAGGAACCTTGAACTTGCCATCAACATTGCAGATGTTGTGGGCCACAAGAGGGTACCAAGGGCCAGCAGGAGCATGGTGAAAGCCAGGAAAGTAATCAGGGCGGGGCTTTGAATCATCCCCAGATGAGCTTGAAGGGGGAGAGTTTGGCGGGGGTGGGGAAGCAGAAGGGGGCTTGTCGTGGTGCTCCTCATGTGCAGGAGACTTATCCTTGGGTGGGGTCTTTTTGCCTTGCCGCTTCTTCTTGGTTGGCTCCTCGTCAGAAGCCGAGTTGTAAAAACTGTGCTCTGTAAGAGAGCCATCAGTTTCCTCTCCCCCAGTGGAATGAGCAGGGCTCTTCTCAGGAGAGGGCTCAGGGGAGGGCTTGGGGAATGGTTTGGGGGTGGCCTTCTTTGACAAGACAGGCTTTTTCTTGGTGGCTTTGGTTGGTTTAGAGGGACGCTTGGTACCCTTTGGCTGTTTGGAAGTGTTCTTGTCCTAAAATAATAAGTAAAATGGTTTAAAATAAAGCAATGAAATTAAAAAACAAACAAAACAACTTAAAAAGCATAATATACAAAAAGTAAATCTTAGATGGTTTTTATTGGCATTTAAAAGTTAAAAAATACTTGTATAGTTTTTATTTTATTAAAGTTATAAATAACAAGATAAAAGTTAAGAGAAATATGTGAAAGTATTATATTCGGATATAGATTTTATTTTAAAAATTAGAAAATATGAAAGAGCAAAGTCAAAAATACAACATATCAAAAAATGAGAAGTTTTTATTATATAAAACATAAAGCTTTATATGTGAGAACTGAAAAGCGTCGACATTATGAGTGACAATTAGTAAAAAAAAGCTGAATTCTCACTGTCAATTACAAAAATTGTAGACATTATTTTTGACGACATTCTCACTGTCAACATTATTTTGAAAATTTACTATGAAAAAACATAGTACACTTAATTAAATTTACGCAGGCTAGCAAAAAATTAACTGTTTCCTGTGTATTTTTGTTCATATATAAAAATTAAAAAAAACATATAAAAATAAGTAAAAAAAGTATCAAGGTTCTTTATTCTTTTATTAAAAATTATATTTGGGTAGTGAGAATATGATATTTTACCATTGCACTTATATGAAGTTGTTAAGAAGTTGTATTCAAGTATTGAAAAGGGTAAAGTGTCAACAACGTCACTTACAACATTATTTATATGATGTGGCATATTAATTTAAGCTTAATTGCACCACTCTAATTTGCTTAACTCCACCCCAGGGGGTGATCACAAGCAAATAAACGACATTTATGAGTGTCGACATTATTTTTAATAAAAAATTCTATAGTAACTTACATAGTAAGTCACACTTAAATTATTGGATCACCGTTAGCATCCAATCCACTTAATATATTAAAGCCGGAATAAGTGCCACATATATATTTATAACATGAACATTCCAACAATCAAATGTATATGCACTGTCTTTTTCAATATGATAATTCAATAAAAAAAATATTTTTAAATGCGCACTTAATTTCTTTGTTGTAGATGCTTCAGTTTTGTTATTAAAAATAAGTTTGGCTTAAAAAGTGTCAACATTGACACTTTTACATCGTGAAATCAAATAAAAAAATAAACTAATTTTTATTAGTAAACGTAAAGGAAAAATCAGGTTAAATTGAGTTTTTTATTAAGCTTAATATTAAATTGTGTCGAGATGGCCACAATTTTGTCGTGTTTTCTGGGTTCGCACCCCTGAACGCTTTTAAAAAAAAGAATTAAGCTAGTGCAACTAGCAAAAAACATAGGAGATTTAGAGTTTCGAGTTGACAGTGGCCATGTCAACAAAGTGTTGACATGGGCGCTGTTGCCCTCAATCTGAGCCAGTTGAAGCTCCCCCTCATGAGGGTGCTTGGTTCTATTTTTCTGCTGACAAGGTTGGCAGCGGCCTACTTGGTTGTGAGCGCTGCTGTGTGCAGGACAAGGTTGGGCGATGCATTATTGGATCTTTGAAATTCCACCGAGGCCTGATTGTTAGCTTTCACAATGGCCTTGTAGCAGTCATTGATGGAGGTACAGCGCCCTACAGGCACCCATTTACAGATATGAAGCTTCAACACATTGATGATGAGAGTGAGTGGCATTGCATTTCTGTTAGTGATGGCTTTGGGGGCAGTGGTAAGAGCTTGCTGCCAGGTGGCAAGGTATTCATGGACACTGCCTGTCTGTTTGATAGCAAGTAGAGGGGACCCCACTACAATGGGCAAAAAAAAATTTTATAGCAGGACCTGGCAGCATTCCTAAAGGTTGTCCAAGTAACTTTGTGTTCCTGACTGGCCCAGTTGGTGAACCATACAGCAGTGGGCCCTGTGAGGCGCCCAGATGTGGTGGCAACTCACATGAGTTCTGGTACTTGGCAAATACAGAGGCAGGTTTCTGTGGAGTGAAGCCAACTAACAATATTAGCCCCCTTCACCCCCCCAAAAAAAAAAGACTCTAGTTGTATATTCAGCATCTGTTGATATAGGTCCAACTGCAGCAGGATGACGCTAGTGTCACATTGTCCCAGAAAGAGGTGGTTATAGACACTAGTGAGTAATAAATGGTCTTGATATATTATGTATCTCTTGGGGATGTCCTCATAGGGGATAGGGAGGAAGGTTTCCTGGTATGAAGTAGCCATACAGCCCGTACTCTGTCCTTTCTTGGGGGAATTTCTTATAAGTAGGTTCTTAACCTACCGCTGCTACCACTGTTGCAACTGAACCAATAATAGTTCAGTATTTGATTGGTGAAGACAACAGTTCAATAAAAAGGACAATAATAAGATATTTTTTATTGAGGAATATCATAATTAATATACCATATAGAGAAGCCACAAGGCCAGCAGGGGGTGGCACAGTGACAGGTTTCATATAAGGTTTGGGACAGTGGAATAACTTGCACAGGAATCAGTGTGTCAAATTGGTAGTGCTCCTAATTAGGAAATAGTGTCTGTGATTTGACATTGTCATTGTCATCAGATTAATCCATGCCGTTAGACACATCATGTGGTGACTTGTTGAGCACCCTCTGTGTATTGTGAGATACATTAGCAGGCAAGGATGGAATCTCAGTTGCAACAATTTGTTCATCTCAATAGGGTAAATTTAGAAGCCAACACCATTTCTTCTGATGATAATGACATAGGTGTCCTAGCCAATGCAGGGGCAGTTGTGTCACAGCCAATCTAGGCCTGTAATGATGTTGTGGCTGAGACCATCCATGATAGACCCAGAGAGCCTGACCTGGATGTTCCCCATTCTCACTAATAAGGGTGAAGCTTCATAAGTGATGGCTACTCTGAAGGAGTTTGCTACATGCACTGCCTTGAATCAACTGGGTACATGCTCTAGCTGTTGAGAATCAGCAAATTATTTGTTGATTATGATGTGATTGGCCCAGCAGCTACCAGGAGCTTGTGACAGTTTTCATAGAAGCAAAAGGGGTAATCCAAGAAAGTGATTTTATTTTGTGTATGACTAACTTGTAGGATGAAGTTGCTGCTGTGTACTCAAAAGACAACTAAAGTTTTAACCTCATGTACATTGTAATTGCAGGAGGATTTGGCAAAGAAAGATGGTTATGTGGATCAAGTGGGGTTGTAGAGCCTCCCATGTCTATAAACCACAGGATTTTTTCAAACCTTTATTCTGTGTCAGTTGAAGTTCTCTTTTGTGAAGGCTCTTGTTGTCATTATCTTGCTGGTGAGGCTGACAGCGGCCTACTTGATTGTGAGCACTATCAGGTGTGAGGCAAGGCTGAGTGAACATGACTTTGGTCTTTCAAAATCCTATTTCAACTTGGTTATTTACTTCCACAATGATATTATAGCAGTCATTGATGGAGGCGCAGCACCACACAGGCACCCATTTACAAATATAAGGTTTTAACTAATTAATGATGAGGGTGAGAAGCATTACATTCTCATCAGTAATTGCTTCTGAGACAGCAACAAGTCCTTTATTCCAGGAAGACAGATACTCAGGAACACTTTCCGTCTGTGTCAGGGATCCAGTCTCAGGCGGCTGGCCCGCTGTTTCCGGGGGTAACTTGGGCCAGGGTTTTTGCGGGCAGGGCCCACCACAAGAGAGGATCTAACTTTAGAAGGTAGAAAGCAGACTTTCCCACCCAAGACCACGGGCCGGTAGCCGGTACAATGGTGTCCACCACCCCTGTGAGGGTGATGTACACTATTCCAAAAAGCTTGCTGGTATGGTCGGTTGAAAGGTCAGGTGAAGAGGCTGGCATCGGTTTGGGTGTTATGAGCAGTTCCATATAGATATTGTAGGCCAGGAGATAATTGAATTTTCCTCTAAATATTTTGGGGGTGGAGAATATCCACGGGCCTTGGCAGTTGTATCTAATAGCAGATTGGATGCCGGCTAGCAGGTCAAGTTCAAGGATTTTCTCTGGTGTATAATCCTTATACTTGGGCTTCAAGGGATAATCAGCGAAGTGAACGGGCCCAAAGGGTGCACCAGATGGACAGAAAACTGCGGGCAAGAGGGCCAGGAGATCTTGGACTGAATTGATAGACAGCAAATACAAAATATGGCAATAGCTGTAAGAGTCAAAGTAACATAACCTTTATTCAAAAATGGCAATAAGGTTTGAGCGCAGAATCTATAGACATATATAGCATTCCGCCTCCAAACTTAGTATTTTTCATCAGGGCTTTATCAAAATATCGGGAAAAGTGTGGGCGGGCAGCCAGAGGGTCCAGGTGTGGGAGCGGCAAAATGGCACCTCAGCTGGGTGTTCTCTCATTGCTCAGAACGTCTAATTTGGTCACTTGATTTCCTTGATTCTTTGCTGTGGTCACAGGGTTGGGCCCAAAGCCTGGGGTTATCTTTGGCAGTAGGGTTTGATTGGTTAATTGAGAGGGCTTCAAACTCATGAAATTCACAGAGGTGCCATCTCTGCCTCCATTAGGCAATTTGAGAGGCTCCTCTTCAGGCGCCACCATGGTTGAGCTGGTGCTGGTATTCTGGCTTTGGGACTTAGCGGGAGCCTCAGCTCGCAGGGGCTCGATCCCAAAAAAACACGGGCAAGCAGGCCCTTGGTCCATGGGCCCAGCGGCCCGCAGAAATGTAGGTTCAGGGTTTGAATCCCACCCTTGGGCCCGGGTTTTCTGGGGTAATGAATTGTCAATCCTGACAGTCTGTTTGATGGCAAGCAGTAAAGTTTTATAACAATGAGTGAGAAAGTCTTACTGTAGCAGAACTTGGATGCTTTTCTAAACGGGTCTCATATAAATTCAAGTCTCTGGTGGGCCCAAGTAGTAAACCACTCAGTGTCAGGTCCAATGAGGCGCCCTGACACCGTGGCCACCCACATAGGTTATGATAATTGACAGATGTGAAGGCAGGTTTTTGTGGATTTCAGCCAACTTATTACGTTGGCGTCTTCAATACCGCCTGTGAAAATTTTTGACTGTAAGTTCAGTGTTCATTAGATTATATCTGACTGGGACGGGGTGACACTGATATCGTGTTAGCCCAGGAAGAGTCTGTTGTAAATGATGGTTAGTACAAGTTGGTCTTTATAAACAACATAACCTTTTGGGATCTCCCACTCAGGGATGGGTAGAAAGGTCTTTTGGGGGAGGTGTAGCCATACAACCAGAATTTTATTATTTCTTGGGGGACATTTTCTTAAAGGTAGGTTGTTAATCAAATCTACTGCTACTATTGCTGTTGCAACTGAACCGATTATAGTTCAGCATTTGAGATTGGAGAAGACAACAGTCCAAATAAGAAAGGACAAAGAATAGTAATAAGATGTAGCTTTATTTGAGAACTGGTAGTTATTATACTGGAAGGGGAAGCCACTAATTCACAAGGAGGTGGCATTGTGGCAAGATCCAAGTACAGTGTGAGCGGTGAATATCTAATTAAGAGACTGTCACTTGGAATTGGTCATATGCCTAATCAGGATATATTATCTGTAATTTGACATTAGTGGCAGGGTGCCCAATGTTATTAGATATGTCATGGGGCAACTCTATGAGTGCCCTCTGTGTATCATAAGATACATTAGCGGGTGAGAGGTCAATCTTGGTCATGACACAGGCTTTCAGCCACTTACAGTCAATAGTTAGGTTGATGTACATATAAGCATTGAGCTTAGTGGCAGAGGTTCTATTCTCACTTGAGGTTGATTTCCGCAGCCCATCAGTTCCTAAAAAAAACAATTCCTGTCTGTGACTTTATACAATCAACTCACAATAGCCAAACTCGATCCCACCTTTCTTAGCCCATTTCAAGTAACTAAGGTTTATATTCAACACGACTGTATTATCAAGGATACTACTGGCAAGCTTAAGAAACTACACTACAGATGACTCCATCTCTGTTGATGGTATGTGCCGAGAACCGCTTCGTAAGCCTTTTGCCAGACATTTTGCAGTCCCCATACACACTAAAGCCACCCCTATGGAGCAGAGGGTAATGGGGAGTATTGCAACTTATGGTCCCATGACAGTTACCCGTGCATCTCATAACAAAGGAGATGTTCAACAAGTTAGCCCGTGATGAGACTTCCATCCCTTCAGTAATTCTCTGCTTTCATAGGAGTGGCTGTATCACCTGATATGGAGCAAATAAATTAACACCGTTTCGACTAATAAGGGTGCCCATCGAATTAGAAGGCTATGGATCCCTTCCCTCATCAGTAGCCATAGAGCCATCACTAGTGGTATAGATCCCCAAATAATAAAACCAACTCATCCCCATACTTTTGGGTTCCTCCTTGAGCGTTGACGTCTCCATTTTATCTACCCTGTTGAGCTTCTAGGTTCAGTTGCACTTACTGAAAGTGCTATGTTTTATGAGGGCTAGAGAAACCGTTTGGGTGAGCAAAGGTTGGATTTTATAGCAATAAAGTTGTGGATGCACAGGTGGCTTAGTAAGCTTTAGCATGCGGGCGGTTTGTCGCGGGAGTTTAGGGAAATGTACATCTGCCAAGCGAACGGCTTAAATTGGAAGGGTATTGGGTGAGAAAGGCAGGGCAAAGCTTGTATTCTAGATAGCTTGGCTGGTTGGGTATCTTTTTAGAAAGATGGGGGCTTGGCCAGAAATGAAGGGACAAACTTATTGTGGACAACTCGAGACTTTCTAAATCGAACTACAATAAGATTTAAACGAGAGCTCAAAGATGATACAAAACTAGCATTTAATAGATCTACTGCTAATCAAGTAGATTAGGTACTTTTAAAACGGGAGCCAGAGTGAGATTAGATTAAAATTATGAAGGATATTTGCAAGGAATGATGTCTCTTACAGGAACAGTCATGTTTCTTGTGAGCCTGGATGGAAGGCCTCCAGGGAACCATTGCTTATTTGATTGAAGGATAGCAGGACCCAAGCTTGCGCTCCCCCGGGAAAGGAAGGAGTGAACGATGATGTCAGTTTCAAAGCCAGAAAGAGAAGCTGCAGCACGCTCCTGCTTTGTCAAGAAGCAGAGAGTGTACAAGGCAAATTCAAACTCGGGAGAAGTACCAACAAAACCCGAAGAGAACGATTTGCAGCAATCTTTCCAAGTAAACCTAGTTGTTAGCAAGTGTTCCTTGCCGCTGGGGTTTTGAAGGACATGCGAGTGATGAGGAGGGACATAACCGTGGTAGTTGAGGCGCTGAGCCTTCTCTTCGTAATAAAAGAAGAGCCAATTGTGGAAGCCAATAACTTCACCTTCGCGTATCTCACCCAGGAATACATGCTCAAAGGCTGAAGAATCATTCTTTCCTCCCCGTCTGTACAGCTTGAACCATATATCATAGAGCATTCTACGGAACGTTATGGGATCTCCACTGCACAGCCTCTTGGCGACCAAGTATTGATGCAAATATTGGCCTGGTTTGGTTTGAGAGAAAGCCTTTAAAAATGCTTCGATCTCTCCCTCCTCTTTGGCACCAAACACTTCTTCGACGCCAGTTTCACTGTGATAGTTGTCCATCAGATCGTAAAAATATTTGTAGGTAGGAATGGTAAGAATACGGGGCTCATTGACATAACGGAAGAGCTTGTGAGAAGAGCTTTGATTATTTGTAGCCTTGTGGAGATAGAGCTCATACTAAAATGGTAAGAAAACGGTACATTAGAAAGCTTACATCAAGGCCAGGGTTTAGTCGGTTGGAATCCAGGCTCCAAAGCTTCTCAATCGCAAGACGGAGATTGGATAATTCTTCCGAAGTAGGAAAGGTGGTAGAGGCAGAATTAGATGAAGAAATTGTTGAGGTTGGAGTGGCTGGCTTGTGAATTGTACCAGGTTTATAGACCTGACCACTGTTGGTGTCCTGCCATTCACCCAAAGGGATGTCATTTAAGGTGGGGTAGGTCTGAATCTTGGGCTTTGCGGCATGGACATGGTTATTATTGGCACGGTGCTCTTTGGAACCAGAGGAACCACAGCACAAAAACGAGAAAAATTCGCAGATACCCATGGCAGAAAATGCCAGTGAAAGAAAAAACAGAAGTCCAGTAGACTAAACTTGCAAAAATATAAGAGGCTGCAAGTGTTGTAACCACGAAACAGGTTCAAGGAATAGTGATGGAGACGACTGGATTGAGAAGATGACTAGATTATTGTTAAGGGTAGGGTGTGAGGTGGATATGCCTGAATACCCCACAGTACCCCGCCCACAGAATTGGTGAATTTCTCAGCGCGAGCCAATCAGGCTGCAGCCACTTAAGATTAGGGTTGAGAATCTGCGAAAGGCCTCCGTCTGGGATTCGCTTATGAATAACGATACCGCATTTAGACAGTAATTCTACTATTTGGTGCGTTAATTCCTACACTCGTGAGTGGTTCCTTGTAACGATGCATGTATAGTATTTTGATTCAATACAATTGAGCGACAATTCAAAGCCCACCTTAATGATCGCCCACACTACACAGTGAAAATGGTTAACTTCTCCTCACTCAAGCGTCACTCTGAAAATTATTAAAACATCAAACTCAATGTCTGGTCTGCTACGATCTGCAGAATATGATCTGCTCTTCTCCACCAGTTCAATCAGTAACCAAGCACCTACATCGCCTCTCTAATAGGCCAGACTGCACCTTTGCTGAGTTACTGTAGCAAATTGGTTGCGAATTTAGCCTCAATACCTCTCAACTGCTGCCAATTATTGGCTATATGTTGATCAATTACTCTCACCCGTCTCTGTTCTTTTTACCGCCGTTAACAGAACAGAAAGCACCTTTGGGGTTAAATGAAACACCTTTTGGAACAACCAGATGCTTCACCCTTAAAGAAATTTGCACAATCCATGCGCTAATTCGAGCTGCGGTTTCAAGTGTACCTTTAGTGCTAATAAGCTTGCAGAAAAAGTTTTTATTTTGATTTGGATTTAAGAGGGTATAATGTTTAATTAAAATTATTTGCATGATAATACAAGTCAGCAACGGTAACTAATATTCTTGAAATTGTTTAAAAGATATTTAAAAATAGATTTTATTGCACGGTTAAATTAAGGAGCTCTAAAATGATGCCAGGTTATATTATATGTAAATTCCCTCGCATGAAGTGAGTTTTAAGTTGAAACCCCTGTTAGCTCGATTTGGACTCAAATAACCGCAGTGGCACCCGTTCCTATTAGGATTGGCAGTCCACTGCTGGAGCCAATCAGAAACAGATCTTGGGTCGAAAGTCAGAATCTTATATTCTATTGGTTAACACAATCTGTGCCAAATTCAGCCACTCCCATCCAATAGATTGCAAATGAAGTTCTGGAATATGAGCGGTATCCAAAATAACTCCACACCCAAAATACATCTATTTACAAGCCAAACTTTAAGCAAACAATAATAGTTTTAACCTCAAATTCAGAATTATTCCGTCATCCTTGGGGAGGTAAATCAAATATTATTTAACTTTGGTGGCAGCTAGATCTCTTTACTTTTCATCATTTTATTATATATTAGCAGTGTAATACGATTATTTACAAGAGTTCATAAAAATCGCCAATCTCCAAGGGATTGTAGATTGACATACATAGTTTTAAAACCGGAGATTTTCCAAGCGACCTCCCACCCCATAGAAGAGGCTAAAATCTAACGATAAATATTTACACTCGCCACCAATGAAAGTCCAGTCTCAAGCCGTAAGTATAAAAACAAAATAAGATATAACCCTACATGGATTGACAAAACCCTGATTGATGAGGGCTCCTGAAAACCACCCCACCGCTTCCAAAAGCTGGATTTTGGATTAGGGTTTATATGAATGGGTGGTTTTGAAGGAACCTTGGGCTGAAGACAAGGAAGTTCATCGCAACTCCTTAACCACCAAGCAACCCTCAATCCAAAACTAATCTCCATGAAACATCTCCAATCAACAGTGCTATAACCCAAACCCCATGTCGTCCATTCAGCTTCAAAGGAACCAAGCAAGCACCACCCATCTGTATTGGCCAATATATCAACCTTACTAAGCAAAGCAATTCCAAAATCAAACCACAAACAGCAATGTGAACCCAGACATGAACATCTCTCTAATGATATCAATGCTAATTAACGGGCACTTACCTAAACAGATGTGAAATGTACATTATTCCTATATGTACTAGGTGGTTTCCCATCCAATGTCACATATAAAGTTGAATTTAAAAATATTACTATACTATGTGGTTGCCCCGTCCAAGGACAGAATTAAAGTTGAATTTAATAAATCAATTAAAATTATTTTATTGTCTTTTCAGGCTTGTATTACTTATTGCATGTTTAATTAAAATTTTATTTAATTGCTTTATTAAAAAGTAGTTTCAATTATATTTATTTAAATTTAAAACTAAAGTTGTATACTCCAAGTATAAATAAAAACTAAACCTAAATAAGTATAGTATCACTATTAAGTTTAGTAAGGCTAAACTAATTATTTTAAAATTTAGTAATTGATTTTTAATGTCTTTAAAAATGTAGAGCTGATATGCAGCTTTTAAATAAGCTATTGGACATCAAAATTGGCTTAGCATTCACTGAGATACATTGATTTTAGTTTTTGTAGTGTGTATTAAAAGTAAATTTAGATAATAGCAAATCGAGTCTGAGCCTTTGATTATGACGCGAACCCGATTCCAGCACTTAACTATATATCTCAGCAGCTAGAGCTATCATGTTTGGTACCATTTTGATCGGAATCATCTGAAAATTGATCTACGTCCTCTAAATTTCATGAAAATCATCATATGGAAACATTGTAAGATTACACAGCAAATGTGTTCTTTTACAAGTCATGTAGGTTCAAAAGACAGAGGTAATGTTCTTCCACTTGTTATCGTCTGGATGGCAAATACGATGCAAAAGTTGCAATTTACTCAAAGCGACTGAAAAAAAATAAATGGGATATGTGAATTTACTTGTGTTTGAATATTGAATATTTTGGTCGAATATATAGTAGTCGCCAACAGTTAAAATATGGGGGTTTGGGGAAGTTGAGGGGGTTAGCCATGAGGCTGGTGCGTAACCAAAAAGCGGGGATTTCAGGGGGTTCAGTTAACTGAAATCCAGTTAATTGCCGGTTATGTCACACTTTTCCCCTTCATTCATTGGCTCGGTGAAATACCTTCATCTAATTGCCATTGATGATGAAATCGAGTGGCTGACCTTGTTGATCAATCAAATAGTAGTTGTTGGACGTGGCGTGGCCAATCACCTTGTACGGCCCAGACCATTTTGGGAGGAATTTCTTGCTCAGTGATTGAGATACTGAATTCTTGAAAACTAATAATTCTGTACCAATAGGTATTTTATCAACGGTAGACGCCGCGCGCGCTTTCGCTCTCAGCTTTTCAGCTGCCTCTAAGACTTGAAACTTTGCTCAATTGCGGGCTTCTGCCATGGTAAGCTTGTCAGAGTATATGTTATTAGCGTCCAAGCTTTTGATAGGAACATCATAGAGTAGTTCATATGGCTTAAACTTTGTTGTTGCTTGAACTCGAGAGCGGTAATTTCATAAAGCTGCGGGTAAGTGGACATCCCAATGTGTTGCGTCTTCTGTTGTGATCTTCTCCAAGCTCTGGATCAGGGTTTGATTGAAGTGTTCTGTCAGTCCATTGCATTGTGGGTTGTACATGGTGGTAAGTTTGTGCTTTGTACTAACCATCTTGCAAAACTTGTCTACCAGCTTGTTTCGGAAATGATTTCCTTGATCACTTAGAAGGACTGTAGGAGGGTCCTTACATGGTAAAGATCTCTTCATACAGGAATTTAGCTGTGGTCTCTGCGCCCTGCTCCTGGGTTGCTCTGGCTACAGGTCATTTGGTAGAGTACTCTGTTGCGACAATAGTGTATTTGTTCTTACTAACACTCTCTGTTATAGGTCCGATGTAGTCAATGCCCCACATTTCAAATAATCCACTCACGGTTATAGGGTTGATAGGTTTGGCTACTGGATGTTTCTTCTCAAAGATCTGGCACAGATGACAGCTCTTGATGTATGTTCTGATGTCTTTGAAGTATTTGGGCCACCAGTACTTCTCGCGTAAATTGTCTGCTGTGGTAAGGGCTCCATAATGTCCTGTTCCTTTATGGACTTTGCGGAGTATCATCTGGCGCTCTTCTATCTTGGGGACCTTCACAATTTTTCTGCACATGCTTCTGTACAGTGATTTCCCTAGGATCACATAATATCTGCTCTCCTTGAGCACAGGTAATTCCACGTTCATTTCCCCTGTGGTAAGCATACAGTATACTGCATATAGTTTGGGCTTGTAACTTTCTGCTAACACTTCCACTAGGTATGACTCGTGGACTCCTTGCTGTGAGAGGCCATTGGCAACAACGTTCTTCTTCCCAGGTATATGTTTTATGTCCATGAGATACTTGGACATCTCCATCACCTAGCGTACACGTCTGCTGTTCTCTTGTTGTTTGCTCAGGATGAAGGACAACACCATGTTGTCAGTGTACAAGGTAATACAGTTCCCTAGTATGTAGTACTTGAATTTGCAAAGTGCTCTAATCACAGCTAACACTTCTTTGTCATAGATGCTGTAACATAGCTCTGGGCCACTGAACAACTTGCTGGTGTACTTGACGGGTTTGAACAGACCTTTGCGTTCTTGTGCAAGGACTCCCCCTGTTGCTTCTTCCGAGGCATCAGTAAAGATTGAGAACTTTTCCTGGAAGTTTGGGTGAATCAGGACGGGCTCCTTCATGAGGCACTCTTTCAGTGTCTGAAAAGCAACCTCTTGTTCAGGGGTCCAGGTAAACTCTGCCTCCTTATGGATTAATTTAAACAGAGGTCTAGCAATGTTGCTATAGTTCTGTATAAAGCGTGAATAGTACCTAACAGTACCAAGGAAGGACTGCAAGCAGGCAACGTTGGTAGGTACAGGCCACTGTGAGATTTCTAACACCTTGTCAGCATCAGGGTGTACCCCTTCCTTGTCCCCTACATGTCCTAGTATGTGAAGTTTGGTCTGGCAAAGCAACAGTTTGGATCCATTGACTGATAGCTGGGCTTTCCGGATGCAAACAAAGACTTTGGTAAGTGTATCCAGATGCTCTTCAAAAGTAGCACTAAACACTGTTATGTCATCTAGGTAGACTGTCACCTTCTTGTACAGGAGATTGGCAAAGATAGAGTTCATAGCGCGCTGGAAGGTATGTGGGGCTCCACAGAGTCCAAACAGCATGCGCTTATACTGATATTGACCCTGCTTAGTGACAAAGGCCATCTTGCTGATGCTTGCAGGCTCCATTTCCAGCTGGTGGTACCCCAAAAACAAGTCTATGTTGGTGAAGTACTTGCAGCTGGTGTATGATGCCAAGATCTTGCTGATAAGAGGCAAGGGATAGTTATCAGCCTTAGTGACTGAGTTTAAAGGTATGTAATTAACACACATACATAACTTTCCATTCTTTTTAGGCACAATGACTACTGGCAAAGTACCAGGGTGATGTGGACAGCTCAATGATGCCCTTGGACAACAGGCAGTTGATCTCCTGCTCAACATAGTTCTCATACTTCTTGGCCAGATAGTAAGGTGCCTTGCGGATAGGTTTAGCTGTTCCTGTGTCTATAACATGCTTCTCTAGGTTTGCTGGTAGTAGAGGATCATCCTTGTTGCAAAAGAGGTCCTTGAACTTGCTCATGAAGGCGGAAAGTTTCCCCTTCTGACTGGCAGTCAGGCCTTTGTTCTGTTTCACAGCCTCAGCGACGGTAAGGAAGGACTCCCACCATCTTCTTGTAACTTTGAGTAGCTGACATCTATAGGAACCAGCTTGTTGTTGCGCTCAATAAACCAATTGTGGCAACAGAAGGATATAGTGACTCCAAAGTCACTTAGGGCATGACGTCCCAGAAGAAGGTTATACCTGGTAAGCGCAAAGATGGCCGCAGAGATTAACACACGGACACCACAGATTTCAACAGTGAGGTTGCACACAGTTCCCAGGCACTCTTTGGTCTTGCCATTTGCAAAGGTAAATTTCTCTTTAACTCTACTATATTCCTGAACTCCTAATGATCTTAGGAAAGACTCAGATATAATGTTGAACGTAGATCCTCTGTCCAGAATGATAGATGTGGGGTGGCCTTCTACCTCCCCATCAATACGTGGTGCTCCCTTGCTGACAATGTCAACCACTTCCTGGGCCTCTTGTGGCTTCTCTTCCATGACTGCAAACTGCTCCTCTGGATCTCTGACTCTGGTGGCCCCAAGGTAATGTACCATCTGAGCTCTAATGCTGGGCGCTATTTCTGCCAAATTATATAGGGATATTGGAACCTGGGTGTCTGCAAGGATCTTCAGCACATTCAGCTTAGGGGGCTTTACTTGAGGTAATACTGGTAGTTTGACCTTTGGTTTCTTTAGGGTGGTTTTAGAGGAGGTCCCCTTTGTAACCTCAATAGTGGGTTCAACAGGGTAAGTGCCATCTTCCTCATCCATTGGAATCCCAAAAGGTTCTGACTGTTGAGCCTCATGGTCAGTCTGTTGTGCTGACTGAGTGTTATTGGCCTGTTCTGTCTCAGGGGCTACTGGGGGCGCCTGATTGGGTAAGTGAGCATCAGGGGTAGGCTGTTGAGGCTTGGCTGCCTCAGCCCCTTTTTGCTTCTCAGGTGTATTATAAGGATGGACAATGTGGCTGAGTCTGTGCTTCTGGGCCACATTTGTTCTTACTGCCGCCATACTCTCCACCAGGTAGGACTCATCCTTGGCTGCGCTAGGCTCTGTCTCCTTCTTGGGTTTGGGGGCCTGCTTCCGGTTCTGCTTAGGTTCAGCTGCTGGTGTCTTTGGCTTGTTCTGGCAGTTGTTTGGACAATGTACATAACCATGTCCTTTGGCTCCACATCTATTGCAGGGTCCTTTGCAGGTGCCTGTTAGATGGCCTTGTTTCTTACAGTTGTGGCAGTAGAGGTTTGACTTTGCCTGCTCACCACTAGTCATATATGTGGTAAGCGTAGCCATTCCCTGCGCTAACTTCTTAATGTTTTCAGATAGATCATCTGGTGGTGGCATGATAGCCTTAAGCTTCTCCTTGGGTTTTGTGGCAACGTGAGGGTGCAAAAGCTGGCCTCTAGCCTTAAACTTCCCAAGGCAACAGATTAGAACGTATGCTTCCTCTACGTTGCTAGGAGCATGAGATTCAACAAACTGGTAGTATTCTGAGGTAAGTGTTTTGCAGACCCAGTCTAACCCTTGGTTCTCCAAAAAGGTCTGTTGGGCGCGCTTCCCTTCCACTGTGTTGTAGCTACCATAGACTAAGTCCTGGTATTGGCTGAGAAGAGTGTTTACTTCCTCAATAAACTTCTCTGTTGTCTTGTAGTTTTTTTGGTCTACTTCCTTTAGTTTAGCAATAACTGTTTTGATGCCACCTCCAAAACGCTCAAACACGGCCAATTTCCAGTCTGCCCATGTATAGTTGCCTGTCAGTGAGCTATGCCAAGTGGCAGCTCTTCCCTCTAAGAAGTACTGTACTTCCTCAAAGCGGTCTGCTTGCTTAACCCTATGCTTCTTGCAATAGAGCTCAAAGCAGTTTAGCCAAGTAGGTAAGTTGGTTCCATCAAAGAAAGGGATATTCTGGGCGGCAATGGCCTTCAACAGGTCCAGGGGATTGAATTGAGAGCTTGCAGCATCTCTAGGTGGGTTGTTGGAAGACATTTTGAAGTCTTCCCTGGAAGGATCACCAATGTAAGATTACACAGCAAATTTGTTCTTTTACAAGTTGTGTAGGTTCAAAAGACAGAGGTAATGTTCTTCCGCTTGTTATTCTCTGGATGGCAAATACAATGCAAAAGTTGTGATTTACTCAAAGCAACTAAAAAACAATAAATGGGATATGTGAATTTACTTGTGTTTGAATATTGAATATTTTGGTTGAATATATAGTATTCACCAACAGTTAAAATATGGGGGTTTGGGGAAGTTGAAGGGGTTAGCCATGAGGCTGGTGCGTAACCAAAAAGCGGGGATTTCAGGGGGTTTGGTTAACTAAAATACAGTTAATTGCCGGTTATGTCACAAAATAATTTTATCATAGTAAGTTTACTCCACTGATGTTCTTTTGGGATGAAGCTGTGTCAAGCAAGGTCTACTCTGAACAATATACAGCCACTTGGATCAGGTGATGCATCTAATTGGGTTATTCTATTATTTCACTTGAATGATAAGAATTTTGAAATGTCCAAGCCAACCATCTACTTGTTTAAACTAATATTTATATTTATAATTTAAACTGTATCACTTTAAATTGAACAAGCTCTCTTTTTGTTGTCAATTCAATCCTCAGCACAGAGCATAACCATCCAATCATATAAAACAATCTAAAACAATTGCTGCTTCTCTTCCAGTTTTAATCCACCCATTATAGAGTCGGGTAATCTAGAAAGATAAGCCACTTTGATATGGTTGAATAGGGTTAGCCACTAATTTAAAATGCAAGTAATCAAATACAAATTTATTAAAGTTCAAGTGGCTTATATTTCAGTTCAACATGATTTAGACCACACTCCACTGAATTCAATCTGTGTACTCTCAAAGATGCATGTAAGGGAATGAATTTAAGGATGAACCAAATTGAGCTGGTGGCTTAACAATCAACTTTTAAAATCAAATTTAAGTAAAAATCAATTCAGTCAAATCCCTTACGGCTTGAGCTCACTTGAGGCAACATTACAGACAGACAGACTCAATTTTATATATATTAATTTAAAAGCAACTCAGTCTGTCTGTAATATCAGCTTGAGTGCACTCAAGTTGTAAGAGATTGATATGGGGTTTCCATATTATTTAAATTTAAAATTGATGGCCACACCAAAAGCTTGATATGGCTCATCTTTACATGCAATCCCTTACTAGCACCTTTGAAAGCATGTAGGTTGAATCTAATGTAATGTGGCCTAAATCATGTAGAAGTGGGAATATAAGCTACTCAGACTTTTATAAACTATTTATTTAACTGCTTGGTTTTTAACTTGTGTTTCAACCCTTTAAAAGTAGCAAAGAGGCTTATCTGTAGACTATCCAGCTCTAGAATGTGTGGACTAAAATTGAAAGTGGAGAAACATTTTTTATGAATAACATTGGAATCTGGATTGATTTACTATACTTTTGTATGGTTGAATATTTAAACTGGTGGGATACACTATCTAGAAAGACACAATCTAGAAAACGTTATCTAGAAAACACCATCTAGAAAGACGCCATCTAGAAAATGTGTCCTAAAACGCCATCTAGAAAGACACCATCTAGAAACCCTATGTCAAATTTCTGGCAGAACTGTGTCAAATAACTTAAAACTCAATAAAAACCCCAAAAAATTCAGAATAGTAAGAAAAAAATATGGATAGACTCAAAATAATCCAAAGATTTCAAATCTTCAATAATAATGTGGGATCATCTAGTACCAGCTTTAGTGTGAAAATCTCCAAAGTCAACACACCCCAAAACTGTGATATGTACATATTGAAATTCACTCCTTTTTTATATCAATGTACTAAAAATTAAGTAATAATTAAATGTTTGTAAATAAAGTATTTAATGGAAGAGTAACTTGATCAGGCTTCAGTCCCAAAAGTCTTTGCAATGCCTTTAAGATGAGTAAGGCAGCCTTCTCTGGTGTAATAGGTCAAAAAATCCTTGGTAACACTTTCAAACTTGACCTGCTGATCTGTATGCTTGGATAAAAAAGCTTTGCTTTTGATGGCCTGAGGGTAAAGCTGGTCCCCATGGATATATCAGATCTTCAGCTTTTTGATAATCACAATGAATCTGGGCTTCTTTATCTTAACAAGGCAAAAAATTGATTGTACCAACCTTCAAGTGATGAGGTGGTCTTAGTTACATTGTCCTTAACCCAGTTATAGCAGTTCCAGTTAATGGAGTCACTACTCTTGCATATATAAAATTACCAATGAAACATTTTAAAGTTGAAACCCAAATATTACAGATCAGTTTATGGTAAGGAATAAAACCAGTATATCAAAAGTGATTTTTAATGGCTGTGTTACAGGGAGATAGTACTATTAAAGGTGAGTTAATTTGAGTTGATATATTATATGTGGTCATAAATGAATACCATACTTTATTCCCAGTTAATAAGTAAAAGGCTTGGATTTAGCACATAAAAGTATAATTTATTATTTGATTCCAGATGCTGTATTTCTAGATGGTGTATTTTAGGGTATTTATTAAGTGTTTTTATATTCAAAAATCTTATTTGGATAACACTCTTTTTATTTCAATTTGTGATAGCATTTTCTAGATGGTGTATTAGAAACCAATATGTAAAAAATAACTATTTAATAATTTTTTTTAATTTTGCTGATGTAAATTCTGACCCTATCGCAAATTTTTTTCTAGATGGTGTCTTTCTAGATGGCGTATTGTACCTTTAAACTCTATGCAAGGATTAACTTGGCTGGAGAAAAGAGAGCTTGATCAACTTAAAGAGATTGGGTCCAGACTATATATACAGTAGTTTTCAAACCTGTTGAGAAATCTGTATATTATTCAGTTTAGAACGCATGAACTCAGTCACAAAACGTATTCCAACTGGAACCAGTTGAAGGTTAATTTACACAATAAAACTTCATTTACCTAGGGCTGGAAAACAAAAATTAGTCAATCACAAAACAAAAAAAGTCAAATACTGAATTCCAAAAATGAGATAGCAAACACATGGAACCAAATTCATAATGCACTCAATCTAGTCACTTGCTGAAGCATTCTACATCAAATGTGATAATGAGTGTGTGGCAAATATTATACAAACAGAGAGCACATGAGGTTCAGTCACAAAAGTAATGAACTCAAACACAAAACAACTCATTTTTTTTGAAAATATTGATTATTTTTAGGACTCAATTTGGAAATAGTGGATTTCAGGAGTGAATCCATCAAAATCTATTCAAGGAACTACAGCATTATTTTCAATGTATGTGCTTCTAAATTTGGCCATTAATATATGAAAGAATGTCTCAAAAAGGACCACACATTTAAATAAAATTAATACTCTAGAAATACTTTTTTGCTTTCCTGTTTTAATAGAATTTTTATTGATTTTTATTAGTACAGTACTTTTAGAAGCTATGGCAACAACCAAAAATACATCAGATTTAAACAAAGTGGTTTCAGATTTAAACAAAATCCAAGTATCAGGTTAAAATATACACTCTGTTAACAAGAATTTTTGGTGTTAATGGGTAAAATGGGTCAACACAGCAAAGAAGTGCTCACGCGCAAAGCAAAACCATTCAAAATATAATCTGAAATACATGGATTCATAAACAAAATGGTGTGAGTTGACTTTTGGTGTACATATGTTTACTATGTGAATTGGTGACAAAATACACCCAAGCACAGTGAGTCAAAACTCAATCCAAAAACAAAACACAATAGCAACTCACTATGTAAACAAAATCACTCAATCAGTTTATGCAATGGATTGTAATCAAGAATGATACCAAGGTACCTAAAATAAGACATGA